>CAKLNU010001010.1:600000-1021185 GCA_922788865.1 Poeciliopsis turneri
GCTTCTTTCTCAGCGTAGTGTTCATTGTTATTTTATATGTAAAGAAATGTTGACACAAGTGAAATTGGAATGCAATAATACGACGAATGGCTATGAAAAAGCACAGTTAGGGATTCTGACTGAGATCCAGAGATTTTTGGGAAAGGTGGTCTTTGTGGCTATGTGAGATGAACACAAACCGACCATTGTGAATCAAGTGACGCACTTATTCTCATGTTTAGTGTTCAGCCGGGAGCAGAGCATTCAGGGCATGTTTAACGGAATGCTGAGGTAAATGGTCTGTAGATCTTGTGTCACCCCTCCTAATTGTAAATGTTCCCCAAAGCATGATCCGAGTGATGCATTTCTTTTTATTCATCTTTTATAGGAATTAAGACCCAGAATGTGACTTTTTTCCCTTCATAGATTATACGTACTCTACTAGAGATATATTGTCACTGAGATGAACTCATATGTGTGATTGTCAAGTGCAGCAGCTTGCTTCCTGGAAAGAACTGGTGATGGTAATCTAATGATACAGCTTGTGCTTATTGTGACAAAGGGCTCCCTGGCTTTACTTCAACTTAATCACAATATTAGTCTAATTCTAGCCTGAAGGCATTGCCAAAGTGGACTTGGAAATGGATATGTTGAAAATGCTGATGCTGTATTAAATCTGCTTTTTTTTTTTTTTTCTTTTCTCTTTTGCAGAGAGCATCAACGCAGAGAAGTGCCTTGACAGGCAAACTGTGTCTTACGCTGGGCTTATCAGCCAACGTGTCTCCTTCTGGCATTTTTCGGCTCTGCTCGCTTGGACACGGGGTGAAAAGCCCTAAACAAGAATTCCAGCGGCTCGCCAGAGAAAATGCACTTAAACATGAAAATTAAAGCTGCCATTTCAACTTTTCATTATTACATGGAATAGACGCTATTTGTGTACCCAGGAGATATTTGAATCACATGCTCAAACTAAACTATGGCAGAGAGAACCTTCGAAGTGTTTAAACTGTTTTGGCGAAAACAGTGAGATATTAGGCCGCTGGCCTGGACAGGTTTAAGTAATGCTGTCTGCTCCAGGAAGCAAGCGTTGGCTAAATCAGTTGTCAATTAAACCTGTGCTAACATGTAATCTTATACCTTACAATGCAGCAGTTCGCACTTATAAATTTATCTAGGCAGTCAATGCTACACCAGATTTATATCACAGTTGACCCAACATACTTTTTTTGCATAACCTAAGGTACATATATGTAAGTTCATAAACTATTACTCCTAACTATTATCTACCAAGTTTGGAATCGGACAATGGTTGTACAAAAGCTGCACAGTGCCCATTTCATATGGGTTGGAATCCTCATATGCTGCTTCATGGAAATAGGCACCTGTCTAGAATTTACAGGCACTGAGGGACAGTGGGCTAGGTTTCCAGTGTGGAATGCATGTTGTGAAAGTGAAATGAGCTTCAACATGAAAACAAAGAGCTCCCACGGGGTTCTTGTTTACTTTGACGACGAGGGATTTTGTGACTTTTTAGAACTTCTCCTAATAAACGGCAAACTCAGCCTTCGCTACTCAATCTTCTGTGCAGAGCCTGCAACTGTGGTATCTGACACTGCGGTCAACGACAGCCAATGGCACAACGTCACGATTAGGAGAAGCTTTAAGAACACAACCCTTTCTGTGGATGGCGAGATGAAGTGGGTAGAAGTGAAGTCGAAAAGACGAGACATGACTGTCTTCAGCCATTTGTTCATTGGTGGAATACCGCCGGAGCTAAGGTCTGTGGCGTTGCGCTTGACGTCGGCAGCGGTTAAGGATCAGCCACCTTTTGCAGGATGGATAACAGATATAAAGGTCAACAACACGGAGTCTGAAATGATCAACAGCGAGGGGGTCTTACTGGATGTCTGTGGGACAGCCAACATGTGCTTAAATGGAGGAGTCTGCAGTTTAATTAACAATGAACCGACATGTGACTGCTCTCACACTGGCTTCCAAGGAAAGGACTGCAGTGAAGGTAAGACCTGGACTTTGTAATTCAGCACATCATGGTTTTGACATTACACAAATTAACCCAAATTGTTGAACTCAACATAAGTTCAAAAGTAATGGATTCCCTTCCTTTATCTGGGTAAGCTCTGGTTGTGTGCTATTGATCTGCTTTCCAGTTGTTTGTAAAGTTAAATCTCCTTGAAGGCCTCATTAGCAAGCAATGCAGGTAACTTTCATCCCCCAAAGGTGTCCTCTAGAACTATAAAGCTGGTCTGTGGGGATGAGTTGACCTATAAAGTATCTCCAGTGAATTGCTGCAAATTAAAGAGCAATGATTGTCATCATAGTCGATGGAGTAAACATGAGTGATACCATTGATCTCATAAAACAAATTAGATGATGGCAATAGAAGAGAACCCACATGGTAACAGGGTGGGGTTTATGGATTAATGAGAGGATTATAGTGTTATAGTGTTGCTCAAAATACACAGAGCTTGACACTAAACAGGTATTTAGGACAGTATTTTGATTTAATAAACTATAAAAATATAATTTTAAATAATTTTAGTTTGAAGTAAAAAGTATTAATTAAAACAAACAAACAACAAAAATTGATCCTTATAGCTTTTGATCAGACCCTCAGGAAAAGACAGTGTTGCAAATAAGAAAAACAGGAACAAGAGACCAGTTAAATATAAAGACAAAGGGAACATCGAAGTCCTTTGGAGGTAATGAAAATAATACAAATAAAAAAATATTTCAATAACTACTGCTTGTAGCTGCAGATTTACATGTGTTCTGTTTTTCTTTTTTAGTTCTTATTGTGGACATCAATGGATATGCATTCTTAAAAAAACATTTTTTTTTTTTTTTCCATGCAGCAACAATGTACTCTGTTTTGAGACTTTTTCACGGCATGAATCTTTTCAACTATAAGTTCACTGAGCTACCTTCAAATAATTTAGATCTATTGCATAAATTATTCTTAATTAATCCCCATTAAGTTTTTAGGATAATATAAAAACTATTATAAAGTATGCAGGCTTTGTACAGTTTAATCATTTTTTGTTGATTGGTCATAAAATGTTTTATTAGATTTCTTTACAACCCTTATGCACAGACACAGTGAGTAATTCCCTCTACAGTAAAGTTGTTTTTTTTCATTTCTACCACAAATTGTTTTCTATCCTAAACTGGTTGGAACTACAGGCTATGAACCTTTTCCTTCTGTTTCCCATGCTGCAAGCTCTGGCTTAGGAACTGAAAAAGGGGTGCTATGTACCACAAACGATCGACCCAGAACTCCTTCAAACATGAGCAGCAAGGTGACAAACCATCAAGATGTTGGAAGGACCCTGTGATTGATTTGCTTAAGTCAACCTTAACATTCAAATTATTAAAAGGCCTCACAGTTTCTGTGATGCCGTGATATAAGTGATATAACGTGACATAAATAGGGCAATACTTCATAAAGAGCTGTTGCTATTGCTACTTACAGCTGATTTCTGAAATTGCCATTTTGAACTTAATTAAAGTTTTAAATATTGAAAAGTAATGTTAATAGTCCTTTCCTCATGCATTATGTGTAAATTTTGTTTTTTAGGACCCCTGGTGCTATTCAGAAGGAAATTATAAATGTGAGGCATTCACAAATATTACTTGTGTAAAAAATCCACCCATCGTAGTCTCACCCAGCAGTCACTGGGTGGGAGGCAGAGTCCACCATGGACAGGTCGCTGTTTATGCATGTTTAGGGCATTATTCAAAACTGTATTAGTAATTTAAGATGGTGATATTAGGGCCTGGCTTGCTGGAAATATTAAGTAAATTTTTGATTTGTGCTGTTATTCCGCCTCCTTGCATTCCAATCTTATTCAGAGAAAAATGTTATTAAAGCAAAGATACTGAATGAGAGCCTAGAGATGTGGCACTGAGCATGTGCTTTGGTTGTGTAAAATCAATCCACGTTCTTTTACACAACAAGTTAACAAATGGTTTTAGCTCGAGCCTTGGTTAACACCTGGAACCTCTTTTATGGAAAAAAATTCTAAAGCCCTTTAACCTCAATAGTATAACTTGAATATAATACATTAGTTTCTTTACATCAAGCAACCTGTTTCAGTTAATCTAATAGATTACATTCATTAATTTGAAACAAAACATTATTGTGGTTGTAGATGTGCTTCGACCTGCCACTAATGTTTGTGCAGTTTTCATTACAGCTAAAGGCATATCAGAACATCGTAATGATGTTGCCATTTTAAGAGGCATTGAAAATGTCTGAACAAATCTGTCTCAATTCTCAAGCCTCAGCAATATCCACTGCCCTTTCAGTCCTAGTATTGTAAGGTATTGTTGGTTATTGTCCTAAATGAATTCTTGAAGAGCGCTTTCTTCTGGGTGAGCTACTTACTGTTCGTCACAAAGTTGTTTTTTGTTTTTGTGAATCAGATGAAGAAATTGTGATTGTCACATGAGGGCATTTCATGACAAAAGACGAGCTTAAAAATGAACTGATGATAATTTTATTTTATTTTTTATGCTACAGGAGTGTTGAACAGTCACAGTCAGTGGAGAATGGAGTCATTATGATGATGGCCTGAAAGCTTTTCCTTATTGTTTAAAAGCCCTTTTGAGAATCTGCATCATCACAAGCTATATGGGGGAAGACATGTCCTGAGAGTTACTTACTGTATGCATAGCATAAGCATGCTTATAAATAAATTATTTTGCAACTTTCGATAGGTGTGGCGACAAAAAAGTGGCATTTTTACTTCATTCTGATGGTCTAAATTTAGCATTGTGCATCTGTTTGCTCAGTTTAGATATTTTCAGTCTAATTATGAACCCACTTTTCTGACCTGATTACAAACCAGCAATCTGTGTAATGTGCCAATGTCATTTTTCTCCTCACATTTTCACGGAAAATGTGAGGAGAAAATATTGCATATTACTTGCTGGCCTCCTAGAAAGAAATATGCAAATTATAAAAATAAAAGATGATTCTCTTACATAATTAGAAATTGCTCCCTTTTTCTAGCACTTTAGAAAGCATTGGTGCTCTAGGAATTTCAAGAGAAATTGTGTGGCCCTGATTGGTTTGTACTAACAGTTTTGACAGTATAATAAATGCACCCTTATTAAGTTGTGTTTTTCCAAGGAGACAGAAAACTTCACATCCACTAAGCATGACCCCAAACCAATTTACACTTGTTAGTTCTTAGCTTTGCTTTATGGAGCAAAGCAGGGCTGTATAGAAGAGGACCTTCATCTTTTTTTGATTAAAAAATTGTTGCCTGTGGCTGTTGACACGGATTAATAAAATAATTATAAAACACACCAACCTTATAAATCTGTAAGAAAGAGTACTTTTACAAGTAGCAATAGAGTTGGACTGTAAGTACAGAGGGACTCCTGAAATTTCCAAAACACAATATAGTACATAATTGCAATAATGCACAAGTCAAAATAAAAAGTAAACAAAGTGTTTGCATATTATTTACAATTGTGAAAGAACAAGGAAGTTAGAGCAAGAGTGGAAGGAAAAGTAACTTTCTTTCTAACCTTATTTTATTTCTCACCAGTATGTTGTGAAATGTTTTCTAACCTTTTAAAATTTGACATAGAAGAGTTAACTCTCTTCTAGCTTGACTTGTTAGATACTCAACCTCAATTGAGAGCGTGTCTCTGAGCATCAATTTTCAAGTTGTTCATTTGGATTTAGGCCTGCACTGTCCCCAGACTATTAACAATTGTTTTGACCTAAGTTGCACTGCAGCTGTGTTTGCCTCTCTGACTCAATATCAACACCTACGTGGCCTCTAAAAGATGATACAACCTGCCTTTGCTTGAGGATTGCCCATTATGAAGTTACCATCACAAGATGTCCATAGTTGCCATGAGCCTTAATACTGTCAGTTCAGTAACATTTTTTAGTAGCTAATGGCAGCAGTAGTTAGTTAGTTTAGTGGCTTCATAGGAATGAAAGTTAAACAAAGAAACTCTGAGACAGGCACATGCGTAGCTTAAGAGAGAGACATGGCTAAACACAGAAATGCCAGGTCTAGTGAGAGCATAAAGTCATTGGGAGCAAAAGCTCAACTTATAGCTATCTGGAGAAATATTTTACAGCAAAACAGTGAAATTTGGAAGTAACCTTCTAAAAAAAGTTTAAGTCCTAGCCTTTAAGGTAGGTTTTTGCCTCCAAGACTAAAGCTGTTTCCACAGGTGAATTAGAGCATTGAAATATCTGCCTCCCTTTTTACTTTTAGAAATTCTGGCATCCATCAGTAGCCCTGCAGTTTGAGAAAAAAGTATTTTGTTGGGAATACAGCAAGCAGTTCTTAAACATAAGATGGACCTCGACTATATGCTTTATGTAATCATTTTCTGGATTTTTTGTTGAAGAGTAAAAATAAATAATGTTTCTACTTCTAGTTTTCATCAGAACCCTTGCTGCAGCATTATGGATAAGCTGAAGGCTTTAACTTATCTTAAACTTTTAACATTTTCATCACTTTTATTTCTGATCTGCCTGGTGTGTTCCTTGATTTTTGTAGTTCAGTTTGTTCTTTAAGGTTTTTTTAGTCAATCCCTCAGGCCCCCACAGAGCAGTGCGAGCGTTTTGTATTATGTTAAGAGATAAACACAACATACCACACTTTCTTGAAGGTTCCTAATCGCTAAAAATTCATTATTTGACCTTCATAATTATACTTCTTTCATAAAATCCTTGTAAAATACTCTGACACTTGTGATAATTTGACAAAATTGGAAAAGGTTCAAAGGACTGCATCAAAAGTCTGCAAAAGTCAAATTTGGATAATTGGGTCTGAAACTACATCTTTGTTCGCTGGCGACCTCTCAAATAAACCTTCTCATCCATGTTAGCATCAAGCATTTAGAAGTGAAAGATAAATGTATTTAAAAAAAAAGACAGCAAAGCTGTTCTTTCAACTTCTCCAAATCTAACTGGTGACTATACAAGGATTTGGTGTCTGAGTATATCGAACTTTTAAATGTATTTGTCGATTGGATAATTTAAAAACTGTTTTGTTACTTTGATCAGATGAAAGGATTATGGGATTTGCCACCAGACCTGTCAACTTCTCCCCATCTAACTGCAAGCATGGACATTATATGACGTCAAATACAAGCATACACATACACAAATCCCCGCAATTGGTTGGAACAATTATTTAAATGCACTGTTCAATCAAAAAAGTTATCTTGAATCTGTCTTTTTGTTTCTCATTAGAGAAATAACATAGATGGATTGGATAAATGCATAATTTATCATTATAAAATGGAATCATGTTTTCTTCATCAAGAATTGTTCAACAATAAATCAGTAGAAGTGAGAAAGTAGGGCAGACTTAATTCTGGACATTACTTTATTTTATCTGCCCTTTTCTATTATTTATTTTGAAGCATATCAATATACAGCATTTAGTTATTTGTGTAATCTGGAGAAGGTATACTGGTACAGCTCAAAAAATTAAAATTGCAGTTTTTCTTGCCAATCATCTCAGAAAGTGAAACCTATTTTCTAGACTCATCAAACATACAGTTATATATATTTCAAGCTTTTGTTTCTTGTAATTTTGATATTTATGACTCGGAGATGATGACAAGCCAAAATTTATTGTCTCCGCCAATTAAAATTCTGTCACAAAAGAGCCTCCTAGTGTCACATCCTAATCATCTAATTAAGTCAAAACACCTGCAAAGGTTTCCTGAGCCGTTAAATGGTCTCTCACGGCTTGGTAGGCTTCATAATCAGTCATTGACACCCTTCAAAAGGGGGGTAAGCCACAAAAGATCATTGCTGAAGGTTGCTGAAGTGTTCAGAGTTCTGTAGTGTATTAACAGAAAATTGAGTGGAAGGAAGAAGTGTGGTAGGAAAGGCACACCAGTAACGGGAGAACCACAGTTTTGAGAGAATAGTCAAATGTAATTCATTCCAGAAGATGAATATTAGACATAGGCTACAAATGTTGTATTTCCCATGTCAAGCCACTCCTGAACCAGAGATGTTAGAGGTTATCTGTTATCTGGGTTAAACAGAAAAGGAATAGTGCAATGGTCCAGCGTTTTGTCTTTAGATGAAAGTAAATCCTGCATTTGGAAACCAAGATCTCAGAGCCTTGAGGAAGAGTGGAGAATCAGAATCAACATTGCTTGAAGTCCAGTGTGAAATTTTCACAGTCAGTGATGTGATTGATGTCATGTCATCTGATGGTGTTGGTTCACTGTGTTGAATGAAGATCACAGTCAACAAGGACATTCTACAGCACTTCATGCTCCCTTCTGCTGACACGTATGGAGATGCTGATTTTATATTCCAGCAGGACTTGGCACCTGTCCACACTGCCAAAGGTTCTAAAAGCTGGTTCAATAACTCCTGTTCTTGACTGGTCAGAAGATGCCCTTGACCTTTATCCTCATAGAACAATCTATGGGCTGCTGTCAACAGGAAGATGAGAGACACCAGAGCCAACAAGGCAGATGACCTGAAGATAGCTATTAGAGTCACATGACTACAGACTGTAGACATTGCACAGCAGTTCAAAGGGATATGAGCATAAGTCTACTTATACACAGCCAACAAAGACAAAAACAAGTTTTCTTTTAACCTTTGTTTTTAAATGTCGTTGGTCATTGTAATAAATTTTGGTGTTAACAGGCCTGTGCCACAATCTGATCGCCTCTAAGCCACAGCACATTGACGCAGCAAGTCATGCAAGAGGAGGCCCAAGCAAAGATTGAGTGCTTAGGAATATACAGTACATACTTTTCAGGAGCCTGACAATTGTGCTTAACACATCCATTGCCAAGGAGATGAATATAAATGACTTTGCTGTCAGGTCGTCTTGGTGTTGTAGCTTCATGTCACTCAACCGTCTCTCTATCACCCCAAACTTACACTGAATGCGTCACCGCTCTGCTGCGCACATATTATTAACATAGACGAGGTTCCCCTCAGTTTTGTCAATTTCTAAACAAATGTGACTTAAAGTTCAGTGCAACTTATGTGTCTTTCCTCTTGACACATTTGCTGACTGATGTTTCCTGTATTCCGGAACGAATTATAGTAGGATGGGTGTAGTCGACAAAATGGTACTATTTGAGACCGGACAGAATGAGAGAAATGTTAATTGTATAACTTCTAATTGATGCTTTATGCAAATCAGTCAACTTTAGTTTAGCAACATCACAAGAAATTAGAAGTGTTACTGTCAGTGCTCTTTGTCTCTCAGGATTAATTACGAGTTGTCTCCTGAATCATACACAGCAAGTGTTTTTGCATTTCATCAGTGCCTTTTGTGGAAGCTATTCATGGTGTCTTTCTTGCAAATTTATTTTATTCCATAATAAAATGTTTTAACATGACTTTCTGAGGATAAAAAACAAAATTGGACACCGATTGATTATCTCTCAACTTTTACTATAAAGGTGTACTCATCTATAATATGCACTCATGCAAAGATGTTGTATTTTGTTTAGTTAAATTGGCAGTTTCTAAATAACAATGTTAATGTTCCTGAATAAAGTAAGTAAAATTATGAGGAACTCTGCAGTACTGAGAGACTTGGAAAAAATATGAAAACTAAGAAACCTCCTTATCATTTATGTAAGGTTGGTGAGACAAATAATATGGATCAAAGTGGTGTTACTGGTCATCAAAGCAATAGTGTGTCTCCTGAGTTCAGTCCAGAGGAACAGTCCAGATACTACAAGTAACCCTCATGTGGGTCTTTTACCGAAATGCCTAGAACCCTCATAAGAAAAGCAAGCTAGAAATTGTGTAGCTAACTAATGCCGATAGGTGTTTCAGTAATGCTTGAGCGGCCCTGGCTTTGACAAAAGTGAGACTACTGGGCATGTTATTAATTTGATTTTATTTTTCTCAACATCAAAGTAGTTTTACTAAAGCTACATTTTTGTTTGTTTCACTTTATCTTTATTCATTTTGCCAACAATTGATATTTTGTGCCAAGTAGATTTAAAAGCCAAAATACACTGAAGAAATAATGTAATGAAAAATATTACCTAGCTAAGTTTTATGTTATTTATTTGATTATCTATTTTAGCTTTTTATACAAAGATAAATTATGCCTTTCCTACCCAAAATTTTGTTTCCATACCAAAGCAATCCTGGTCTGACAGAACATCTGAGAGTATCCTGGGGAATCTGATACCAGGATGTTGTTGATGTTAGACATGGATCGTAGCACCCTTTGGGTTTGGCGACGGGAACTTTGTGGGTTTGGTAACCTTCCCACAGATGCCATCGGATGCTGCTGGATTGGCATCAAGGGAATATGGTGGCCTGAAAAACACACCATAGCCTTTATTGTGGTACTCTACCAGTCTGTGGCCAATATATTGCAGCTGATCATGTCTGTCTATGCACACATGTCTATAATGTGTGTATATATACACAGACACATACACACATATAAATAACTATATATTTAAAGAAAACAATAGGCATTTCTAGATTCCTGGCAAGCCAGACAAGAAGAAGTGAGTAACAGAATTCCTGATTATCAATCATGATCATTTTCTATAGAAAAATTAACATGGAGCATTGGGTTTTAGCAGTGAGTGGTGCTTTCTGAGTGTTCCCCTAGATTTGAGTTCATTTATAAGTACATCTCTACAAGAATACTTTATTTAACAAATTAGTATTCAGTAGCTTTGCCCTTGTTCACATATGAATTCAACTACTGAGATACTGTGTGGAAGAAGATGAATTATTAATGTGAATGAATGCTCCTGTTTCAAGTATGCCTGTCATGTCATAAACCACGTGATTCCACTGTATATCTAACATATGGACCTTCTGCAGCTTTACTCAGAAGAAAGTAGATTAATAGTATACATCCATCCTTCCATCCATCCATTTTCTAGGGGTATCTTTGAGTCCATAAACACATATTAGAATTAAATGATTGGAGGAATTTTCTCAGAGGACTTTCATTTTGTTATAAATAAGGAACTGATTATCAAAGGAAATTTCTAAATTTCTTTAACACCTTTTGTCAACTTTTTAAAACATTATTTCTGGCAGTCAATTACACCTCTGTCTCAGTCAGACACATAAAAATACTGAAATCAACAATCTAAAGCTTATATTGTTTGCTTTATCTGAGATAAAGCAAAAGTTTATTGGTCTTTGATGAATCAACACAAAATTCTTTTTTATGACAAGGGACAGAAATGCCCATTTTTAATGTATAACATATTTAATACATATTTAATAGATATTAATATATTTCCCATATTTAATATAATATCCTCATATTCTATCCTATTCTGCTCTACTCTGATGCACATAGTGTTATAAAGCCCAAAAGGTTAATTTTGGTTTCATCTGACTAGCACTTTTTTCATAGGTTGGTATGTTTAAAACTGCAAATACTAGAACTTCTTATGCCTTTCACTCAATTAGTCAACTAGTAGGCTCTACAACTAAAGCATGCCATAGTCCTGAGAAGGAAGTCTGTTTATCAACAGGGAGACCTTTGAACATAGACGTTTGCTGTGGATATTATATAAAATCAAAAGAGTGAAAAGTCCTAAAATAATGTTTTTCAAATTATTTGAAAACATTTTTGAAAAGTAAGTGGATATACTTTTGATTACATATTCAAGATATTGGAATATGCACTCCAAATAATTTTCTTTTTCATTTAAAAGTACCCTTTCAAAATAACCTTTAAGCGGGTATGTTTTTCCTGAAGTCCACATTTTAAGCACATGTTGTTGTTTTTTCTATATGTGGAATAATCTTCTAAATTTTCCCAAATTAAATGTTTTTTTCATAAGCTGTGAACCAAAAATTAGCTGAGTTAACAGAAATAGGCCAAAACATATCTACCTGTATGCAAGTAATCCATATAATGTGTTTCACTTGGTAAATTGAGTTACTGAAACAAATTAACTTTTAAATATTAGAATTATGAGCCCATTTATGTTGGTTTGTCACAAAACATACAATAAAATTATGTTTGCGGTTGTAGTTTGACAATATCTCAAAATGTAGCAATACATTTGTAAAAAGTGCCAGTATTTTTTCCCTTCATATGTTTTTTGACATCTACAAAGCAGAGTCTAACATGTTGAGGGTGTTTACCCTGAAGGAGAATTATACTGTCCTTCTTGTTTATTTTTTCTGCAAATGAAATCTAAATTCAGTTTTGCTTTGCCTCAAATGACACTGTTAATTTAACACATGATGTATTTTTATATTTTTTTTTCACATGTGTTTCTTTATGTATAATGGGTGAAGATGTAGATTATGGTAACAGTGCTTAAAGCTTAGATGCATTAATACTCAGTATGCCTTATTGCTGTATTTTTTTAGGTTGAGCTCAAGAGCCACTATTCAGATAGGGATTTGTTAGACGTCAACAGTATGAGAAGTGGGAACTCATTTTCTTAAGGAAGTCCCAATACATATACTGGCTTAAATAGCTACCATTTTGCATTTTGTAACAAGTTGGAAATATGCTGAGCCTACACTTACAAACTTTCCACTTGCATTGATTTCTTAATGCCATCTTTCACTGCTAATACCCGTCACAAAAGAGATTGACTCCACAATGGTAATACTATCCTAGATATTGTCAATCCTGGGATTAAGGTTATTAGAACTTCTGTTTAAGCTGCTCTGATTATCCTCTTGGATCACTCCATCCCGTACGTAAGATGTAAAAGAATGGAGAGCACATCTGCTCACACAATCCTCTCTAACGGCTCTGTCTCTTTGGAGATATCTGGATTGGAATACAATGTCCACACACCATCTGTCCTGAGAGCCTGTTAGTAGCTGAATAATAAGAGTAATTAAATCACAATCACTGATGTTATTTGAGTACAAAATAGAGCTGGACATGAAATGTGTAATGCAATGTAAATGAATAGATTGAACACATACTAAAACGTTTCTTGCTTTTTTTTTTTTAGGTTTTATTTAAATGCTCTCTTTTAATATAGACCCATTGCTAAAGAGGACAAAGGTGTATCTGTGCACCCTAAAGGGCATTTTTATAGTTCTTCCCTTTCGTTTGAGTTTGTATTTCATTTTCTTTCCTGAAAGTGAGAAATATGTAGAAAAGTCTATGAGAACAAAAGCCTGGACAAGCAGCATAGAATGCAGCTTAAGGTTAGATTAGAGGAATCACATTCCGTAACACCAAACTTGAACATTAGTACAGACTGCAATGAGCACTCAAGACAATAGTGATATCAATAGTGATATTTGGACAGCATTTAGATAAATGTGGCAATTTTTCTGTCTCACACCAGCATTGTTCCATTCATGTGCTCAGCACTCTTTTTTTTCTTTTTCGTTTTCCTAAAGTTGTTACCAGAATAGCCATTCTTTATATCAGTGAGCCATGCAGTGGATGTAGAAGTTTCACTTTTCTGTACATAATCAACTGTGATTTGAGTGCAACAGAATAATGTTGCTGTTTAAAATGTTTTTCTGAGGCCAGTGAATATCACACTATGCAAACAGGTAGTTTTCTCATCAGAACATGAGCATGTTGTTTTGCCCTAAAAACGTCAGTTCAAGTTAATGCTGCAGATCTTTGATGGTTAAAGAAACTAATGTACATGCAGACAACAGCTGAAGTCCAACACTATATAAACTTGGTTGAGACACAACACGATATAGACTTTGTTGAGACACTATATACTCTTGGTTTAGACCATATCTGCTGATGTGGACATCAGCAGATATTTTGCACTAACAAAAGTAAAACACAAAAAGCTAAATCAAGTAAAATATAGCATTTTGTTATGTGAAAATCTCCATGCTGACATATTTTCTTCAGGCTCATGTCATCCTCTATTGGAGTAGCAGGAACTGTGGAACATTCCCGCCCCTCAGACACGTACTTTCCCTTAAATCCTGGGGCAAAATATTTTTTCAACTGTTTATTTCTTTGTGCTTTGATGTTCAACTTCTCAAAAAAATAATTCTCCTTTAAATTAAAATAGACAAATAGAAAAACTATGATCATTCCAAAACACATTTACTCTCTTGTCTCTTCTTTGTATAGTGCTTGCCTTCTGGTAGCTTTCTGTAACTGAGTTTTGCTATCAGTAAAATGGCAAATTGTTCATTTTTAAATCCTTGAATTTTCCTTTTGGACACTGTCCTGTTTGGCAAGGCCATTACCACTGGGCAGATTTCCTAAAAAGCTCATTCAGCGACAAAAATGGTCTGAAGGCGTAAAAGCTCCAGTAGTGACTGAATAATTAGAAGTGGAGTTGAAATTATTGAGAGTATAATTATCCACAGCTGTGGCCGCTATCAGTTTCTATCAGAATGGCTGGTCACTCAGTCCATGCATGCACTTCCTCTCTTATTCTTTTTTCTGTTGCTTCAATTACATAATTGAGCAATGGTGAGCTGTTCATGCTATGAACTCCCCTTTGCAGATGCATTAGGTTAGCGGTATAAAGGGATGAGCACCCACTCATTAGTCTTGACTTTGTCCAAGTTGTAATTTAACAACCAATTAATGCTTAGTAGCTTCTGTGCTAGTCTTTCAGATTTTCAATCAAAACATCTGGTGCCACTGTTTAAATTAAAATTTGGTTGATAGGAATTGGGCTGTGTTGTAACATACAAATATACAATCATTGTAATTATTTACAAATGAAACCCACATGCTGAAACTTGGGCAATTCTTGTAAAAACTCACTTTGTTGTGTTCCCATCCCCTTTTATTTATTTCTTTTTTACATTTCTATAATTTCCCAGACATTTAAATAAATTATTGGATATTTGTAAAACCTTAAGAAAGAACATTTTAATTTTGACCTAGTTAAGTTGTGAATCAGTCTCTTCTATGATCTAAGGTCAACTATAAATATCTGACCCTTCAGAGGATTTTTCTATTAAATTGATTATTTATAACCTATTTTAATTTCTTAACAGCTGGGAGCAAATTGTAACTGTTCATTATAAACAAAACAATTTCCTGCATTTCCAAAGAAGCATTTTTGAAACCAATACTTGTATTTTAATTTCAACATAAAATAATTTCAGCTTTGTTTCTGCATTTATACATTTACAATTTTTACACAGATTTTGTGGAATGGACCAACTTCTTTAGATGTCGTGATTCTTTGGTTATCAAACAATCAACTATGTTGCTCTGTCAACGGTTAGAAAATTACCATTATTATTAGAAAATTTAGAAATAATAGAGTTTAGTCCTGTATGAGAATGAACTGTGACATCACCATTGATTGTTATGGACTATTCATTTTGGTTGTAATATTCTGTATAACTCAGTTTTAGAAAATTAATGGAATTGTACTACTACTACTGCTTGGACTATGAAGTTTGTGTTTGACTATTTTGAATATTTGGACGATTTAGGAAGCAATTGGGTGTTGTTAAGATACAGTAAAAACATTATTGCAAGAGCTATCTCAGCTTTTAGTTCGGATTAAATGTTGTTTAGAATAGCCTCTTCTGTTTGTTTTCTTCGCTACCCAAAATAAATGATTCAGAAAATGAGTGTAATTCCAGTGCAAGAGAAGACAAATTCACCAGCTCATCAGTGCTTATGGCATTAACAGTAGGTTTATTCAACTAGAAAATATATTGCAACATTATAGAGAAAAACAGAGAAAAGGAATCATATCTATAGCTGTGTGTGGTGTCTAGAGAATGTCACGCATGCTTCTTCAGCCAGATACATTCAGACACACAAGACATACTTGCATCTGTTTGTGTGTGGCGATGGCATTTTGAGGGTAGCTTGAATGATGTATCGTAGTGGACTAAACATGTCCAGTTTTTTTTTTTTTTTTTTTTTTTGTCTTTTCTTTTTTTGTATACTGAATGTCCTGTCACTTTGGCTTTGAACAGTTGTCACGGTTGGGCCCTCACAGTCAGGGGGGTCAAGATTGTTTTTTGTCACTATTATGTCTGCATGAGGGAAAGCTAAAAGAAAAATCAATTTATAGGTTAATTTTCCCACCTGTGTGTCTGTATGTGTTTTTCTTGGAGAAATTGTACACCAGATGTTTCATTCAGTGAGGCATTAAGTTCATATTGTAATTATATTCCTTGAGCCATAGACTGCTCTGTGTGCATAACATAACAGCGTAAGACTATCAGAGACACAGATTGTTTGATAGACAGTTGAGTGCATTTTGGTGTAGAGTTACCAGCACAATAGCACTAGGATCACTTTGTGAAGGGGATTAAATGGATTTACAACTGTGGATTAGAATGTAACCAGCTGGGTACATTTGTGAAAAAAATGGGAGTGCATTTGTGTGTGTATGGGTGTGTGTGTATGTGAAAGAGAGATAGAGATGAGTGATGGTGACTTGCTTTAATGGATCCTGTGAGGTGATACTGCTATTAAGGAAAAGCTTCTTTCGCACTTAAAATCACCAAATGAAACCTCGTTCTATGTGGCCCCTAGGGGTTGTTTGAATTTCATCTCATAAGATCCAGTAGGAAAAGTAAGTGCAAAGGAGCAATAATATGTTAAGAATTTTTCTTAGTAAGTAAATGTATAGAGAGACTATTGATATGCAGTTCATGCCATGTCAGCAACAACTCGTGTTTCATAAGTATATTTTATTTGTTAATGCATGTAAGACAGAAGAAAAATACTTGAAAAATAGGATAGCTAAAATTTATGAATATTTAAAAAACAATCTTTTCCCTCTCTGCTAATCAATATCATATGCTTTAACTCAAGCTGCTGAACTTTGAAAAGGTTTCTCAGTATTAAGATATCACACATGAAGCATCTTATGATATGTAAAAGAAAGCGCTTCCTCAAGGCCAAATTTATATTTGTAAAACATAATGATAGGACTGAATCTGGAAAACATAATCTGGCCAAGTGAGATGCCTACTGAGTTCTTTGGAAGTCATTGCAAACATACTTGGAGGAAGAAAGATTCTGCAAAATTCTATGAGAATGTCAAATATGTATTCTCCTTATCTTGTTGCACAAAATTGATCTAATTTGTGATCATTTTCATAAATGAATCTTGCTGCCAAAGTGAAATTTATGTCAATAGATTACATATAAATATATTTACCAAAAAAAATCTGTTTTGTGTTAAACATACTGAACACAAATAACAAAAATAGTTGTAATCATTTGCCTAATAACACCAAGAAAGTAGCTTATTTTCAGTGGGTTCACTTTTGCTAACTGAACACATTCATTTTTGTCCTATGGAGGTTAAGAATCATCCTAAGATAATGTTCTCTGATCTGATTAAATATGGAGGCCATAAATATTGTATGTCTCCAAAGTTATAATTAGATAGGATCAATAATTAATAGCTTCTAATTTAAGCTGATAAAAGGAAGGGAATCAGTATAATAATATCATGCTAATCTCACTGACACGTAAAAATCATCTAAACTTCTAAAACCTTCCCACACAGGCCACTCACAGAACTAAAATACATAGCCTAAATATGTCTCAAATTAAAGATTAGTTACATTTTATAAAAATGGACAAAGTATGTGATGTAGCTAATGTTTCAGTGCCTTTGACATGATCAAATGTTTTTATTTATTGATGTTTTTCACCTTTTTTTTTTTTTTGGTCATTGGCATCTGCCAGCCTCATGCTTGCTTTGTCTGAATGCCTTTGATTTCAGCAGCGTGCGTTTCATAATTGAATTGGAAATAAAAGAGATCAAACAGTTTGCATATTTATTTGACAGCAGTATCTCTAAGAGACCTGTTTTATATTGAATACTTCCTGTATATACACACAGTCTTATTCATCTAACTTTCTCGCATGCAACGTATTCTGCCTGATTGTTTAAATATGCATTTGTTTTCCAAAAATCTTAGATAGGTGAGGCAGTATACTGTATTTCCAAGAAAATTTAGAAATTTTATTAATACAGACAACACCTTTAGAGAGAATATAAACACACTTGAATTTTCTTTACAGAACTGGTGTTGTCATGTATCTTATCCAATTAATAGATGTTGACTTTTGTACATTGCCACAACCTTTGGTAATTTTATGTGTGGTGTCTGACTTGGAAAGGGAACCAAAAGGTATGGTAAGTTTTGGATCAAAGTAAAAAATGCTTAACTTGGAGCAAGAAACCATTTCGGAGAGGTAGGAATTTAAATTGTGGTCAAAACTGGGATCCTGATGGCATGGTTAAAAACTGGGCCGATCACAAGAACTATTATTTTGAGTAATTATAAATGTTGCATGCAAAACACCATTTTCTTGTTGTTTTTGTTATGTTTATACCTAGACCTGGATATCTTTAAATTTGGTTGTAATATATAGCCTGACTAAGAACCACTCTTTGAGTATATTTTTTCCCTTTTTGAGAGGCAATAAATGTTTGCTGTTACACATTATTTTTCTTATTTGTACATGTTTAAATTCAAATATTATTTTTTCAAATTAATATATATCCCCTCAGGTGGCATGTTGTGTCCCTCACCTATTTGCCAACAGTTTATCAATATGTATATATGTCTATTTCCTTTATCAGAGTAACATATTTTACAGTGACTTTCTCACTGCTGTAAAACTCACCTTATTGCCAAAATTAGTATAGAAGCAATGGCATTTAGGAGCCAATCTTTTGTATAACTGGATGCACTCACTATTCTTTATTCGTGAATAGTAATTGAGTGAAAATGCCCTCAAAAAATCTCACTGCCTGTTGTGAAACATTAAAGGTTTTACATATACAGCCAATTCCATTTGTTTATATTATTTTCATTTGCTGTGAATTTCATTACATAAGACAACTTTTCATCTAAGAAAAAACCCCCCAAAACATTTATGATGATTATTTTGAGGCAGTAGAGATTAAATTATCTTTAAAGTGAAGCAGCCTCAAGTTGTCTTGCTTTCCTCCGCTTCGCCTTCCCATACTTTGTGATCAATACTGGTTCTTTGATTATTTAAATGTGAAGCCAGTTTTAAGATTTAGGTAGAAAAATTTACTTTTTGCTTTTTTGCAAACAGTCAAATGCGCTCACACTATTTTAGATGTGTCTGTTATTCTAGGACAGGCATAAGCTTACTAAGCCACAGCTTGCTGCCCCAAAGGTCATTAGATGGTCCCTCAGAGCACTTTGAAACAGAAAACAGATCTTCAAACCTTCATCTTCAAAGAGGAGCTCATTAAGAATTTACTGAGTTTTGAATTTCCTTCAAGATTTTTTAACATTTAACTTAGTAAATAAATATATAATTTTAGATGTATCAAAATAAATCTAAATAGACTGGAATTAATAGTTTTATTGAATGTCATAACTTCATGAGTTGAAACATGTTTTTAGATGAGTCAATATTTGTTTATCCTCTCTTAAAAACACACCTGAATAAACTTTGCCTACGTTTTTCCTCTCTGTAGCATTTATATTTATAAGCTGTAAATCGAACACAACAGCAAAACCTATCTCTACAATTTATGAATAGCTAACACTTTCTAAAAGATTGTGTACAAGCTGCTTCTTATTTAATAATGTAATTTAACTCATAAAAGTCAGTCATCTAGCGATTTAAAAAAAAAAAAAAAAAAAACTTAATTCCAGCTTATTATTTAAGTGCAACATCAAGCACTGTTAAATTGTTGACAGCTGTTTTTGATACCTGATGGTCCTAGTGAATTCACATTAAATTAAGGTGTTTTGGTCCTATATTACCTTCTAAGTTACCAAAAATGGGGCTACCATAAAGAGCAGGTGAACATAAATTTGTATTTTCTGTTGAGATGTTGCAATAGGCCACTTGCATGTGATGTTTATTGCCTTGCATGGTGACAACATGCAATGGCCAGTACTAGCCTGCATGCTGCTTAATGAATATCTCCCTCTCTCTCTCTTTGCCTGCCTATGCCTCCAGAAGACAACAATACCAAAGGTGGGTATTTTCATCCTGGGGACTAATTCCATCTAAAGTCTATCAAATGGATGTTAGAGAATGTTTTGTCTTGGTGATGGTATCGATGTAACTTGAGTGGTAAGTGTGGTTTGTCATCTTTTAACATTGTTTTCATTTAATTATTTTCTATTAATAGAAATTTACTTCCAGTCATGATGAGAACAAAATTAATTAATTTATTAATAAGTCAGTCGATTTTCAAAAATACTCATGCCTCTAACAAAGTTTTTAGAAAAACTTTTATTAACTTCAACATTAACATAAAAACAATATTTCTATTCAGAAATGATAAATTCTGAAGTCAATGTATAAAATTAAATTAAATTAAATTAAAAAAAACAGCAAAAAATCTCCTGGTTCATTTTTGTCTGTATCTGTTTTATTTTTCTTTTTAAAGTCAAGGCTGGATAACGTTTCAAATTTCGCATATAATTTAAGCAACACTGACTGTATTGCCTGTAAAGCTTGCTATGCAATGTAGTGCTTATTCCGATTAGTACGTTAAACCAGTTGCTATAAGTTTGTCTCATCCATATAAACAATATATAAAATGGCAATAGTTCTGAAAACTCTAAAATATTACAAAAGCAACCAATCAGTAAAAACCGTCTTTAAAGGATCAAGCAACACTGTATAGTTATGTACATTGAAATATTAATGGATGAATTCCTGACAGCAAGCTTAATACTTTCATCAGGCTTATTTAAAACAAGTAAATGCAGATTTTAACTTATATTGTTCATTGTTTTTCTTCAGCAGTTTTGGGTATGAGGATCATTAAGACTAAAATGACAAAGCTTAAAATACCATCTGAATGCAAAACATGTTGCAGCAAGTGCAAATGTTGTCAACATTAACATCTAAATCATAAAGAGGGAGGTGTTATGGGGAAAGGAGAATAAGGACAAAACTATTGCTCTGAGGTCCAAAGTCCAATTGGAAGATCAAAGGTCATTTTACGTTTCTTTTGAAAACTAATGGCTCACAGTTTAGAGGAAGAGTGAATAGCCACAGAATCCAAGCTGCTTGTGGTCAAAGTAGGACTTTTCTGGGCAGTGATGATTTGGGAAGCTATTTCACCTGCTTGTGATGATGCATTGTGTTTATGAAGTGCAAAGTCAATCCTCCAAAATGGAATTTTAGAGGACTTCACTGTTGCCTTTGCTAACAAGCTTCATGTGGAGGCAGAATTTGTCTTTTCAGCAAAACTTACCAACGACCTACACTGACAGAATACCAAGATTTGCTTTAATAACCATGGTATAATTGTACTTGTGACCAGAAAACTGATCTGACGTAAACCCCATTGAGAATCTTTAGAACCAAGATGAACAATGTATTTAACACATCTTTTAAAAGAACCTGGGCATCCACAAGCTTAACTCCATGTCAAACTGCGTTCATGCAGTTATTAAGTCAACAGTATTAACTATCTAAGTATTATGAGCATATGGTGTACAGTGACTAGAAATAACTTTCAGGTGTTTGCCCATTTTTAATGGATTTTTTAAATATTCTGATTATCTGAGAATCTAAATTTTGGTTTTCACATTGTAAGCCATTGTTCCACATAGCGTAATAAATATGTTTTCTAATGAAGTAAATGTCTGTTTTCGATTGACTTTATAGTTATTTTATTTTACTGAGATGAAGCTGCATATAGGTCAGCGTGACTTTAGCTTTCTGAACGATGCATAGTAAGTTGCTGATGATGCATTGCAACCTTTCTGAGTTGCCTTAATGCTCATCAGACTAACCCTGTTTGTGTGTCCTCCACTTGATCTCTTTCCTGCTTTTCCCTTATCCCAACACTCCTCAAGTAACAGACATCTACTGTCAAGGAGATGCCTGCATGTCAGTGTCACACAGTTTCCCATGATCCCTTGTTCTCTGCTGACTGTACTCTTATTTTCCTTTAAGGTCTGGCACACCTGATGATGGGCGACCAAGGTATGGGCTATGTTCCTTTTTCCTGTCATTCCTCCATTGTTCCTACTCCTGTTGTGCTTATAAATTTGTGAGCCACTAACTCCTGGGCAGGCTTGAAGCTTCTGATATGGGCTGCTGTCTATCCATTTTTGATCAATGGCTTTATGTTTTTGCCTTGTGATGTTTTCCATCTGACTTTTTCATAGGTGATCTAGCTTTACTTTGAAGTTTGTGTTTTCTATAGTTTTGACATTTTCTTTTATATATTGTTTTTTTTTAATGATTAAAATTTAGTATATTTTTGTGACATATGGGTAGTTGTACTGAAGGACAACTTGCATTAACCTTGTTTGGGTGTTGTGAAAATAGCTTACTGCTCTTTTAGAGCTAATCCTCATCTGCCCTCACTTCAGTAATGCATGTTGAGAGCATCTGCAGAGACAATTGTCCATTCTGTCTTTGTTTTTCCATTTTTGCAGTTCTGCATATTGCCATGGCACAGCAGAGCAGCGATGTAGCTTTTTGCTTTCACTTCTCATAGCAGCATCCTATTTCCCCCCCCCTACATTTGCACATATTTGCAGCCATCAAGCCTCTATTCCCCTGTCCACTGTCCTCCTATTTTGTCAGGACACTTACTGGTGTCTCCTCTCCCTTTGTTCTTCCTCTTTGTCTGGAACCTGCTTTCTTCATGGAACATTTCATCAAATCTCTTAGGTAAAAGTAAAGGTATTTTAATTCACTGAACTTTTTCTGGCATTATATGCTCTTGTTGAATGATATATTTATATTTATATATAAAGACATATGACTCGGATTTTTAAAAACTGCTTTTCAACTAATTAATTAGAGGGTTTCAAGGTAGGTGCTGCTTGAATTCATATGCTCAAGCTGTGTCGCTTTCACCTTTTTTTTTTTTCTTTTTATTGCATGAGAGTCATGCAGACTCATATGAATGTAAGCCCCACAGTTGCTGCCCTAGTTCTTGTGCACAACTTGCACCCAGGGGAAACTACACTGCTTTTGTTTAAATTATGGGTTTTGAGGTTGATCATAGTGTTGTGGGCCTCCCATCCTGGCTGTGATCCTCACCTCTTCTCTCTGTGGGGTAAGTGGACTTCTGATTTTTCCCATTTGACTCTCCTCCTCAGGGCAGAGAGGGGAGACTTGGCTTGTAAGGTCCCTACTGAGCATACAAGGTAAAATTTCAATTCTTCTGTTATTTTTGCAATAAACTCTGATTTAGGAAGTTCACTTGCGTTAAGAGACTGTAATGTTTTGTCAATACATGTGAAAAGCTAATTGTGAATTAACAATTTCCATATAACTAATTAATAAAGGACAATGTGGCATTTAACAATCAATTTTTATTACTTTGACTGAAATCTCTAGCTTGCTTTTGCTTTTAAATTAAATGTTCTGTTTTAGGATAAAGTTTAAATATTTGCTCTTAACAGCAGCTATTAGGTTGCACTAAATGTTCTCTACAACCATGTTCTTGTGAAGCTTCATTTAAGCAGGTAAGTTTTCAAACTGACCAGTGTGAGAAATATTTTGAAGCATTTAATTGGAAGAAAAATATTTTTGTCACAGCGTATGGTTTCTGCGCCTGTCTGTGGTTTGCAAAGTTTGCAATTGCATCTTTTCACTGTTATAGGTAATAGGGACATTTTCAAGTGGTCAGAAACTGTTTGTGAGTAAAGGTAAAATTTTATATGTTTAAAGCTTAAACTGTAGATCTACATGTACTGTCAAGCGACATTTTCCCCTCCACACTGACATTAGAGCAATGTTTTCCTGTTTTAGGACATTTGGTATCAACATTATTTCTATTTGCAAAATGTCAGTACCTTTATTAAAATTCAGAAGCTTAGGTAATTATTGTTGCCTTTTAAAATATTTTGGATAAACTTCCACAACCATCTCATGGTCCTTTTCAACCCAAACATGTGATTTAGCTAAAGTCTTGATTATTGAGACAGCCTCTCCAAAACATTGCCTTTGTTGTCGTTAAGTCATTTTGTAACTTAACGAAATTGCCACCTTTCAGCCAATGTCATAGAGGTTTGTTTTCACTGTGGATGTTGTTCTCTTACTAGTTTTAGCCAGGATTCTCACAGTCTTTTGCATTTGATGTGGGATTGATACACATTAATTCATTCATCTCTGAGACATTGAACCCATCTGTGTTCTCAAATGTTCAATGGGCCGAGATTCAATCTCATGCTGTTCATACTCGCATGTAATTTTTTTGAAAAAGTTTGAAAAGATAAACATGGCATCGCTATAAAAATAAACTAGACTTGAAGAGGTCTAAAAAAAATTTCCCTCCTGGTCTTTTTTGAAGATTCCCTCATGTCACACATGGCTGCAGGTGTTCTCTAACATAAATCTGCAAAGTGCCTCAAATTACCTTTAATGTTGTGAATTAACCTATCAAAAGCTTCCAGATTATGACATTTGGGGGCTTCTCCATAACGAGCTTAGTGTATTTGTCCTTGAATTTGAATAATTCTATTAAAATTATCCAAAAAGTCATCATCATAGACAAAAAAAAATCCTGCATTTGTCAACCACAAATGACCTACAACAGGAAAAACTTTAATTATACAAATGTTTCTTGTTACTTCTCTGTAAATATGTTAATCTTTCTGCTATATTACCATACTAATATCTTCCTATTGGTCTTCCCTAAGGATATGTTTGAACCTTATTTACTGGTAATTCAAAACAAGTCATGCAAAACCCATATAGCCCATATATATGGAACGAGGAAGCCATAAATGAGTTTTAAAGCTGTGTAATAAATGAGACTTCAAGCATAATATTTGCCCACATGCATACACACATATGCACATTGTCTTCTCAGGGACCTGAAATATATTCAACTGCTGTACTTATACAAGCCACAGTTACAGTTTTTATAATTTGCCTTAAGCTCATTCTCCAACTAAGAGTTTATAATTATGGTATGGGGATTATATGCAAATACACCAATGTGAAAACTGGAATAAAATCCATTTGCAACATCTTCCAAGGTAAGTGTCACTCTCAGTTCTTTAGTCTTCATGCTTATTGCTTAGAAAATTGATGCAGACAATTGGTATTCTGATATACTGTCTGACAAATGTGATTTTTTTATATTTTGCTTGGAAATGAAAAAATGAATTCTGTGGGTGGCTTTTGAAATGTAGTTTTTTTTTTTTTTTTTTGCTGTTCTTCCAAGGTTTGACAAACCCTGTAGTCTATTTGTCATTGATTTGCAGGTCAAAACTGGTCCTACATTTATATTCTGTGAATGAAACGCTGTATTTTACAGTAATGGCAGTTAATGCCTGCGACTCAAATGTTCTTGCAAGCAAAACTAAGATCTGGCAATGTCCAGCTCAGATTATGTAACCTACTGTTTGATACAGCACTTGTGTCATTTATGATAATTATCTGCATTGCTTAAGGAGTCCATTAGTAAGATTTGAATCATCTTCCAATAATGTGCCGTAAAGCTTAGGTATTCACAGTTCTGTATCAACACCACGCTTGGCTGTGGCAGAAGGAAAGCCGCAGGGAAGGAGTCAAATAATGCTGATGAGACACAAATCTGCCATACTCGGCCCACTGCTTCTAATTTGGGGCTTGGTAAGATGCCCCCTGTGTTTTACAGTGTAAAAACCCTGCTCATTCTTTGCAAATGTACTGTTTGGTCATATGCACAAATCCCCACATGAGTGGTAAAATTGGAGTGTGGACAGAGCTTGTATTCATTGTCTCCTTTATGCTTGTGAGAATATTGTGTTTTATGTAGGCCCTCGGTGAGATTCTCCTGTGTGACATTAACCACTTGGTTTGGTTTATCCTCTCTGTGAGGGCTGGTCCTTTGAGCATGGGCTTTTTGTGTGTATCTGGTGGTTTTAGCTGGTTTACCAATATTGTTTACCTAAAACCTTGTTCCCATCCAGCACCACATAACAGTGAGTGCAGAGGGATAAGTTGTAATACCTTTGGCACATAAATCATTTGGGTATTTAATTCCTGTCATTGCAATGTGCAGCTTAAGAGGAACTACACACGGTACAGACAGGCTTACAGGTACTACGAGGCTATTTCTAAATGAATGGATTTCCTAATGTAATTGCTTTCACTTTCTAAAGATGGAAATTGTTATATTTCTCACAGAGGACATCAAAGGTGATCATATTTGCTCATATTTCTGTGCATAATATTTAAAATTTTATTAGATTAATTTGATATTTATAAAGCATTTGTGCAGGGCTTGCTTGTATTGTATAATGGTTATTTACCAGAGTCTTAGTTCAGTTCAATCTTACATATAGCTCCAATTCACAACAAATGTAATCTTGAGATACTTTACAAAAAATCATTTTAATTCAATCATACATACTTACCAATTGATCCAGTTATCAAACAATATATTAAGCTCTGTTAATTTTTCAAAGTAGTTTATAAGGTTTATGTCTAAGGATACTTAGAAGTCACTTAGCTTTCTGTAGCAGCAGCAGAAAATCGCGTGCAATGTTTTAATTAACTGAGTGTCACAGATTGATAGATGTTCACAAAAGCTTTCAGATGGTAGTTATATGCCATATACAGTATACATACATTAGCTGTTATGGTTAATGGAATATCAAATTATTAAGTGTCACAATGAATATTTCTCATGTTCTCACATATAAAACTTGCCTGTGGTTTGGATATAGTCATTTTTAATACATTTTTCACATAAATAACATGTTTTAAGTGTCTATTATATAGTTTAATATGATAATGATTCAGAGAAACCTCCATCACTAATGTTTAAATATGCTGGAAAATTAACAGGACAATTGAGAATATGAATTCAGATAATCAACCAAGACATCAGATTCGGAAAGTATCTGATACCAAAGACATCAGTTTGATTTAGTTTTAGAGTTTTAATTTAATCCATTACATGCATCCCTAACGTGGAGGGGAAACTTATGCTGTAAGCAGGTGTGTTTGTGTTTGTACCTTCTTACAACATAGTACAGTGATGGATAGTACTTGTGGTGGGATTCAGCACAGATCAGTGAGCATGTGACACTGGAGTCAGGTCAGTGAAAATCATTGAAAGACCTTCACAGGTAGGATTTTATCACTCAGTTGGCTCAAAACAAGCACTGCACAATTAGGTATCACAGATTTATTTAGTTTGTAACAATAACCGAAAAAGTGAAGTATTTTAAAAATATCAACACTTAGTATTTTGAAAATCAAAACTGTTTATAGTTAGTTACATGTTTCAGTTGTTTTTAAAAGTACACAGCAACACTCACTGAGATTTTTGCAAGAAACACTTCTGCAAAAAAGAAAAGGAACAATCCATTTTTTGGTGTTTGGAACCTAAAAGAAAGATTTTACAGATCAGTATAGAATATTACAGCCTAAGTTTGACTGGTCCATGTATTGTGGAATCTATGCTTATCTATTTCTAAAGCAATCCTTTTTAAAAAAAAACAAAACAATTTACATTCGATAGATCTAAGACTGTGTTGCTAGGTCTAGTGTAGATTTCATCAGTCCAAGTATTTTAGATTTCGAATTGTAATCAAATGCAGTCCAGACTCTTTCAAATCATGTCAAACAAACCTGTTTGAAAGCAGATTTAAATTTTACATTCATTAGCTTCTGATGTCAGTGCCTGTATTTCCACAGGCACTATTCAGGTGATTTGTATCTCACCTGAATATTTGATGCCAATAGAGGGCGACTGTGGTACTGTGGGCATTCCTCATTATAAAATTGATTCCCACAAATCCAGTTTTAATAATGCATGGATTTCCCATGTACAGTTACAGCAATGTTTATGTAGATGTTTGGATTGCAGCCACGAAATAAAAAAAAAAAAACTGCTACACACCTGATGTGCTCTACCCTTTCCTGTTTAACATACAGCGTCCTTCTTCTGTCCCAATATGACAATATCTCTTGTTAGCAAAATTAAGATAAATTGTAATGCAATCATAACATGGATGGCTTGTTAAAATGTAAATTTAACTTTATGTCACCTTTATATGAAAGTGAGATGAAATGAGTGTTGGAAAAACATCTCCAGAAAAAGCATTGTTGGAGCCAGAGCTGATATCAGTGATGTCCCAAATTCTCATTTCCTCTAAAAGGCAGCGTCAGTGAGGAAGTAGCCTTCCTCACTCATTAGACATCTGCATGTCTAATGAAGACATGCAGATGCAGTGTGAAGTCAAAAGTAGGGAGGGCAGATCAGGCCAAAATATTTAATAACAATTAGCAGGTTGATAAAGTAATTAATGGAAAGCCACAGATGATGCTGTGATTACCAATAAAGAAGATATAAAGAAACTGTAATACATGTGTTCAACTAAAATAAGAATATGAATAGATAGTTCATCTGACAAGTATTGCAATTTTATTCCAAAATAGTTTTTCATGCTCACAAATATGTCCTAAATGGAAGACATGAAGTAGAGAAAACTAAACAAGAGAGAGCATCTACAGTGACACTAGAAAGAGAGAAAAGGACATCAAATTAGAGTTCTGTTTACACAATATAACACTCGCAGTCAAGCTCGTTCGTATTACCCCAAGACTGAACAGTTAATTCATCTGACAAAGCACCACAAGGTGTGTGTGTGTGTTGAATCAGTGACAAATGTTTTTGTACCTTCCCATGAAACTGGCAATAATGTCAGTGAAATTCCTACTGCTGCAGGACTACAGATGCTAAGCTTTAACCCCAGACATCAGGTAAATTCTAAGTCACAGCCTTTTTTCTAGCCTTTATGTGATATATTATGGTCACAATTAATAATAACAAGCTGTGCTTTGCGGAAGGTGGCACTGCATGATTATTTCAGAAGCTAATTATTCAGTCTTCTTCTGAAGGCCACATGCAGTGTTAATAACACCTTTATATAAGTGGTCATCCACACACTCATTATGTGAAATATCACTGGAAGACCAATGTGAGAAAATGATGTAACATTTTTAACAAAATATCTCTTCAGTGGTCCATGAACAGCACAATGTAGTTGCTATAGAACTCTAGTCAAATAGTTTGACGAAGGCTCTTTGACAATATCCCATTTAAACCCACCGGTCACAATAGAACCAAGAAATTAATTTCACTTTCAAGGACTCCAAAAGACTTACTGATTAAATTTTCAGAAAATATTGAAAGGTTTAGATAATACTGATGCTGTATCACATGTAAAAAGTAAATTATCATCTTTAAAGACGACGTGCACAACAGGAATAATCCATGCCCAATTTTGTATGCATATGATCAGTTCATGGGAAAAGAGGATGATCTCCCCTTTCACCAGTCATGTGGTACTCTGTTTCCACCTGCAAAGTTTATGATGGAGGGACAGCTGTCTCTTTGATGTACCCTTTAAAACTTATGAGGTTCCAAATGAGGTTCTGACACAAGAACCTCCTATACTGTCAACCTTTGAATTTAACAGACACATAGAAAAAGAAATAAGTCCAAATATATTTGAAAGAAATGATGAGAATTACTGCTGCAGACCCCTGGGTGACTTATTTCCCCTCTCAAGACACGTTAAGTGTGTGTTAGCCTTTTGACAACAATATTGTTGTTGTCAACAGGTTATTGTTGTCTAAAGAAATATTGTTTAGACAACAATATTTCCAAGACAAATATTGTTGTCTTGGAAGATAACAATATTTTCGCAGTAGAAACAAAGATGAGAAAGAACTACACAGAGACTGATGTCAAATAGATCAATGAGCACATGAGAGGTGTAAACCTTCATGACCTAAACACCTCTAGAATCATGATCAGGTCCAAGAAGTGGTGGTGGACTAAGTTTATAACTGTATGACAGTGTGACTGACAGATGTTCAGGATTTTCAATAACATAAATGAAGGCCTTTACTATAGAGGTTATCTTTATGATCTTTGTTAATGGAATAACAACTGACTGAAGTTCAATGTAATTATGCGTAAACACTCAAGCACTCAAATTTACCCTGGTCTAGAATATACAGGTAGTCAAATTTGTACTTTAGAGAGCAAATGTTGCACTAAAGTAATGCTGTGGAATGATATGTTTTAAAAAAGAAACAATGTTCACCTTTTATGATCTTTTCTATTTGGAAAAAGCACTTTTAGCTCATCTTAAGAACACCATATTATCCCACCTGTCACAATTCTGAGCGATCATAAAACACACTTTTTCAAATAATTTTCTACAATTTTTTTAATTATTTCCCCTTGATTAGTTCAAAAGGCCATACATGAATCTGATTTTAATATTTTCATGTGTGGGAAAAATTTGGAATTAAATGGGTTAAACCCATGTGAACCTCCAACAGTTATGCAAGACAAACAAACGTTTACAACGTCTCTATATTGTTTTTCTAACAAAGTCATAAATTCGCTCAAGGATGAGTCCCAGCAGCATGTCCCAGCAGCAGCCCTTAGGCTTATGTTGCCTCCAGCAAATGATGCTAGCAAGATTATGACATCTGTATTGGTTTCCCTTTGAACAAAACAACATTTACGGATGTCGTGAAAATGAATGAGCTCAGGATAAACCTAATTTTCAGAACTAAAAAGCAGTATTATAGTTACCTTCCAGATTTTAACTTTATTTAGGAATTTTGAAATCAATTTTCCTTAAAGAACTGTCAATAATTTACTTCAAGACAACAGTTATGAAAAGCTACAGTTGACTTGGTTCCTTTTAGTGTTTGTGTTTCACTCTGTGCCAAAAGAGTGATTTTGATACATTTACTGTGATTGATTTAATTTTATTTTGTATTATTGCTTTATTCTAGATAGAGGGATTTTTCTCCAGTTTTTTAATAGATATATTTTATATTTTTTTATTACTCAATGAGATACCTTCATACATTTCGTCATGTAAGCATGCATACTCAATGCCTAGATAGATTCACAGACAGACTGTTATCACTGACTTTGTCAATCAAGACTGCCCATGTGTGGGAATAGAATATGTCTAAATATTTTGGAGTTGTTTTGATATTTAGACAACGTAAAGTACCTTCTGTACCTGAACGCAGCATGTGTAGTTGTTGGGAAATCCTCTCTTATCAACAGGGATTTCTTCAAGTTTGATTTTATACAAGTACCCACATGGGCTAAGGCTGATTTTTCTCCAGTAGCAGTAATCTTTACATTTAGTATGACCTTGTTCCAGGTGAGTAGCTCGGTTAAGTGGAGTGAGACCTGAGTGTCTTATTGCTGTTGAAAATTCTGTACACTAGCAAAGCTAAAAGTGCTGTTTCCAAATAGAAAATATCATAAAAAGTAAACATTGTTTCTTTATTTGAATATATCTTGCACAGCATTACTTTAGTGCAACATTTGCTCTGTAAAGTACGAATTTGACTATCTGTATATTCTAAACCAAGGTAAATTTGAGTGCTTGAGTATTTATGCATACTTATATTGAACTTCAGTCAGTTGTAGGGTTACATTATCACATTAACCAAAAATCTTTGTTGTATGTTTATTTAAACAAACATCGCTAGTCTCTTCTTTGGGAGGTTTGTGGCAGTCTTCCTCTCGCAAAGGTGCAACCAAGATATAAACAGGTCTGGTCATATGATAATTTACTCTAAACATGTGATACTGCATAAGTACAGTATTATCCAAACACTCTAAACATTCAATATTTGCTGAACATAAACTGAAAATTTAATCAGAAAGCTTTTTGGAGTCCTTGAAAGTGCAATTAATTTCTTGGTTAGTATTGTGACCGGTGGGTTTAAATGGGCTAAGGTTAAATGGTTGGGTAGTGGGGACCTAGTGTACAGCTCAAGAAGTCAGCGAACAAGAAACAATATACGCATTTCATTTCCTCATCATCAGTACAAACCACAAACAATAAATATACATGCAGAATCATTTCAAATGAAAATTTATAATTTACATCTAAACTATGCTTGAGAGTAAACCAGTGTGCCCAGAAATTAAAACAATAAATTTTAAAAAATGCACAAATTTTACACACAGACAACCCTTGACCAGAATTTGAATGCATAACCATCTCCAACAGTGATAAACATTGTTCAACCTTGCAACCCTACACTCTTAAAACAGACGTGTTTAAAAACAACACATGATGTGTTAAATTTTAACACATGCCAAATCAGCTCAGGGACAACACATGTTGTGTCGTTATAGACACAACTAATGTGTATGTCATTTTAACACAACTATTGTCACTGAAAATCAACACAAACATGGTGAAGTATGTCATTTTGGCACGTGTAAAATGTGTTTTCATAGATTAGGTCAAATAAAAATTCTCATACAAAAAAAACATTTTCGTATGAAAATATGGAAATTAAATATATGTTACAACAATAGGTTTTGCGACAGCTACAATATGTAATTCATATGTACAAGTAAAATTCAAATAATCAATTAGTTCACCAGTCAACATGTTTTTTTCTTCAAAGTCAAGCTAACAAAATATATCCATTTTTGAAAGTTATTCAACACCACTGATTTTAAAACCCATACTGATTGTATGATATATTTTTTGTAACATTCTGTGAACAGGTACAAAAAACACAAGGCTACAAAAATCATAAGAGAGCTGATGAAAAAGAAATCTGTTTTACTGTCAAAAAGCAACATGCATTTACAGTCCATTAGTTGTCAACCACAGTACAAGATATTGTATCTTGAAGGAGGGAGTAAATTCTGCCTGACAAACACAGATTAACACAAAAATGTGTTGAAATATTCAACACACCCAGTGTGTTATAATGTGTAAATTTCAAGACATTGTGTTAAAATTAATACAAAATGTGATTTAAAGGTGATGACACATTTTTTGAGCTATTTTTTTTAACACATTTGTGAGTAGTGTAAAAATGGCTCTGTTATTCTGTCAATATTAAATGTTTAGTTTTAAGTTTATACTTTTCAGTTTATTTAGACCATTTCTAGGTGAATGAAGGAGAATGTTACCCATATTATAGTCATCCCTGTTTATAATCAGATCTTTTATTCATAGAGTATAGCATAAAATATCTACTTTTGAGCACCAGCACACTTGTAATTAAATGAAATAACAATGAACTGTTGAAGCATGGCTTTCATGCCAGTAGCCTGTAACCCACAAAACATATAATTTTAAATTCCTACTGGGAATGTCCCCTTTTCACATTTAAAATACAAAACATGAAAATCTAATTGACCTTGTCCAGGCTGAGCACAATTATGAGTTCTGCCAAATTCAAGGGTGGGTTTGATATCAGAAAAATTAGAAAGGAAAGAAATGCTGCATAGAGGAGAGTCATTGAGCCATGTCTGTCACTGTTCTGTTGTTCTGATAGTAGCTCTGCTCAGCACCAAAAAGACATTTTATTCAGTGCTTGTCAATAACCCTAAATAGACAGGAAAACAGCATTTATCTCATTCATTTGATCAGATTTGCATTTAAATTAAAATTATTATAATGCTTAGAAGAACAGATGGTGAAAAAGACACTAGGGAAATGGTAATGGGAAAATGTGAATTCATGCATGCTTGGGATCTAGACCACCTCAGTTCTTTCTTTTAAACCTTTGTAAAACATTCAAACTTGCATTATAAAAGTCAAGTTAACTTGTTTCTTTGTTGGAGTAAACAGCACAAGTGTTAGGAAAAACAGGCAATAAGATTCTTTTCAGCAATTTATTCTTCCCTCTTGGTGCTTACTGATATTATATACCCATTTACCATTTTAATTCCTGCAGTGCTTTGCTTCTCTGGTATTCTCAGCAACTGGTGTTTGTAGAAACCAAGGTAATTGTAGCTGATAGGTCACAGTGGCAGTTTTTATTGCAGCAAACATCAGTAAAGTGACTCCTTCGCAATGCAGAGTGAAAAAGGGCTGTAATTGCCTGGAGTGAGATTTGTGTATCTTGACATGGCAGATTGGCAAGTCTGCACTGAAGCTGCACAGATTAGTGTATTACCACAGATTCTGCTCCTGAGGGGGAGGCAAGAAGACACACAGACACAGCGAAGGGCTTAATGCAGACAGAGAAAGGCATTTACGGACTAAGCACAAGGAAGTGGGCACAGAGAAGGAAGAGGGGCACCATTTGAAAAGAGGCAGTGTGACAAACTAAGATTATAAATCAAAGGCATGTGATTGCAATTTACACCCAGCAACATAAAGTAAAGATTGAATAAATCAAACATTTAAAGTATTACCTGGACATATTATTTTTCATATGTCAGACTTGTCTGCTTAGGTTGCTGACAGATGTGTTTTGGCTCTTTGTGCCAACCTGACTACCAAAAAGACTGTAGCATGCTATAAAATCATTGAATGTCATTGGCTGTTAAAAAAATACAGGAACACTTTTTGCTCATCAGTGGTTTTCCCAAAGAATGTCTCTTTATTTAATATTTATTTAAAATATGACAGGTATATAAATTTTTCCCCTAACCAAAGGAAAGAGGGAGAGTATAGAATAAAAATGAGGGATCAATATGAACAAGGCTCATCTGGCTCCCCAGGTGGAGTGGAAGGAGATCTGCTCCAGATCAATAATGCTGGTCGATGCCAGTGAGAGACTGCAGTGATGGAAAAACTCCCTTTCTTGGTCTCCAGAAGGAAGTGGATGAATTGCAGCAGAAAATAGATTAAAGGTAGATACCTATACCTCAGCTGTGGCCTGTGAAATGTATCCTTTGCACATCCTTTTGTTTAGTTATTGCTCAGATTCAGGATCATAAATTATAGCCTCTTTATTGGACTTAAATGATGGAATGTTCCCAAGTGTTTTTTGATACACTGGATATACTTCAGACTATCATTTCTTTGTTTCAGTTTTTATTTTGAAAAAAATAGAATAAATAAAAAAAATAAAGTGTTGCCAATTTATGGATGAAATTGTATGATCAAGCTACTGGCTTATCCATCTTCAAGAGATTTGTTTACTTCTCTGGCTGATTGTTCATTTATGGCAATTCCACTGAAAGTCCTTTTCACCTCAAATATAGTGTTATTAAACTACAATATGTGTGTTTGAAATAACTCAAAATTTTATCATATCATATGATGCAAAGCAGCCCCAGAACGTACCTGAACCTCATCCGTGTTACAGTAGGGACAATGTTTTATGTTTACATCTTTGAACGTAGAGCTGATGTGAATCTCCAGTTGTGTCTCATCTGTCCAAATGATTTTCTACCTGAAGCTGTGTGGTTTATCAATGTGCACTGTGGAAAATTCTAGTCTTGAGTTGCTCCGTCTTGCTTTTTAAAGCTTTGCTTTCCTCCTTGTTCCATTCTCATGAAATCTATTTTGGCTCTACCAGTGAAGGATGGCGCGATCTGACACTAATGTACTTTGAATTTGGAGTTCACGTTTAGTTTTTTTGGAGGTTGCTTTGAACTACTTGGTTACCATTCGCATTAATCGTCTTTTCAATTTGCCATAAATTTTCGTCCTACAGCCATGAATAGGGAGTTTGGCTAAGGTCCCATGGACATTAAACCGATAAATAATATGCACAATTGTAGTTATAAGAGCATTAATCTGCTCAGAGATAGTCCTCTAGCCATTATCGTCTCCTTAAAATACTGGTACAATTCTCTCCTTTCTTTCTTGTAGTCCGTGCTCAAGACCCCTGACATATAGCAAGTTTTCAGACCCCTCTAGCAACTTTTTTTAATTGACTAGCAACAAATCTAGTGATGTTTTTTCTGTGTTATTGGAGACTTTGGCAACGGAAGTACAAACTTGGAGGCACCTGTAGCGCTAATTAGAAGACATGTTGGTTTGACATTTTCCTATGCATTATTTTTATTGGTTAATTTTCAGAAAATGTGTTATATCTATTACTTTTTCCAGGTTCATATTATCTCAATGACAATTGTGGGCTCTTTGGTCACTAACAGAAGGGTAGCAACAATTTTGTCTGCATGTGTAGACGTTTTACAGCGATAAACATAAATCTGTTAATATTTAGGATCTCTTCTAATGTAATTTTATTTAACTTAACGTAAATATGTCAATTACCATGAGTAAATGGCATACTGTATAACATAAACGTTTGTAAAGTACCCACATAAAAACGCCTTTGCTGTTGTCATTTGTAAGTAAATAACCTACACTAAAAAAAAGCATAAAACTAAGCTCATGGACAATTATTATTTTATTTTTATTTATTTGACAAACTAAATATAAAAGTGCAGCACATCCTTCAGAGACCCAGAGTGTGGAAATTGCAAGGCTTCCTGAGGAAAATTGAATAGTCCATTTCCAATTGAATGTGCCCTGGAAAATCCATGGAGGTCAGTTTCAATTTGTCCTGGAAGGTCTACACTGAAAGTCATTACACTCAAGACCAACATGTCTCAAGGGAAAGAACCATTCTTAAAGGGTAGACTTGTATTTCTTTTTCATACAAAAACTTTTTCACTTTCTTTCTTGCAATTTCTTGTAAATAGATTGACAATTTTCTTCCTTATTTAGAGAAACATGTGAACTGTTGATTTTTTTTTTTTTTTTTAATTTGGTTATGACCACAATAACACACTTTCATTTGTGGAGCTACTCACTGCAGCAGCTTTTCTTCCTGAGTACCTCGTCTTTGTACAACAAATTGCTCATCTCTCTTGTTTAATTATACGCAAAAGTGCCATATCTACTCTTCTCCAGCACGGTTCAGATTACAAGCGTCATGAATTTTAATGGGCGAACGGTGCTGCTATCAATCATTATAGTTTGCTCTTGTTTGAGCTGTTAGCAAGTGACTTTTAGGCAAATGTTTCCTGACAGATAAACTCAAGATAATTTTCTCAGCATCTGCTGCATGACTTCATTTTTTATTCATCATGCGTTTAAGTATATGCGTGTGTTGTAATTAAAAATCACAGCAGCAGGTTCCTGTTAAAAAGCCATTTCCCAACACTAAGAAATTGTCTCGCTGCTAATTAATAATCTGAACAGTGAAATGTTGTGTTATGTGGACATAAGAGCAAATTTTGCTTTATTGCTACTGGTCACTAATGTCCTTTATGAGTTCTGCTTGCAGTAATATGAAATGGTGCTTAATCAAAATGTTGAGATAATACTGTGTAATGAATTCAGTGAAAATGAAAGAAGCCAGGTCACATCCTGCACTAAAAGGAATATGAATATAATTAGGAGCTAAATGTGTCTGTCTCTTTGCAAAAGTAAAAAAAGGCTTCACGAATTGGTGCACAAGTATCACTGTTTTTTTTTTGTTGTTTTTTTTTCCTTTTTTACGCCAGTCACACTCGTTTACATGGAGACTGAATAATTATTGATGCACTGTAGGACCATTCAAGATATTGTCAGTTGTTTAAGTAGGAAGCCAACTTTCAAAACTGTAGGTCTGTCTCCTTCTGCTTTTGGAAAAATATTTTTCTTTTATGTCAAGAAAACTCTTTTGCATCTGCCTTTTACTTTCGCCTTCACATTCTGTAAATCCCTTATGTTTTGCCTACATATCTGTATAGAGTAAGTTGGAAGCTATATGGCCATGCGTGGTGAATATTAGCATCAGAGATTTTTGCTTTTAGTTGGGTTTTTTTCTCTTTTTGACTTGTGGATGAGATGATGAAGAGGATTATGAAGGTTTAACACCTGGTGTGTTGTACTCCAGCATATGACCTGTGTCTTTGACACAAATTTGAAGACTTTATTTCCTACAATATGTAGCAGATTTTAAAGTGAGAAAATAATGTTTAGCTGAAATAATCAAAAGGTAGGTCAGGCTAGAAATGTTTGTAGGTCAATTTGAAATGCTCCAATTATTTTTTTATGCAAAGATGAGTTAGTGTCTTCAGCCACACAGACAGCATATTTATTGTGTGGCCTGAAACTGAATTATGGTGTTGTTTTGTTATTGCTTTGAGTTTTGAATAGCACTTACAAAATGTTTGTAGCTTACATAGTGATGCCAAGAAAACAGGCCAAAAAAAGTTCTTCTTCACGCTTTATGAAATTCATATTTTCAATACTTTGCTTGGAATACATGGACTTTAAGAAAAATATTAAAGCTCAATGTTTGCAAAATGCAGCCAGCAGAGTTATTAGTAATTGTAAATGGTGCTTCATATTTGTGAGTGAATTTGCTATTGCAGATTGTCGCTCTTTGTTTTCTGAAGGTTTTTTTTTTATTTGAAGGATCTGAACTTTAGCCTCACTCTGTAATGCCAAAAGACATGGGGACATATTAACTGCATTGTGAACACAGTTATGGGACAGTGCTAAGTTACAAAAATTTCAGAAATTTGTTATATCAGCATGATATTTATAGAGATAATAGGAGTCAGTAAAAACCGTGTGTGCAACCGGCCCAAATCGTCGGGTTGCACTGCTTGAGAAACCGTCACTGACACTAAATGCTGTAGTGGAATGGCTTAGCAAAACTATTGCATGCTGCAACAGAGCCCAACTCAGAAATTTTATAGGCTCATATTTCTGCTGCAAAACTGAAACAATTAGTACTTTCATTTTCCAAATGATTGCAATCGATGTAATTAATAAGAAAGGCTCAGTAGTAAACAAGCCTCTCACACCTGTGAGTGTGTGGTTGCCATGTAATTCTAGATCTGTAAACAGGAATAGATTAATGGAGTGGATCCATAAAGACATAATTTATTTAATTTTAAGCTGTTTGTCTTGAGAAAATGAGAATAAAGTCCTATTTCCATCACAGTTTTGGGGCTTGATTGCAGCTGAAAATTGGTAAATAGTTTTACTTTTCAATACCTATGGCCAAAAGCTATCTAAAAGACTAAAAACATTTGTGATAAATACATAAAAATTAAGATTAATTGCAATAATTGGCAATCAGGCGAATAAAAATAAGAATGAAGACTTCTATTTAAAATTATATCTTAATTATGCTTTGAATTCCAATATGCATTTCAAACTAAATGTGACAACAGACCACTTGATACAATTTACTATGCATGCATTGGAAGAGAAATTGTAAATAGTGTCTTATTCTATCCTATCACGTGCAGTATATTTTACTTATTATACTGATAAAATCAAATTAACAATTTTTCATAGCAATCAATAAAATATCATGCTTTATTTGCAATGACTCAAAACTAGAAGCTGATGCTAATGTCTCGTAATGGAAAGATTTAATTAGTAGGAAAGTATTGTGATTATACTTGTGTAAGTTGACAGTGTGTAGGTTGACAGTGAATTATATAACAAAAAAAAAGTGATTTAATTGATCTGTTTTCTGAATGCTATTTCCACTTTTCATAAAAAACTACTTGTTTTTGTGTACTTGGATTTGAAAAGTAAAGACATTCAGGAATCGTAAAAAGCAAGTTTTGCTGCAAATTTTCTCATTTTTATTTGGGTATATTTTGCTACTGACACACACATTGGAACAGTAAGGTTTTGTGTGCATAGTAGGAGCGCATCGTTAGCTGTCGCTGCTAATAGACGATGTCCAAACCAGTAATGTATATCAATGGAGAATTCCTACAATCGCTTTTGTTTAAATTTAGTGAAGAAGGAAGTAGCACCGATCACCTTCTTCTTTATTTAATTTCCCTTTGGGACCAGTAAAAAAAATTAAAATTGAATTTGAATTGAATTCAGAGGTTGTGTGTCACTACCTTGAGTGGTTCTTGATGCAGTGCCACCACAGGCAAGGAGAGGGAAGAGGTTTTTTCAGTTTGTATGGGTTATTTGATTCTGCAGTGTGAAAGCAAGCCAGAGCAGCTGAAAATGTAATGTTGCAATTTTTATCCCCAATCGAACCGAGTCTACCAGACTATCGGGTGAAGTTTGGTATTACATAGAATAGTACAGGATTTTTGCATTTTAGTGCTCGAAGCACTTCCCCAGCTTTGCCATTATAAAGTGTCAGTATACTGTAGTTCTCTCAGGTGGCTATACTGAGGCCATAATTCCCTATCTCAGAGCTTTGGAGAAGGTCACCAGGGAGCTGTCAAAATGTCAACATTCCATGAAGGTATTACCATAGCATGGCTCCAAAGAATTAAAGTCGCTGTCTGAATGAAGCCAGTTTGGATCATTAATTTTCCATTTTTTTTTCCACGGTTGGTCTTTATTTATCCCTGGCCTTTTTATTTTTATCCTTGTGGGAATGAGCCACATTTTTATGACTTACGTAGTGCAAAATGGACTTGAGACGGCAACACTGCAAGAATTTAAATTCACTCTGCCATTATAAACAAATGGCATTTGTTTATAATGCCATTTTTTATAATTGATAAAGAAGCCCATAAGCAGGCAAATGGTGGCTTACAGTGCACTATTAACCAATATAGTTAATTTTTGTGAGAAGCAAACTGTACACTGTTGTCTTATCCCTGATTATCTTTTTCCTATTTTTATTTTTCATCAAAATTATGATTGCTTTGTTTATTATACAGGGGTGTACCAGACATTATAACAGTTTTCCAACAAGATAAAATTACATTATTGCTTTAAGAATGGTCACATTAACAGAGAATGTAATAAATAAATAAGAGCCTGGTACAAAGTGAAGTGCTTACCACAAGGGGATGCTTTGTTCAGAAAGATACCTTCTATATCCTTTATCTGTTCCTCTGCCCCCTCCATGGCAAAATTTGACTTTTTGTGTGATTCTTCAGAAAGTAAATTACATGTTCCAAGTGTTTAAACTTGCATAGCACTGAGTCTTTTTGTATTTTGTGATGTTTTGTTGTTACATTTGTTCTGAAGAAATTGTTTTGCATGATCTGAGATTTACAGATTTTGTGATTTTCATTCTTTCCAGTGTATACAGTTTGATGATGGACTGCTGATTTTGAGCATTGAAATTTGTCATCTGCATGTGAATGAACATGGCACACATGACAAGGTGGTAATCTGATTGTATCAAATGACAGCACTGACATAGAAAAGTGCTCCTGGTACAAATGTCTGTGAAAGACTTAGACTTTTAAACTACTTGAAATTCCCCATGGCTTGAAGTTCTTTTAGTGAGATGCCAAAAATGTGCCAGTGTGACTGGTTTCAAAATAGCTGTCAATATGTGAGAAACATTTTGGGTTAGCAGCAGACTGCAGGCTACCCAGGCAGATGGCCTGACTAATTAACCAACAAATACAAACTTGTTTTCTTCTCAGTGTTACTACATAAAAAGCAGAACAATGCAATAAATTGTGGAATAAACATGTTCTTTTAAAAGCTATTAATAGATATAGATGATATTTGATCATTTGCAAGCTTGAAACATGTTTTGACAGCGGTAGAGATGATTGTTGCATTCAGTTTTAAGTGTTTGTATAAATAACATCTTCTAAAACTGTGATGCTTTTCCTTAAGCTCATTATAAAGCGAGAATCACATACCTTGTACAGCCCTTGCTTAGACATGAACCAATTTAAAATGATCTAAAGCAGGGGTGTCAAACTCAAATACACAGTGGGCCAAAATGTACAACTTGAACAAAGTCGCGGGCCAGCATTGAACAAATGAACCTTTTAATATCAGAATATTTGTTTACATATGTAAAAGACAAACAGGTCTGTCCTTTACATATGTAAACAGATATTCTGTCTCCCACCTGTCCAGAAAGCTCCTGTTGTCTGCCTTTCTTTTCGGTTCTACAGTGACAGTTGTAGCTTGAGATCGCTATAACTACTGTCACAGAGGAGAGGGCGTTTCTGGGACCCGTCCTGATTGACTCGCCAAAACAACAGCAAGGCATTATGGGATTTGTAGTATTAGCAATGAATGAATGCGCTGTATCATACCGGTGGGCCAGCTCGCGTAGTCATTTGGTATAGCCTCGCGAGCCAAATATAATTACACTGCGGGCCAAATTTGGCCCGCGGGCCAGAGTTTGACACCTATGATATAAAGATTAAACAAAATCAGAAAAAAAACAAGCTCATGAAAACTTTTGGTTTAATTGTGGAAATCCTGAATACCACATTTTGACATTAATTTTATCTACTTATACAAGGTACTAAGTACTATATAATAAATACTAATAGCAAAAAGGTATTTTTGCAGCTGATTCATTGATTTGTTCATTCATTAAATAAGCTAGCGTAACCTGGGTGAATTTATCTTCTGTTATAATTACTCAAAATGTCTTTCTTTGGTTATTTGTATGGGTTCCTACCTGACTGGAAATCTCTGTTTTTGTTTTAACTGTGTTACTTTAAGAACGGAAGCCCCTCCCTTTTTGTTTCTTCTTCTGTGGTATTGTCTTTAAAATGTTTGCGTCCCTTAGACCCTCCCCTTTTGTCATGTTGTCCTGTGGGAGAGGTGTGTTCTATTTATTTTGTATCTAAATACACCCAGTTTTTTAGATTTATTAAGTTAATTTCTGTTAGGTACTTCTGTTTATGTAGGGCTTGGACCGGGCAGCCTGTAATGCAGTTATTTCTTTCTGTTATTCTTGTCAGGTATGTTGTATGGAAAGGTTTATTTTGCATATTTTACATGTTGTGAGCTATGATCGCACCCCTTTTGTCATGTTGTCCTGTGGGAGAGGGCTTGGAGCGGGCAGCTTGTAATGCAGTTATTTCTTTCTGTTATTCTTGTCAGAATAAATCACCCTTTTAAAAGCACAACGCAGATTGGATCCGGTTACACTAGCATAAACTACTTTGTGTATAAACATGGGGTTTTATAGTGATTCTATGGTTTTAGCAAATAAAATAACTTTTAATGTAAATTTGTTTTCTCTTAACATGTACAGGTCTGGTAGGGTGCACTTGAGAGAGCAAAAAATTTCAAAAATTATACATCATTTACTTTCAAGTGACACAATAAAACCCAAAATATGTTTCTTGAATACTCATACCAAAAGAATTGTTTTTAGTTTATCTCAAATTTATATTCTGTTGTTCAGGTAGGGGTTGAAAATCTTTCTCCATAATGGATTTTATTATTGTGTATGATTCCATCCAGAAAATATATGACTCTGGATTTTGACTTTATCTATGATTGTTTGTATCACAGGTGCAAAGAAATTATGCATGTAACATTTAACAGCACAAGAGAAGTATATGCCATTGAGGTGTGATTTTGAAGTGATGTCAAATACTAGAATAGGCCTGTAGCTAAGAGCCGAGGATGCCTAGCACATCATTAAGTGTGAAATATAACAACATGCCCCTGAGCTTCCTACTGTTCCCCTGGAGGGGCGACAGCAAGATGAAGCTTTGTACAATTACGGCTGCGAAAACCGCAAACCTATCTTGCTCACATTGCTTCGTTTTGAAGTTGCTCTGATTGGGGAGCACACATAGTGCAGAATGCCTGAAATGACGTTTATCCTCTTCAAAAACTGTTGTAAAAATGATAGCATTGTGATTGACTTTTTGTTTCCCCTAATGACACATAAAATATTCTAGTTACCGGTATATCTTGTGATAAAGCAAACACAATTTTATCTTAATAAACCATATGGTATGCTGGAGCAGTGTGCTCTTAGTATTTTCAAGACTGAGCCAGAGCCCACTTTTTGACTTTGAGTATGTTTTATATGTGTAACTTCAGTGATTCTGTATCAGGCGTTAAGGGCTTACAAAACATGGGTGACCTACAATTCGCTGCTACATCAGAGAACATCCTGCGTAAACACAGGCAGAGCTCTCATGCTCTGCTAACATGCTGTTAACACGCTGCCTCCGGTCTCGTTGAAGTGTATACATCTCCGTTTGCAGGTACAGTGGTGCTTGAGCCCAATGTATACCATGAGGCAGATTTACAGTAAAATTACTCCCTGGAAATGTGATGTTTCATATGAAGATGTTGGGCTACAAAACTAGAAAGCGAAGTTTTTGCTTCAAGAGGCACTCTGTTTTGCTCTTCTGAGTCATCCTTTCTTTTTTATTTTCTGCTTAGTGTGAGAGGCATGACTATATTGCTCTGAAACTGCCCGCTTATTATAGTGTTTGGCTTGAAATGTTGGCAAAGCAGCATCATTGTCATATCAGCTTTTAAATATAATCAAGTTTTACCTCAGTGAAACTGCTGTTTCACACATTCGGATTAGCAGAGTAGTTTCCAGCAGCATCAATGCATATAGTTTATGTGTTTGATGTCAAATTCATCTAATTCATGTGAACATAATTTTACTGGCACAACATTCTCTCTGTGCCCAGCTGTACATACATTTATTTGACACACACAAAAAAAGAACAGGAATAATTTAAAGAGTGAATGCTACATTTGTTGTCACTTGTTTTTTTTTTATTTTTATTTTTTATAATCTTTCCTACCTCCCACCCATTCCAGAGCCCATAGGGATACAGAGATGAGTTAGACGTAAAAAAAAAAAAAAAAAAGTCCCCTAACACTGTGGTTTTTCAGAGTGCTGACAAGCTGTTCTTTGGCTATTAAATCCATTCCTCACTGTCAGTAGAGCTGAAGTAGCTTAGACCTGACTGAAGAGATGCTGGAGCTCCTGCTGCTGTGGGACCTACATATAGATATAGCACACTGAGGGCTGAGGAGTCCATACGGTGCATCATGCTACAAGTAATCTGCAGGAGCAATGTGGAGCTGGAGTTACAAGGAACCATCATCTAGAAAATATTCATTCAATATTGATGTTGTCAAATGCTGTCAGCTGGAAATGACAATTTGTAGAGAGAATTGTTGTCATACTACAATTTCCAACTTGATACCAGTACTAAAAAAAAAATCCTGAATACCAGTATTACTTTTGATATTTCAGTAACATTTTTTGAACAAGTTCTTTCAGTTGAGAGCAAAAAGTATGATTAAATTCAATATGACAATATTTTAATGTCTTCCACTTAGGGCAAAACCAATAAATAGGGGATAATCGAGTCCCCATTTATATAAAAAACATCGGTTGAAATAATCTCCCTGTTCTTCAGAAGAGTCGACAAGATCACACTTGTAAAAAACAAGTTAGTAAATGAAAGTTAGTAAATGATATCGGTAGAGTATTACTTTCTTATGTTGTAAATGTGGGCCCGTACCTTATTCGGTTTTACTATATCTATCTATCTATCTATCTATCTATCTATCTATCTATCTATCTATCTATCTATCTATCTATCTATCTATCTATCTATCTATCTATCTATTTTGTTTGAATAGACATATTTCCATTTACTTTGAAGTTTCTGCTGGTATACCTGAATTCCCCTGCTGTGGAACATTAAAGGATTTTTCATTTTCATTTATAATATCCTTTATGGAAGTGTATACGGAAGAGGATTAGGGCCACTGAAAAAATAAAAAAAATCTCCGAAATTTTTTTTTTTCAGTGGCTCAGAAATGGTTAAAATCAGCGGCACAGAACAAAACAAAACAAAAAAAAAAAGGGAAGAATTCTGACTGATGGGCGCCAGCAGTAGCCACACAGACGCGAGTTGTGGCGGATAAGCCAATGTTCTAGAGAAAATGTCTGATTTAAGGACTTTTTACGTGCCAGAAGAGTACCAGAAGCGACCATTGCACTAATGGAAGAACAAAAGGTGAGTAAATCAAATGAGATAGTTCGGTATCTAAAGCCGAATGGTTAGACTTAGACTTAGACTTCCTTTATTGTCATTGTACAAAGAAAACACAGGTGAATCTTGACAACGAAATGTCGTTACCTCTTCCCTGTGGCTAGTTGTTAGCATGTTTGCTAGCTTACGCGATTAAAGGAATAAGCTTGATTTACAATGTTAATCACTCGGATGAATAAAGGATGTAACAGCTTTTGATTGCTGGAATTGTCTCGAAAGTGTTTGGTATGTTTATTTTATTGTTCTTCTAATAAGATATCTGCTGTGTAACTTTTTTTTTTGTGCCGCTGATTTTTTTTAAATTTTTTAAATTTTTTTTGGCTTGTGCCGCTGATTTCGGACATTTTTTTTTTCAGTGGCCCTAATCCTCCTCTTCCGGTAGAAGAGGATTTATTTTGTTTATTTATAACTTATTATTTTTAGTGTGCCACTATGTGCTTCTATTTGCCTGTCAATGTTCTGTTACCAAAAATAAGTTTTACTACTAAGGGACAAATAAAAGAAAATTAATTCTTTCAAATGAGATCAAAATATAAATATATATATAATATATATAACATATAAAGTTTATTTGTAGTCAAATTCTGCATCATCAGAGGTGAAAAGAGACTTGACTTGCTTTTTTTTTCTAGTTTGGGTTTTAGTTTTCACTATTTCTGTATTGTCTTAAATTTTCACATCTGAAGGGTTTTATCTGGAAGTCGGTCTTATTTTTTCTATTATGTTGTAGAGCCCAAATTCCAATTTCATCAAGGATGAACACCAACAATTTAGATGATGGTTCTGTAGCAGAAAAGGTCAAGCAGCTGATTGTTAGTGCTCGGTTTTAGCAGCTGTGTGAAACCTCCCACTACTTTTAAAATGTTTATCTGCACATTTCTGAGTGCTCAGAAGACAGGGAAGGTGTCAGACAGCCCAACTGTTAGCCCAGACACAAAATCTGTTTCATTGTTTTCTGTGCTAAACTAAAGGGCTACCTCCCAGTTGAATACAGTCTGGAGTGTATTCAACCATTTGGATACTGTATTCAACCTCCCAGTTGAATACAGCCTGGAGTGTCTTCAACTATTTATAGTTTAAACGCTGAAATACTATAAAAGAATGTCTGTAAGACCCAAGCTAAATAAATTTACATCCATAGGAAATTTTTTAAAACACAGTCAATTAATTTGTGAATATAATACATCAGAATGTAAATGTAGCAGGATCACCTCTGAATTAGACAAGCATAAAACATGCTACACAAATTATCTGAACTTGGAAAATCTGGCGAGATGTATTCCCCGACAATTGAGACCTCAGAAATCTATCACAATTTCAGATGACTGTTATTCGTAAAGACCAACTATTGAAAACCTATGCAGGTGGACTACGAACAAATAAATACAATGCTTAACATATCCCTGCAAGTGGGTTTCATCTTATATTCACTTTGACTCATTATAGCCCTAAACTGTTGTACGATACTGTTATTTTACAAACTGACAATATTTTATGATTGATACAAAAGAATAAAATAAACATATGTTTTCAGGTAAGCATGGTTTTATGTCAAATAACACTGCCCTTAAATCATGAATGGTGTTCAGGAGTAATGTAAAGCAGTACAAATATCGTTTTGTTATGTCTTTGTTGTTCTTTTTTGTGCAAAATTTTGTTATTCTAATAACATAAAAAGCACACATAGGGCTGCTTGGTGGAAAAGAGTGAGCTGACAAAGGGGTTCTAGTAATAAAATGATTGTTATGAACTTTATCTTGAGTCTTACTTGAGAAACAAATGGCCCTGTCAACCAGAACACACCATATATAATTCTTTGTCTTTTTTTCCATAAACAGTTGTTCTGCCTATGCCGGCCTTGGTGCCAGAAGATAAATAAGGGGAATTAATTTGTGTCAGGATGACAGGAAAGCGCTGCTCTGTTTGGCAGGAAAAACACAGAAGAGAGTGTTATTAATGACTCAACACAAGGACTGCAAGGACCATAGTTGCTCAAAAAGAGGTCAGAAAAAGAGGGAAGTGAGACAGAGGGACAGGAAGGACAGAAACGGGGCACTAATACAAGAATAAAAGGAATATTTTGTAAAGGGACAGATGAGCAGATGGAACTGGTCTGGAAGTTAGAACACCCACCACTCCACATCACTTGCTGCTTGTCCCAGTTCTCAGTGTCAGCAGCTTCATCCCGGCTCTTGTAGTGTAGTGGTGTAATATAAATAATTGGGTCTCAGTGTTTACTATGGAGGCATCAGTTTGGTCTGAGAAGTGGTGATTTGAGTACCTGAAGAGTGAAATTTCTTTGGCCTTGGTACATTTAGAGCAGCCTCATTCTACAAATGTGATTATGCTCGAACTCTCATCTCAGTGAAGTTTACTGTGTCTTCACTGTTTATTCCTTATTCTGAGTTTATATTCTATTACTCTGAAACAGATTTAGCTTCATCTTTTTAAAAGCTTTGTTTTGTATGTTTTTAAAATCCTTGAAACAGTAGCTTCTACAGTCTACATGTGATTTCTATTTTAAAAGTAACAACACCAAGATAACTTAATTAGTACTTACACACCCAAATTTACATATATTTTGCTTCCAAAAAGCACTGATTTTCTTGTAACCTTGATCAATATTCCTTATGCTTAATGGAGATAGTTTTTCCTTTGGATACAGGGCCTTGTATTGAACCAAAGAGTTATTTCATGCTGTTCAGGGTGCTTGAGAATAAGGAATATTAAATAGTATAGAACCACAGGAAAATAAGCAGTATTCTAAAGTTTTATCTGTGCAGTCCAGAAAAGAACTGAGCAATACACTTATCATATTTTGAAGTGTGCAACACATTACCGTGCACAACTAAGCTTATCTGTTGTAGCTTTTTTGTGACTACATCTCTATATTTAATACTTTCTATGAAAGTATAGATAATTTTATTTTTCAACTGAAAAACAAAATAGATTTTTTTTAATAATTGAATAACAGGATATATATTGGACAAAATGTGTAAAAAGTTTAAAAATGATTCATGACCTTAGTATTGTGTATCTCTCAGAAAATAATAAAAAAAAATATATAATTTTACCTACCTTCTTGATTCTTTACAAATTAGGACACAATGTAAGTTAGGAATTAACACTTATTATACATTACACATACATTCATCATATAAGGTGCACACTTGATACTGGCTGCTTAACAACAGTATTTCTTTTGTTTCTTTTATTATAAAGAATAAAGAGTGGTTCACAAAAGCAAGGCTGGCCTGGGATTGATTTGGCAGACACGCATTTATAAAAGGCTCATTGTCCTTTTGTTGAGCCTTTCGAAAAAATAGGAAGTTTGTCTGAAAACATAAAATGGTGGCTAAATTACACCAAAATTGGATGGATTTGCCACTGATAATAACTTTCTGCTGTAATTACAGAGAAAACAGAGCTTGTTTTGAACAGGTGAATCTTTCAATTAAAAAGGTGAAGGGTACGCTGTCTTTCTGTTTGTATTCACAGAATGAATTGAGAAGACACTTAGTTTCCATACCCAGGATGGCAGGGGTCTTGACAAACATGTGATTATTTCTCAGTAATTAGTTTGCTAGCATCCCTGTAGTAAAAACAAGGGTGGTAATTATGTGGAAGAGGTCTTGGGATGGCTGTCTGCGTCTCTTCGAAAAAACATAACACACCAGGGGATATGACAATGAGATGAGAACAGGAGGGCAGTGAGGGAAGAGGAGGGAGGGGTGGCATTTGTTAACTGTGTCCATGCTGTCATAGAAAACAAAACAGTCTTTTAATTGGCATCCAAGGAGACTAAACATAGGATGTGGATGCACTGAGTTGGAACTGAGTATTACAGCAGGAAGTGCCTTAGAGGAAATATCACAGTTACTGTAAATGCACCTGCATATTGTTGCTAATGAAGAAGCTGGTGATTAATTTACCGGTTGGTAAAACATTATAGAAATTTGTTGAAACTCATTTTAGATACAGAAATTTATGCTTACTGTTTGTTTGTTTGTTTCCGTTCTACTCTAACTACTCGTTTTTCTTGTGCATATTATCGACTGAGCTCAAGGTTCACTAGGGCTGTGTACTGCATGGATGTTCTCTTAAACTCAGAGGTCAAGAGGATCACTGGGGAAAGATGAAGATCCATCATGGGCTTGTCTTGTGCTGGCTGGATCACTCATCCACCCCTGGACCCAGGACCCATTTGCAACAGTTGCTTGGCAACTGCTTGCTGTAATTAGTCCAGAGATGTAGCCTCAAGTCAAATATCCCTACTTCTAGGTCAGATCGCAGAAGGAGCAAAACCACACCTACACATCCTCTAGGTGCTTAAATGAATTTTCATTAAAGCACAAAGCATATCATGTGCATGTAAAAAGTGAAAGATCCCTTTATTGCTGTAAAGCATTCTTTCTCTAGGACATAGAAACACTAAACTTTCTATACACAAAATATTTCTTTCCATATACAGAAAAAAGTACAGTACATAATCTTAATATCCAACCCAAACTAGTGTTCTTGGTCCATATAGCTGCATTTTTAATAATATCTGAGTGGCTGATTGCCATGAACTTCTAATCTCTGTAGCCTGTTTGTGTCAGGTGGCTACAACCTACCACGTGTTGCTCGTTAGGCTCTCCACTGTGGTTGTTAATAACTTTGACCAAAAATGGCGTATAAATTTTAAGCACTCAAACAATTACAACAAGTTCAACTAAGTCTGAGTAAAATGATGTAACACACTTTGGAGCAGTGGACTCAAACGTTAGGCTTTGAAAACGCTTTCACATGTATTTCTGTTCCAACTCAATGGAATGAAATGTATGGCTCATTACCAGCACTTTGCTGAACTTGACTTGCAAGCTGTTGGCTCTTAACAAGTGGAGTCAAAAGATCCATCCTTGAGAGGAAACGTAAGAGGTGGATTTCTAAGGCGAAAGGATTAGGGAACAAGTGACTGAACTGAAGACTCTGGATGATGAATAACGATCATTGTTTTTAAAAAAAAAGTGCTCTGGTGTAGGCTCTTAACCATAGAAGCAAGCAACTGAGGAGCTGCTCAACAAATGGGAACTGGACAAAAATTATGTCCACATTATTCTATGTGTTGAGCTGCTTATAACATTTGGTTGCACTGTACAGCACTTTTGAGTTCTAATATATGTAAAAACGATATATTTTCAAATGAGGTATCAGTTTAGTATGAAATGTGACAAACAAGGCAGAGGAAGCTAATTCCCCCTTTTGGCAGTTTTAAAGAAAATGACCCAAAGCAGAGCTGGCTGGGTAGAAAAATTGGGAATCAAATGAAGACAAATTGCCATTTCCATATTATGGTTATATTGCAGTTTCTGACTGAGAAAAATTAAGAATTAAGTCCCTAAAGACTATTGGTCAGTTATTTTGTGTTCAGATAGACCAGATAAAACCTGACACAGGAACTACTACACTAAGAAAGAGAAGATGAAGAGAAAACATGAAGAGCTGAGGATTAAATCGAGTGTTTTACTTTCATGCCATGTACTGAGAACATTAAAAGTGAATTTGAAAGTTAGAAGTAACATCTTAGAACCTTGTCTTTATTTTTGTTACTATATAAAACTAAAGCTTATTATTTCTTTTTATTTTGTTTCACATATTAATGTATTCTCTCTCAAGGTAATAAATAATCTACTGTTTTGTTATTACGGGCTGCACAGTGGCACAGTGGGTAGCGCTGTTGCCTTGCAGCAAGAAGGTCCTGGGTTCGATTCCCGGCCCGGGGTCTTTCTGCATGGAGTTTGCATGTTCTCCCTGTGCATGCGTGGGTTCTCTCCGGGTTCTCCGGCTTCCTCCCACAGTCCAAAAACATGACTGTCAGGTTAATTGGTCTTCCCAAGGTGTGAGTGTGTGTGTGCATGGTTGTTTGTCCTGTTTGTCTCTCTCTCTTGCCCTGCGACAGACTGGCGACCTGTCCAGGGTGAACCCCGCCTCTCGCCCGGAACGCAGCTGGAGATAGGCACCAGCAACTCCCGACCCCGTTAGGGAGAAGGGTGACGGAAAATGGATGGATGGATGGATGTTTTGTTATTACACCTTCTACAAATGCAAGAGATGCCATTTATGTTCAATTTCTAATCAAAAGCACAAATAAAGAAGACTGCATTAGTTCACCTCCTTTTAAAAGGAACATTGTGTAAAAACAAAAAAAAAATTAGGACAAAGGCTTGATGCATGGTCTAAAAACCTCAGAAGATTTTAGGTGAAACTTAAACATGTCTTCTGAGAAGCACAGTGCTGTAAAGATTATGATTTGAGTTTGTTTTGCATCCTAAACAACTTTCTAGTTTTTAGACATTAAGTCAGTCAAGACTGCTTCTACATACTGAAACATCACTGAGTTAAATTTGAGGGTAATAATCCAACAGCTGGCTGTAATTTTACTCAGTAATAATAATAATAATAATAATAATAATAATAAAAAAAAAAAGTAACACAATAATGATCCAGAAATTAGCTACTCACTATTTTCTAAAGCTCAGCATATTTAGCAGCTAGTTGACGCTGGTGTGTATTAGTCTTTGAGAAGGCAAACTTTCATTTCTGTGCCATTTCCTATATATTAGGTGAAGATTGTCTCAAAACTACAATATTATCATTTATTGTAATAATTAAGGGTCAGTTTATCACCCAGGGAAATTTTCTTTTTTTGACAGACCTAACTATATGTCTCAGTGGAGAAGTTCATTGTAGGACAGTACAGAAAGTCTTATTTGCACTTGAGAAAATAACTAAAAAGGCAAATGATACATGGAGAAAGTATAACTGCTACAGCAGTTTTACACATTACTACTACATGTACTGTTAGGGAGTCCTTAAGGATGGCAAGCTGAACCCTAAAGGAAATAACAATGATCGTAGAAGGTCCCACTAGAGTGAAGCAGTTCAGGTAGTCCACTGTTGTCCTTCTTCTTCCATGAGATTCTTTTATCTGTATTTTTAACATTTCATGATTTATTGCATTGTGAATTTAGAGCTTAGTTAAAGCTGATTTACCTCTTCAAGTAATAAGTTTTACAATCAACACATTTTAAACACACTGAATAAAATAAAACTGCTGATCTAACAGCTTTAAAACACCACATATATATACCAGAATGCAGTGGGCATGGTGAGGATGATTTTTGATAGAAAGTCGTTAACAGGCATTCCATTTCATTATAATCATTTATGTGCCTTTTTGTCCTCTGTATTTCTTTCTCTCTCTGTGCCAGGACAGATAACAACTCATTGATATGGGCTTGTTTGGTAGCAATTTATGATCAGTTGCCCATATGGGAAAGCCATAAAACCTAATCAAAGCATCACAAGGTTGACCCTGGCTCAATAAATTTCAATTCCAACTATCAGCAAGCTCAGATAGACTAAAAAAAAAAGAGAAAACAATTACACTTCATAAAATGGCATCCATGGTGATTATTTGATTATCTGATTTGACCCTGGTTGTCCTATGGCTGGGCTGCACAGTGGCGCAGTGGGTAGCGCTGTTATCTTGCAGCAAGAAGGTCCTGGGTTCGATTCCCGGCCCGGGGTCTTTCTGCACAGAGTTTGCATGTTCTCCCTGTGCATGCGTGGGTTCTCTCCGGGTTCTCCGGCTTCCTTCCACGGTCCAAAAACATGACTGTCAGGTTAATTGGCCTTCCCAAATTCTCCCTAGGTGTGAGTGTGTGTGTGTGTGGTTGTTTGTCCTGTTTGTCTTTGTGTTGCCCTGCGACAGACTGGCGACCTGTCCAGGGTGTACCCCGCCTCTCGCCCGGAACGCAGCTGGAGATAGGCACCAGCAACTCCCGACCCCATTAGGGAGAAGGGTGACGGAAAATGGATGGATGGATGGATGGATGTCCTATGGCTTTAAGATATTCAGCAAGTCTGCTCTCTTTCATCTATGTACAGGAACTAGTTTGGATTTTTAACTAACCTGTTATGGGTGACATATTTATTTTTTACTATTGTTAGACAACACAATGTATTTTATCTTTACAGGTGTATTTTATGTGGTACTTTTTATAATTGTTATAAGAAACAAACACTTTAATCACGGAATATTTTGGAAAGGAGCTGATTTGATTCTTTTACTGGATGTGGCTGTTTTTACCGTATGTATGTCAGGCTGTCATGTGGCCTTGTGGCTTAGCAGCACTCCATTGATATCACAAGAAATGTTCTATTTCTGTAGCTTTAAAGAGACATTAAACAGATTGCCTACAATGTCCATGAGTGTCTGGCTCTATGTGACATGAACACTGTGACCCACATCTCTTTCGAAGTGTGGCTGTATCCCACTGGGGAGTTTTGACATTTTCCGATGTGTTCCTTTTACTTCGTTTTTTGCTTTAAGCCATGCTTTTGACAGTTTTGCCTTCTCATTATTTTAGAGCTTTACCGAACTCTGCTTGCATTGCTTGCTTTTTTCCTCTTTTCTCTTGAAAGCTCCACTTTCTAGCTGCCCAGATCTTCTGACGCCCCGATGTATTGTCTGTCCGCTGGCAAATTGTGACAATGAGAACTCCATATGGAATAGATTTATGAGAGTCAAATCTTAATAAAGGGTGACCCTGGGAGCCACATCTGCTATTAAGTGCCATGTCTCCATAATTTACAGCTAGGACACTCTGGGCATGCTCTCAGTCCTCTGAAAGTCAGTGTTTCACGTTTTCATTTCCATACAGGGTGTGTTTGGTTTGATCGATTGGCCATTAAAAATGCAAGGGTCAGAAATAGCTTTAATTCATTTTTGTGAGAAGGCTCATGACATGCATTCTGGACTGCTGATTGATTTAAAAGCAAGACTGGTAATTTTTCTTTTCCTTATTAAAGAGAGTAATTAAGAGTACAGAAACATCATTTTGGCTATATTTATTTTGACCAGATGAACAGTAAATAAAGTCGAGATGGGAAAGATGATGCATAATTTTGGACTAATTTGGATTTAAATCATTTGTTAATAAGCAAGCATTGCAGTTCATTGAAAAGAATAAGCAACTGTAATTCAGAAATTCTATTTGTTTGCTGTTTTTCTTATTGTCTTCACCTATCTGGTGTCTTTCCTGTGGTGATAAACTAAAGCTCCAGTGGCCTCCACCCATGTTGGTCCCCAGAGAAAACTCTTCTAATGAGCTCCATGCAATAACCTCCCTGAAGTTTGTGCTTTTACCTTGACTTTGGAATTCTCCTCTCAACATACAACATTAGCCGAAGGCTACACTGAGTATGAAAGTTAATGTTATTTCTACAAATGTAAAAAAAAATTACAACTTTAGGTTAATGTAAGCAAACATCATCCTGGCACTATGCATACTTTGTGAATCAGCAGCTGAAATGAAATGTCATATCGCCAATGAATATATTTGAGTCGAGCCTATCATCTGCATGTTAGGACTGTTGGTGTCACACTGCCAGGTTAAATGTATACTTAGTTATGACTTTTCTAATTGTTGTATTACAATTGTGTATTAGTTCACTTTAAAACAAATGGTATTTTTTGTTTTTATCTACAAAACAGATTTAAAGTCAAGGAGCAGTAAAGTCTGCCACTTGACTAGTATCCTATTTACTTCAGACTTGATGTGGATTCAGAAGTTTCATGTCTTGAGACTTGCTTCAGACATGAGATGTCAGATTCCCTTCTCATGAGCAATCAGGAGTGAATTTAAGCTTAAATCACTCAACTAATTGATCAAAGTGACCCCCTCTGCGAAACCAAAATGTGTTCAAATGAGTAGTTGTCCTGGTAACATTGTATCATGATTATGTCCATTTGGGTTTTTGGTAATGAACATGGGAATAAAAAAGGAGCTAACAGTAGCGACTATTCTTAACTCGTTTTAATGCTGCAATTAGCTAGTAATTCTGTTGTGCAAATGAATCAGTAGAAGACATGTTCAGTGTTTTGCCGACATTCTTTCTGGCTTGTCATGAGTGAATCTATCTTGTTAGGTCCAAGAGTGTTTATTTGTTAGAGGCACCTGGATTCATATCAGTCAATCATCTCAACAGGCTAATTTGAATCGTTCTTTACATACAAACTATACACTATGTAATTTTTTTCCCCAAATGGCTTCTGTAAGAGTTTGAATTAAATTCACTGATCTAATTTAATCAAACCTGTATTGGGATATCTCAGCTCTCTGCCAAGAATTCTTTTGAAAGTGCCTGCCAATTTAAAAATGTTTTCATCAGAGAAGTTCCAAAATGGTAGATAGAAAATATAAACAGACAGACAATGATCATGGATCATGATCTGCGGGTTCTTGATTTGAGACTACTCCCTCTGAAAATATTGCTGAGATTTGGTAAGAACTTATGTCTGCTTCTTGACTTAACTTGTGTTTTTTGGGGGTTTTTTGCCAAAAATAACACACAGAAACAGAGTACTGTTGCTGTGGTAGCTCAGCCAGTAAATGTTGAAGAACTCTGTATTGAAGCTTTTAGCTGGCATCTTGGGGAGTCCTGGCCACTGACATTTATTATAGAGCAGTCAAAAAGACAGGGGCACTTAAGTCACTGAGACATACTCAGAAGATGTTGTTTTTCTTTATCCTTTGTTTTACTCAGTCTTTACACACACACATTTGCTCACAAATGTTTCTATGCTAATCTATTTGTATAAAAAAGATGAATTTCTTTACATCCTTTTTTATAGTCATATATAGTTACATTTAACTCTAAAAGCCGGAAAAATTCCAGGCTAAATATAAATGTTTATCATTTTTATTCAGCCACTTTGTCCTGTTTTGTTATAAAATATCTTGTATTTATTCAAGCTTTGGACCAAGTATATATGTGATAAATAGATGCTTTATAATACCGGGGGTGTGTTCTATAAGCAGGCTGTTGGAACTATGTTTGAAGAAATAGTTAATTATGTTGAAGCATGTTTAAGCAGATAGTTCACATAGATTGCAACATTTCAAAATGTATGTCCAGTTCTAAATTAGTTCTGAAAAGCTGGGTACGATGACTTTTATCACAAATGGGAATCTATAAATAAGCATGTACAGTGGACCACCTAAAATGATGATGCCGATATTATTGCCAGCAAGCAAATCACTGTAGCAGCCTAAAAAGTGCTCTGGGACTTCCTCACATAATTCTGGAACTGATTTGTTTGTTCAATTTACTGAAAATGTAAATTTCTAATCTTTTACGTCTGAGTAAATCGGGCCAAGACAATGTTGATTTTAGATCGGGCATATTCAACACCCAACAAAGTAACACACCACACACTGCAGGACATTGGAAGATTGTCGTAAAGGGAAAATCGGGGCAAAAAAAAAAAAAAGGCTTTACCGGGAACGCCAACATGCAGAAGCATCATCTGACACTTCTGCATGTTGGTGCGGCAGGGTTCCCCCCTGCCGCAGCAAAATTGGCAAGTCTTGACAGGTCCGTCGTAATAAAAAGGTTGGGGACTATACACGCTCCACAAGACCCTTCCAACATCATACCTGGATCCATTGAATTCAGAATCCAGGAAACTTACAGGCACTGGCAGCTTGAGTAGCTTTCTTGTAAATTTAAATAAAGAATTCAATTGATTGGCGTACTAGAAATAATTAGTTATAAATTGTTAAGGTCGCTTCACATGTTTCTTTCATAATAAAATGTCAGTTTTTTCCTTAACATGTACAAAACAAAGATGCTAAAATATAATTTTTGATTGGCTAGCAAGTGTATTCTCAAGAAATTTCTGAAATGTGTGTAGAGTGCAGTGTTGAGGGAATTTTCAGTGTTTTCTGAAAAGAGGCAACAGCTGGCCAAGTTTCATTTGGTCAGCTGTTGGGCATCTTTGTACTCTGAGCCATCTCTGTATTGATGGTATGTTTTTGATTATTTATAATGTTTATCCTCCTTCCCACATACTTCCTGTAACAATGGATCACAAGAAAAAAAAAATCAAGACAATTATGGGAAGTGAGGCAGCAAAGTGATAATCTCCTTATGAATAATGAATCTACTTAATGGTTTAAAGTATCACTGTGTGTTTAGGGGGTGACTGGAAAAAGGAAGTGATGGAAAAAGACAAGACAGGGTTTACCTGAGCTACTTCATGAATATATCATGTACTGAATGCTGACATAGAGGAGCGTTTCAAGGAAATTCCTCCTAGAGGTGCTTTAAAGCTTAAGTTGTTTCAGTTGCTAGAAAATACAATAACAACTGATTGAGCTTCTTGCCTTTATAAATGATATAATCAACACTTGCAACTGCAGCTAGTCTTGTTTAGTAAGCATGGAATTGATACTTTGTGTATTGAGGATAGAGGTTGATGCCTGAGAAGTAGAGCCTGAGATTTCTGACTGGCTGTTTGCCATGCGGACTACTGAATAATGCACAGCCAAACCCTGACTGTATAATAGTGATGCTCCAGACAGGAGCTCCAGCAGCACACTGTGCTCTGAATAAGATATAGCTAGACTTTTCTAGTACTTTCTTTGGTGACAGTGAGTAGGATTTCAAAAGAAGAACATTTCCCAGGGTCGCCTTTGAGAGATTGTGCTTGCAATTGTGCTTGTTTTTGTATAAGAGGACTGAATTTTGCTTTAATATTATTTTAGATTTTGGAGTCTCAGATCCATGCTGATTGGTCTGAATACATGGTGGAGCATGTATGTTAGCCTAAGCCTCACAGAGTTTTAGTTCCTGATTGATCTGAGATGTTGACAGGCAGAGTTGTCAGTGTTTGATTCGGCTCCTGTTATCAGTAATGTAGCTAAGGCTCTCAATAGGCTGACAAGATTAGAATGCATTACTGTCAGAAAGCTTGGTGCCCTGGGGCTGCTGCATGCTTGTTGAGTGTTAATGACTCAGACTGTGCCTCACCAGTGCAAGACATGTGCTGACAGTCCACCTAATCACTTGCATCCCAATCAGTCCAACCTACTGCCAGGAACAAAGAGAATGATGGTTCATTTAAATTGTTTTGCAGAAATGCACTTTGAAATATCACTGATGTGGACTGCATTAGACTTTGTAAGTCTTTTCTGGCCTGAAGGCTTGCGTGTTTGTGGTAACGGTAACGGCCTGTATTTGTAACAAGTCCAGAGAACGCCAAAGCACTTCACACTACATTTAGTCATTCACCCATTCATGCACACATTCACACACAGATGGTGACAAGCTACTGAATTGTAGCCACAGCTGCCTTGGGGTAAAGCTGCCATGCACTGGAGCCACCGTGCCCTCTGACCACAACCAGCAGACAAAGCGGGTGTAGTGTCTTGCCCTAGGACACAACGACTGAGACAGACGGAGTGCAGATTTGCAGTGGCTGGTGGCCGGATGGGGGGAATGGATGATGTTAAAAGTTTATTATGCTTTTGACATACCCTCTTAAATTAATTAAAAAAATAGATGTCCTAATGACAGTCAGTAGGGTAATTCAGTAAGAAGGGCTATAGTTATCCTAACTACCCACACAACTTCTTTAATTATAATGTCCAAGAAATCTTCTACTTTTTCCTGTTAGTTTAAATAACAGAATACTTATTTAATTTATAAATTACTGCCAGTTTTCTTCAGAGACATTGCATTCCCCATCACAGTATGTCAGGGAATGTTACTCATATTTGCAGCAAAATGCAATGATTTCTTTCTCAGTAGTTTATGTCTTCCTTGCTCTTTTTGACCCAGGGTACGGGTCCTCTGTAATGTCAGACAATGTTGTGAATTTTACAGGATGTCCTGGGGAATGAAACAAAATGTCCTTGGTGAAACTTGTTCACTAAAGTCTTTTGAAAAAGATTATGGATTGAATGACAATGCCTTTCATTTCACTCATGAAGGATCCAAGATATTAGCATAAAAATACAGGTTTCTCTGTAAATGTTTGCTGATGACTGTGTTGAAAGGTGTGTTTGTGTACATGGACCCATTGCAACAACATTAAAGTGCTCCTCTTCACAGTTTCATAAATACTTCCATAAATTTAATCTTTTGCTAGTAATTTCTTTAAAATATTCTCATTTATTTTGGTTCTATTTCCTCTCTGGGCCAAAATTGTTACATATTATGAGTCCAGATCAAACCAAAAGATCCTTGGATCGCCTTCTGCTAGTACAAAATATTTATTGCAGTCATGTGATAACACAGTAGACTAAGACTTGAAATCTTTGGCAAAGCAGGTATGAAACAGCCTGGCCAGTGCAAAATAATAGGTAACAGGTTAAAAGATACATTCAATATACTATTTAAAGTTATGTCTCACTCTCAATAGGAAAAGCCATTCAGAAAGCTGATATATCTCTTCATCTATGTAAAATCTATAATACAAAAATAAAGGTTGTTTCTCTCTTTGTCTGGCTCTCTTTTTAACCAACAAAGAGGTGTGTGATAGTGTGGATGAAAAACTAAAAATACACTGGTTTACAGAAAGGCTGTCCATGAACTCAGGGACTCTGATTTAAGAGGCAGATAGAGGGAGAGGATTACATCATCTGGGAGTAATACTAGAAATAGGGAAAACATGAAAATAGATAACATTGAAAAGGTGTTACTAAAAACTTTATGTTGATGTCTGAGTATTCTTTTCTTCTAGTCCTTTCAAAGTTTCTTCAGCTTATGTTTTTATTGTATTTGTTTTAAGATCTCAGGTCTCTTATCAACTGTGATGTGGGTGGTGAGGATGCCATATATGTCATTATGGCAGCATTGTTGAGAATCGAGGAAATCACAGTGTAGAGGCTCTTGAGGATTCTGAGATAAGGGATTCACTCATTAGGCCTTGCATCTTTAATAACTGCCCAGGGGGAAATTAATAACCACTCAATACTCTGTGGCATAGATTGCTCATCTATTAGCTCAAGCTGTGAGTGTTCTCACTTTTAGATGGCAGAGGGCAAACTTCTATTCTGTGTAATGTTGGATTTCTCAACAATATTGACCTTTTAACTCAATTGATTGACAGTTTGTTCCTTTGCTTTCTTGCCTATTTGTAGCATTTTCTTTTTGTGTTTTAAAGACTCCCCACCGCCTCTGTATATGAGAAATCCAATGTGGTGGCAGAAAATTTGGACTGTATCAGTGAGTTGGGCTTGTAGTTCTGATAAAAAAAGAAAAAAAAAATCTTGCTCACATGTGTCACAATCACTGCAGATATTCATCAGCTGATGTGTTGTTTCCATGAAAATGGACACCTGATTTAGAAAAATGTGTCCTTGACAGTAAAAATTGCAGATATCTCTACAGTTGCCATAGAGATGGTGTTTCTCCTGAAGGTGACCCAAATTAAGCTGCCATTTATGATGTGTGGGACATAACACAAATACATTTTTGTGACTAAACTCATTAAAGTTGGTTATTGAAAGCATTAGATTATGTTATCATTTATCAAGAACATAAAAAAAGGTGTGATAACCACTTATCTCCCATAGAGTTGTTGGGCATGTATTTCAGCATTCCATATTGCATGCAATAAACATTCTAATTGCTTATTTCATGATGGCAACTTGTTAACTGTATGATAGTGGACTTGATGTATTGAAGCACTTGCTATTTCATTTTTTATTTTCACATTAAGTACTAAATTCTAATTTTGGTACTCATTTCTCTGGTAAAAAGGATCTGTCACAGTTTTGGTATGAAAAGTGTGTTTCCATGACAAGATGCTGCCTGAATGGTGAAAACATATACAAAGATGTGTGTCTGACAGCTGAAAGCACAATTTGCAGAAAGGCTCATTGAAGCACCTCGTAAAAGCTGCAGTGTCTTAAGAAGAAAGCAGAACTTGACCCGAAAAACAGTAAGATTCGTTATTACTAGAGAGCACAAGCTCACAATTTAAAGGAAATATTTGTATCAAAGAATTACACTGTCCTTTTGAAGATGTAGGTAACTGTATTTTATCATGTTTTTTTCCCTATAAGCAAAAAATGTGGCTCTCAAAAGAAGATGAGCAATGCTCTGTATTCTGTAAAGCAAAAAAATACATAAATAAATACCTTCACTACTTTGATTGTTCTAAATACCCAAACAACTCTTAATGCTCCATCTACAGCATTACTCCTGATTGTCTATTTTGCTAAAAAGCCCTGTTGACAAAATAATATAAATATAATACAATACTTTACGATGTGACAATGTAATAGCGTTTATGTATGAGCATGTGATACGATCTGGCCAGTACATTCCTAGGTTGAATAAACTCTGTAGTAGGATCTTAATTTTTGACAACAAACCATTGAGGCAGAGTTACCATGAGCACAAAGTGCACTACAAACTCATTTCTTTAGCAGTCGGTAGGTAGCATGAAAACCTTACCAGAATATTGTACATGTTTCCATCTGTTTGTGTAGTTTTCAAGAGTTTGTGTCAAAGGGACATGGATAGCTTTTGTGTTTTCTGATTCACATCTAACAAGATAAATTAGAAATTTCCACAAAATCTCTTAAGTGTGAAGAGCAACCATTCACACTTACTCAGAGATAATGATTAGCTTGTATTTGTGCAAGTAAGAAGTACAAACAACTCCTAAAGATTTATCAGATAATTATAATAGTCTCTATGTGAACAGCTTGGATTCTTAATTAAACTGTGCGAAAACAAAATACTTTTTTCTGTCTGTTAAAAATATTCCAAAATATGGGTCTTTTTGGAATATTTTTATTTTCAGTAATTTCATTCCAATCTTATGCAATTGGAATGTGATGTTTAGTTCTTCCCCTAGTCTTTGTCTTTCACTTGCTTGTCATGTCAGGAGTTATTTGATGTGGAATGCATATTTAATTCTATTCTATTTTTCTTTCTGTTTTTATATGTTTGTGTACCAGCCCAGAGGCTGCTGTTTTCAAAATCAAACATTGACCTGGTGTAGCCTCAGTGAGGAATATTTTATAACCTGCATACATGTCCACAGGCAAGCCAAATTCACCATAAGGTAGGAGCAGAAAATAACAAACTCTAGATAGATTTTTGGAAAAGCACTTTTTTTCTTGAGGTAAAGCAGTAGAAAATTTACTCATCACAGAACTCTGGTCAAGACTGCAGGAACGGGGATGCTGATGGTAAAAGGCTCATAACACCTGGTTAAAAAAATAAGGGGAGGAAAAAACTCATACAAATGTCAGGAGGCAGAAAACTGAAAAATGAAGTAGTCAAATAGAAAAGACAGTATACTCTTGGACTCATGAGATGTGCTCGGAAATACAGTATGATCTTTAAACAAAGACAATCATTTTTATTTCTCAGTTTGTGATGATTCAGACAGTCAAAAAAGAGGTTATTTAAGATTAACTAAGTTAATTAGGGACTTTAACAGGCTCATTTTGATTGATCACATAGATTTCAATGCATTGAAAATGTTAACGCACTTCATCTATGTAAGCAGAATTTATGTATTCAAGTGTTTCTTATGAAAGATGAGAAAACTGACTGGTAGAATGTAATCCATATACTTCTTTTAAGCTGTGCATTAATGTGAAGAAAAAGTATAATGCAATATAAAATCATTGAAGTGTATGATTAGTTGTCTCTTTTGAAAAGGATTTACATTTGTTTACATTTTTTTCAAATAGAGTTCTGGAGTTCAGGCCATCATGTTGATGGACAGCAGCAGCATGTATTGTAATCACAAACAGCTCACTCTAGACTCTGTTTGCTCCTCTCTGCGAGCAAAGTGGCGCGGCCCACTGAGCAAACAGCGACAGCAGGTTCTTTAGGCAGCATGGTCTGCAGGTGAGACAGCAGAGGTCAAACCATTTGATGGAGCAAAACTCCAAGGTTTAGAAAGTGACTGTGATCTAAAATGACTTGCAGTTCAAGAGGATGTCAATCTCTTCATAACAAACACCCAGGAATGTATTTTTGCCAAGAGTATTAAACCCCCGCCCCAAAAAACAGGAATTATTTTTGACAGAGTTTTCAGTATGTTTTTATTGGACTCTCAATAATAATTTTAATACTTAGAAAAGATAAATCCTTCAGACTAAAGCTTCAGAATAATTGCACAACGTCTACTTGTGAATTGTTGAAATGGATCTGGCTGCAAGTTTTGACAGCCACAGCCAATCACAGGCCTCTGTGTTACAAAAGCCTTACATCGCAAACATACTCTGATGCCTCTGTATTTTCCAAAAGCTTCAGATTTATGTACTGTGAAGCATCTCTCAAATAATGACATGAGCACATTTGAAGTAAACTGCAATAAATTGCATTTCATCGTGTTTCAGTGCACTGGAATGAAAGAGAAGTGAACTGAATTGTATCAAACCAGCTGGCTCAAATACATTATGATCTGAATTATTGAGAGCATATTGAGGTGCGTATTGAATCTGTCATGGAGAGACACATATAGAGCCCTAGAAGGGAATTAGCTCGAGGTCCAGAATTTCATTCTGTCATCTGAATGGTTGTAATGAAGATGAGAATGTAGTGACTCATTTACAAAAGGACTGCTATCCTAATCAGATTACTTGGCAATAACAAAGAAAGTCAAATGTAACTTGAAATCTCTATGTGATCATATAAGGCTGTTACATTATGACTTTTACATGAGCAGTGAAAGAGACTTCCTTTTTACAGCTGGCTAAACTCTCAGCTATCTCATGCAGACTTGCCTCATCATGTTTCCTTGTTTTGACATAGAATTGTAACAATAAAGTCCCCAGAGCTAACCCGAGATTGCATCAGGCCGTAAGCAAAAAACCCATTTGGTATGCCCACCATTTACCGCAGCACCACTGACCTCCCTTATAAAGTGTCTATCCTTAATCATTTGCTTCTTTAAGACAAATTATTTTGTAGTTTACTAGTGAGCCAACAATTAGTTAAAATTATTATGCATACATGATATTCTTTGCTTGACTGTTGCATTAGTCACAAGTATTTTGAACTGTTACTTAAAACAGGTAAAGTATCCATTTGGAAGCACAATACTACTGACAGTCATTATTGGATTAATAGACATTTATTTACCATAGAAAAATGTTTAGATAAAATTAACAGGAAAAATCTACACAAATGTTTACCATCTAATTCAGATTTATTATGTCTAAATGCCAGATTAAATTGCCATAATGTGTTTTAAAGTAGCATTGTCATTTTTTTTTTTACTAAAAATCTGTATTTATACTTACAAAAAGGTCCTTGTTCTTCAAGTAAGTAGTGAATTAAAACATTTATTTTAAATTTACAAGAGCTCTTAGGATTTCAAAACCTCTGAAATATTATGCCATATTCAAGATTTGTATATCTTCAGTGTTGGTTTAGCCATAAATAGTGTGATTTAACCATATATAGTAGGTGAACATTGTCCTCCATTAAATTTTTACATCAATCTACAATATTTTACTAATATGTTGAACAGGTACAAGGTTGTTACCTTTTTTGCTGCTATTGGTGTAGAACTATGGCAACATAAAGTGTAGGGTGAAACTGACCTTGAAAAGTACAATTTTAGCACTGCTTTTACACTATGGAGAAATAACAAGATCCCCCACCTTTCAGGTACCTTTCTTTACCTTTTACATTTCCCTGTCTACTGTGCCCTCCTCTCCTTTTAATATCCTCCTCAAGCATCAGCTTTACCATGCAAGGAGGTCCTTTCTTTTGCCCACTAGCATAATGAATCACATGAATTGGCCCTGGTTGGTGGGGTCTTGTCTCCTCTCACCCGCCCGAGGAGCCATGTCAGATTGATGTACCAGTCACCTAGAGACTCCCTCGCATTGTGATTAGAGCAGCCAACCGTCCACCCCAAGTATAGAGGGCTTCACCACAGGATGGATACACATCTTCTCTTACACACCAATGGACGCAAACTTAAATAGCAAAGGTGATCCAGCAGTCACACAGGCCTCTGTGTTAGTGCCCCCAGCTATGTTTCCTGATGTTAAGCCTCTCATTAGGCCCAACCCATTCCCCTTGAACACAGCATGCTGCCAGCCATGTATTTAATTAGTTTATTTAGCTTTTCTTGTGACTCAAGGATGAAGTTGCCCTCCTCTAGCACTTTGTCATTTGTTTCCTCGACTCTGCAGGGGATGGGGTTCTTGCAGGATTTCAGATGACACGCATAGACAAAGGTGAATCAGTCGCAGTGATTCTTGCTGTTTGTTTGGATGGAGCTCAAACTGCCCTCAATTCTAAGAAAAACTTTTTTCTTGAGGCTTTTTTGCTTCTTTATTAGGACATTTGTTTTTAAGTGATGACAAGAAAGACTCACGAGTGTAACGTGCTATCAAATTGCCCTGTGTCTTGGGAGGTTGGTATACTATATATATGTGAAGTAAACTGGAGGCTGGAAGCTGCTTTGAAAGTAATACATTTTTCAAATTTAAGAATTAAGAGGATTCAAATTAATCAAGTCATTATTTACCATAAACATTTTTTTCCGACTTGAAAAAACAAAAAAAAACTTGAAAAAAACTTCCATTGTTCTTAAACTTTAATGTATGTTATGTGGATTTTATGTGGTATGCCTTTACAAAGTAGTAGATTATTTTGAATTGGAAGAGAAATTATTCAGGGGTTTCAAAATTGTTTTGCAAGTAAAAATAAAACACAGTGTAGCAAATATTTTTTTCTACTAATCATAACCCTGAAGAAAATCTAATCACACCAAATGCCAGCCAATTTGACTTAATTACTAAAAGAGCCAACCCATGTGTAAAACTATTCTCTGAAAGACAAGGTAGCTGGTAAGAGCTGATGGAAAGATGAATGCAAACACAAACAGACCAACCAGAAAACCTCTAAGAGGCTGGAAATTTTTTTGGACTCATGCTTAGAGACAGGGGAGGGAAACCCAGAGTGTGGAAAGAGAAGTCAGCCAAACTTACATATACAGCAAACAAGCTATATTAAGTCTCATGAACCACAACAGATTTCAAAATGGCAGCCTACATCCAGGCTGCCACTTATGGACGGGTTAAACCCGCCTTTCAATTAACATCGGCCAATCGCCTGAGCCTTCCAGAGTGGGGATAAAAAGAAGCAAAGTTAACTTTCACATACAATGTAAGAACTAATAATTATTTATCAAAATGTCAAGCAAACATTTTATGTATGCAAATGCAAAACTTACAAATCATTTGATCTTTTTTTAAGTAATTTAAGCTTCAGCCAATCAAACACCAGCTCTCATTAGTGGTCTTTCCATTAAAGAGCTGGGTTTGAGGCTGGCCTCCTCTTTAGCAGGATCCCAAGATGGCACACTCACAAGGTGACAAACATTTCCACTACAAAGATACGGAAGGTTCATTTACACCCTTTAGAACTCAAGAAGCTTAAGGAAAACTTCTTGTTTTTTAATAGTTAGAATTGCCTAGGCACAGACTAAATTAGAATCCAATGGGGGGACTGAAAACCTGACCACAGCTAATTATGCTGAAATATTTGGACAAAACTTGTAGGTGTATTTTTTTTTATCTCTAAAATATTTTGGATGCCATATCTATACCATATATAATTTTTTACCGTACAAATATATGTGCCATGATTTCATGATCCAGTCCATGAAATTCTCATTAAATACATTTCTGTTTGAGGTTGCAAAGTAACAAAGTATGAAGATGTTAAAAGGGCACTGAATACTTCTGGAAGGCACTATAGTTGTATATCATTTCTCATACCTTTTGTCTGAGTGTAGCGACAAAATTATCTGCACTTGTTTTATATTTCCACTGCTGTGGAGTAGTGACATACATGTATATCCAAACTATGGTCTGTGTCTTTTTATTTTCGGTGACTCTCAAAGTTATGTTGTCTATTATGTCTATTATGTATAAATCTTTTTAAAATAAAACGTCCCCTTTGTGAAAACAATTGTTATTGGAATTAAAAAGCAAAGCTCATAAAAACCATAAAGGGAAACACAATGAACAACATGGGAAGAGCGGATGAAATATAGAAAACTAAAATTGGAATTTATTTACATATTGCTGTCCTTTAAAAAAATATATATATATATATACACAAGCAAATGGCAACCTCGATGAGGCCACAAGGAAAGTAGCAACAGCTAAATACCTCCAACGAATAAGGCAAGTCCTGAGAAGCCAGCTCAATGGCAAGAACAAAATCCGTGCGATAAACAGCTATGCCCTGCCAGTAATCAGATACCCTGCTGGAATAATTAGCTGGCCAAAGGAGGAGATAAAAGCCACAGATATTAAGACTAGAAAGCTACTAACAATGCATGGAGGGTTCCATCCCAAATCCAGCACCCTGAGACTGTACACGAGCCGCAAAGAAGGAGGCAGAGGACTAGTGAGTGTGAGAACCACTGTCCAGGGACGAAACAACTAAGATCCATAAATACATCAGGGACAAAGCCTCAACAGACAATGTGCTCAGTGAATGTCTCAGACAACAGGGAACGGAGGTTGAAGTGCCAGAGATACCATCATGGGAGGACAAGCCCCCTACATGGGATGTACCACCAGCAAATAACCGAAGTGGCTGATATCAGTAAATCCTACCAATGGCTGGAAAAAAGCTGGGCTCAAGGACAGCACAGAGGCCCTCATCATGGCCGCCCAGGAACAGGCCCTAAACACCAGAGCAATAGAGGCCCAGATCTACCACACCAGACAAGACCCAAGGTGTAGGTTGTGTAAGGAGGCTCCTGAGACAGTCCAGCACATAACAGCAGGGTGCAAGATACTGGCAGGGAAAGCGTACATGGAACGACATAACCAAGTGGCAGGCATAGTGTACAGAAACATCTGTGCAGAATATGGACTGGAAACCCCGAGATCAAAGTGGGAAACACCCCCAAAGGTGGTGGAGAATGCCAGAGCTAAGATCCTGTGGGACTTCCAGATCCAGACAGACAGAATGGTAATGGCGAACCAACCAGACATTGTCATAGTGGATAAACAACAGAGGAAAGTCGTTGTGGTAGATGTAGCAATACCAAGCGATTGCAACATCAGGAAAAAAGGAGCACGAGAAACTGGAGAAATACCAGGGCCTCAGGGAGGAACTGGAGAGGGCCTGGAAGGTGAAGACCACAGTGGTGCCTGTGGTCATCGGGGCCCTCGGGGCAGTCACCCCCAAACTGGAGCAGTGGCTACAACAGATCCCAGGAACAACATCAGACATCTCAGTCCAGAAATGTGCAGTCCTTGGCACAGCCAAGATACTGCGCAGGACCCTCAAGCTCCCAGGCCTCTGGTAGAGGACCCGAGCTCAGAGGATAAGAACCACCCGCGGTGGGTGAGAAGGGAATTTTTATATATATATATATATATATATTCCACTTAGCTCTACCATTTATTTTGTGTTTCTACACTCCAAAAATAACTATTATGTAAAATTAACTGATGAGTTAAATCATGACTTTATTTCCTTGCCGTAGTTGAGTTGGACGCACCAAGGGTGCATATGAGGGACAGCTACGCTTATGGAGGGCTGATTCAAATACTTAAGCTGAATGTTGTCAAGTTTATATGGCTAATACATGAAGTTTGCGTCATGTTGATCCAAATACCATTGGAAATTAAGCCTGTTAATTATTTTTATTTTACTTCCTCATTGTGGCACTCTTTCCCCTGGGGGTACACCTGACATGAGAGGCGCTCTGTCTGAAGAGGTGTGCTTTGTCCCTCCTCTTACCTTCTCCTGTCAGCAACATGCTGAGATAGCATCCGCCCCAATAAACAAAAGAATTGAAAGAAAGCAAAGTGCAAATCAGCTCTCCCTCTCTCTGGGCAAGTGTTCATCCATCTGTCAGTCACAATAGTCCACAACCAATCTAGCTCTATTTATTCATAAATCCATCTTACTCTTCATTCATTGGAGCCATTTTGTTTCACAAGGTCATACAGAAACACTCAGAGACATATACACAAAGAAAGACATATACACCTTTTAAACCCCAGTATATGATTGCATCTCTGTGGCTTTTACTGAATATGCTGAGACTCATATTAGTGAATAGTGAGATATAAATATCAAAGCAAATCTTCCTTTATCTTGCTGGTTGCTTACTGTCTGCATTCTACACAGATGAAAAACATCAATCTGTCCTCTCCTTGACTCTGAGAAATTTGCATTGCAAAAATGAACAGATTGGGCACAAACTCAATAAAAACTTAATGTGATTATTTTGCAACGGCTTATTTGTGTTTGCATTTTTTCTGTGTTCTAAACAGGCCTTACCCTGTAAATTACGAGAATTTTACAATTTTCAGCTGCATTTATTGTGTAAACAGAGTGGTTGTATTTCAGTCTGATGAGGTGTCACAGGATATGATGTACTAGTATTGCATTGCCACTGGTTGCAAGGCAAGGGACATTGTTTTACAGTTCAATTTCACCCCGTCAGCAACCTCTTGATATCACAGCTGTTTGTTTTAGGCATAAGGAGGATCTTTGGCCTTGTGTGACACAAGAGTATATTTTCTCAACCTACCAACCAGAAATACCTCACCAACTGATTATGTCAGCAACCACTTTAGAATGGGAGGCTCTCTGAACTTTGAAACGTAACTCTTTTTGAGGTTCTTTTACTTCTTCTGTATTTTATTGTTCCCTTGTGTTGTCTCTTCCTTTATCTTGAAATGGTTTTGTAGTTTTTAGATAGAGCACCTTATGATTGGGCTGAATGCTTGGTTTGAAAGGTGAAAAATAAATAGCAAGGAAAAAGCCATTGTCCAAAGAAACACATAAAAAGTTATCACAAGCCACAGCAAACGTATAGAAGAGGTGCTCTTGTTGAGTGAGTTCAAAATTTAATAGTTTAGTCTACAAGCACGTCATCCTTACCACATCACTCTGACTGGGAGCATCATGCTGTGGGGACTCTTTTTACCATGAGGGTTAATGTGGCTGGTAATGGATAGAGTGAAGTGCAAAGTAATCCTGGAAGAACTTCTGTCTGTCCAAAAGACTTGAGACTAAAGCGAGAACAATAGTAGAATGGTTTAGATTGAGTCTTAGACTTAGCAAAAGCTTTTAAGTCTATAGTTGTACATTTAGATATCCAAATTCTGTTTATGAAAGTCAATTTCTTGTCCTGATTTTTGTTGGTGTAAAAAATATAGTCCATGTGAGACATCTCATAGTAAAAATGCAAATTCTGCATCAAGGAGATAGATACTGAAATATTTATTTTTGTTTTTTGTTTGGCTGCTCTGTTTTTTTTTTTACTTTGTGAGTGTTAGTGAAAAGAATTCAACATCCTTCTGGTAAACAAGCAGAGCTGAGCTGACCAACTGTTGTCCCTTCTATACATTGAGATGCAAGAAAAATGTCCAGAAGTTCAGCTTAAAGAAATACATTTAATTTACAGAAAGTGACATGGCCTTAAGATTTTAGAAGTTCTGAGATGCACTCAAAATTGCTATTTTTTAAAATTGTTGTATATGTAAAAGCTTTTTTTTTTTGATTCAGTGTTCACTTAGGAACTTCACTTGGTACTGTGTCATTACAGGTTATTCAGGAAGACCTTTAAATGTGTATTTGAGGGGGATAGGGGTCAGTTCATTTGCATTTCAGTGGGGCATGTCTATGAACCCCTAAAATCTCCTGTTAAGATGGCTAAAATACATTACAGAGGCTCTCCTTTTGTAGTGGAATGAATCAAGATAATAGGGGACTGCAGATCCAGGCCGTCAACTCTGGGGCCATATTTATAGCTTAAGAGCTATTAAGCATTGGTTTGGTTTCAGCACTGCCTGACAGACTGCTACCCTGGGGTCACAGAAGAAGGACAGTCTGAGCTTCCACAGAACAATTTGCAAAGAGAAAACAACAAGTGCAGAATTACCACAAATGACCTATTGCCTCTAGCTCTCTAAATTTGTTAAAGCTGCTCGGCTATTTTAATCCCCATAAACACTGTAGTAAATGAGGGCAAACGTCAGTGTGGATTGCCTCTCAAACATGGCAGTGCTGATAGCTGCTGGTGTGTGTGTGGGGGTCATTTGGATGTGAAGTCATGCCCTTCATCATGCCTGAGAGCCAACCCATCATGCTATACTATGATTACTGCTTCTGCAGTTTGCCTGAGCGTCCTGGAGGGAGACAGTTGTCAACACTTTTTGTACTCTTCTTCTCAGTGCTGCTCTGTGCCAGGCCCATTTCCAGAACAGAAAACTGAGATAATTTCATTGCCATATCACTTTGACATAAAAGTAAAATTTTCAAGTTCAGTTTATGATTTGAATTAAAGATCTTTTTTTATCTAAGGACACCTAGCAGATTGCATTGAATCATTAAATTGCAGGATTCACTCCTCCTGTTCAATCCTGTAGTGATTGTAGAAAGTACAATCACTACAGGATTGTACAATCAAAGTGTTGGCTTTGTGTCGCTTACTTTTCAACAATCTTTTATTATGAGGAAGCAAGTAGTGATAGACGAGAGAAAAATCTTTAACAGGAAAAAACTTTCAGCAGAACCTGGCTCTGTGTGAGCAGTTATCTGCCATGACCAACTGTTTGAGAAGAACCTTTATACAAAAAAGAAACAGAAAAATTGATGTAGGGGTACTTTATATTTTAAGTTATTGTCTAACTATGTGTATACAGCATAACAATAAAGGGGACCTATGATGCAAACTTCTCTTTTTACATGTTTGTGTACTTCCATTTTGGTCTGTACTGATTCTAGAAACAGGCCAAGTTAAAAAAAACCCAAAAATAACAAATGAAAAAAAAAAACAAAAAAACATCCATTAAACTATCACATCTGGTGAAAACTATCACCACATCTTACTTGTAGTAGCCACTTAGTTGTGTGCCAACTTAACTGCGTCAGTGGTAATTATGCAAAAGGCTTGTTTTGACAGATCAAAAAACAAAACTGCTTACATCACATAAGAGCAAATATAGATGTTGTAGTTTCATTTTGTTTATTTTATTTTACTAATTACTATTTTATGCTTAGTAATAGAACATGCTGATTTTTTTTTTTTTTTAAACCACTATGATGCACCCAACCTCCATTATTCAATAACTCTCTGATGAAAGTCATTGTGATCTTCTGAAATAAATGCTATAGCTGCATATTAGAACTGAGGATTCAGATTTGGTCTTTATTTGTTGTTCCTGCTTCAAAACTGAGTCAGTAAACTCCAGCGAGAGTTACTTTTAATCTAGGATTTATTAACAGTTGATGCAAATGCATTATTTATTTGACATTGTATTCAATCTACAGTACCATTTTAACATTGTAAATGTGTTAATTGCATATTTACAATCCTCATACATATTATGAAAAATGTATAAGCTAATAAAGCACAAAGATAAAAACAGGAATTCTATCAACATTTACAATTTTGTTTTTACACCTAAAAACCTCTTTTATGTTTTATTCTGTTATTGTTTGACCCCCACCTATTTTCTGCCAGCCACAGATCATAAAGACGGACTGAACTTGGAATGAGACAATATTGGTTCCTTTTCTGCGATATTTCTGGGTGCTTTGCATTAGCATGATTGGCTGAACATCATGTGATGCTTAACACAGCTTCTCCTGTGAATTGACCATGGATTAGCCTTTTTGCGTCAAGAAAGAAGATGCAATTGTTAGTAAACAGAACAAAAGACAGTTTTGGTGGTTTGAATCCTCTCCAAGATCTGTATTTTCATCACCTGAGCACAGTCAACTAATTTTTGTCTTCAAGGTTAGTAATGAGATGAAGAGTAGTTGGACTGTGAAAAATCAGAGGGTGGTGGGTGTTTTATAGCTGGCAGGACACCTCCAGCAATAGAGCTGTTCTCTTGATCCCTATGGCTCAGCTCCATCTGGCTGTGAGCTAACCACATTAGCAGGCAACTGCCAGTGCCTCGTGGCAACTTGACACTGGCACATGTATGATAGTTGGAGAGATTCTTTATCATTCAGAGAATGAGTATAGCTTTTACATTGGGGTCTGCATTAGCCAGTTATGTCTGCCAGGTATGGTATCAGCTGTAAAGCTTGAAATATTCAGAAGGTTGAGGTAGCATGTTCAGCTTAGTAAATATGCAACTGTAAGTAATACAGTAAGCTTAAGAATTCTTTATTTGTCTCTCAGTTGCAAAATCCACGGTTTTCAGCTATATTATAAGCACAGTATAGTGGGAGGTAATAAACTAAGTAAATAAATGGCACAAGGTTATAAAAGTAAACTTTTGGTGTTAATTCGTTGCTACTTTCTTTCTTGGATGTCAGAGATGAGATTCTGAAAGCGGCTGTAGAATAGAACTGGTCAATTGTTAGTCCGACAGCATGGTCAGAAATTATGTAACCACTACCAGTTTGCATCAACAACAAAACCCTTAGCTGTGGATGCTATTGTTAAAAATGATATAAGCAAGGAGACATGTCTGCACTCATGTTTGTGCCGAAAACAACACAAAATTACATTCAACAGAAAAAATGTGGAGAGATGAATCCACTTTTTGTGCTGTTTGTGGAACAAACTGGGCTAACCATTCATATAAAATTTGAATAGTTTTCTACACAGATTTACTAATTCCTAAGATCAGAAATCTTGGTTTATTACAAATTGTTATTAATAGAGCTACTGGCATTAAGTAAACTAAAACACTATCACTAGTACTAAGGGGACTGGTAAAACTTTTTTGATACGAGTTTCCTTTATAAGAGCGTAACCATTTAGTTTTAGGGTAATTCCTTATTACAAATATTTAAAATAGGTATTAAACTTTTTATTATGCTTTATACATGCAAAACATTTAACACAATAGTGCATTTTCTAATTTTCCTTCTTCCTATTGTTATCTAATGTCCAGCTTATTTACCATCATAATCAAAAAAATATCCTAATTTTATTGTTTTTGTATAGGCGAACACCATATGGCAACATGCCCTCATTCCAAAACAAAAGTTTGAAAAACCTTTCAAGTGGTTACAGTGCTGGGGGCAAGCAACCTCCGGCATCCGTCCTGGTACAAATGGTGACTTGCAATGCTGATGGCCTTAATGAGCAGTGCCGTGTGCTCCCAGCCATCACATAATGAAATTTGCTCAAGGCAGAACAGACCGGAAAGGCTTGGCAGAACATTGAGGCATATGGCGGAAACAGCCGTGATTTCTATGGCAGGTGGCTGGATGCTGCAGATAGGTAAAGGGCTAAGTCGCCTAGAGCTATGCCCCGGATGATGGATTGCACTGGAGAAACAGTCTAAATTAAGTACCACTTTTATTGACAAAAATCTGATTTGATATTTGCATTTGTCAATTTACATGACATCTTATGTATGTCTGGCATCTATGTGTGGCATTAGAAGACAGCAGAGCAAGTTAATTTGAGTATATAACACATTATATTTGCAATGATATATGCAGACCACAGCCACTGTTTTCTGTGGGACACAAGAGTGAAAAAAAAAAAGACTAACATGATTAAGACTCCCTCCTTTCTCCCTTTTTGTCTCTTATGCATTTCTTTTAAAAAAAAGCATAAAGAAGGACAGCAAGCTGGGCCATTTTCAAAGCTTTATCATCCATCTCTGGAGGCCACTTCATAGAAAGACAGAAAAAGCAGCCTTGTGCTTTTAATTAATTTGTAACTTTCCAAGCTCTTATTTAGCTGTACTGCATAGTGGAGCCCATGCCTCACAAGAGGGAGTTTGTGGAGGCAAAGAATCACACATGCAAATGTGTACATTTTTCTGCATTTTGTAGAATTAGCTTAGTGCATAGTGTATGCATGTCAATATTTGTGTGGGTTTGTTTCACTGTGATGAATAAAATGTATGCACAGGCATTCTTTGCCTTTGATCGACTGTAACAAGAAAATCTCATTTTTCTTTCACTGTTGTTTTAGAAAGTGGGAATGATTCAAATTCTCAAAGAATGTGAATACCATAAAATATATTTCAATATTTTTGTCACTCTTGTTAGAAAGTCATATTATTTAGAGTCATAATATAAAGAGTTAAATATCTCAATACCTTTACTTTTTGATGATTATTTCAATGGTTTTCATATACAATGAAAACCCTTGGTTATGTGTGGTTATTCAAGTTTTACATAAGATCAATAAATGCTTGAATTATTGCACCAATGGGCAGTGGCATGGAGACCTGCGGCAGGTGGCTGGATGCTGCAGCTACCTGGGAAGCCCAGGTTGCCTTGTTTGTGGCCTTTAGGCAATCTGCATTGTCTGATGTTTGGTCTGGTGTTTCTCGTCATCCTTTTGACAGCACTTGATTTCCAAATAAATGCAAGCTTCACTTTCACTTGAAAATGATACTGTGGACCAATGAGCAACTGTCCAGTTTTTCTCTCCTCGAACATGTAAGACACATGTAGACAAATGCAACATCAGCACAATGATTAGTCACAGTCTTTCTAATCACAAATGTTACATATTTGTCACATTGTGCATTGAGGTCTTCGACATTTTTTAAAATTTTTACATAATTTTAAAGTTAGATGAGAAGCACATTGGTCAACATGTCCGATGATTTAAGATTTTAATTGGACAATATTAAATGACATCTGTGACCAGCCAACATGTTTTCACAAACACTGCAAATTTCAATCTCAAAAATGCATTTTTGAGATTGAAAAATTTTTTATTTTGTCAGATTGCAATCTGACAAAGTATAAACATCCATCTGTTTTATCTCAAGTCATGTAAGGAAGTCTGTGCTAACATAGTCATTTTTATTTATCTGAACTTACTCTGATCAATTCTTAAGAGACAGAATTTGATAAAAAAGGAAGAGCAATGACATTTAGCACATTGTGATGTTGTTGCTAATTAAAATTAATTTATTCTTGCGTGGCACTGTAACACCTGCAGTTTGGTATGAAATGCAAAAGTAAGAGGCTAGGCACACAGGCTGCTGAGCTTATCTGTATGTCACCACTTTGAAGGCTTAGGGGGGCAAAATGCAGTATCATCTTTTTTCCATCCTTCTTTCTTTGCTTTTTTCACTCCTGATCGAGGCAGATCTTTATCAGCCTGCTGTAGCCTTGACTCCTGTCACTGTAACCGGCTACACTCTCCTTCATCACACAGGCCTGTTGACAGCAGAGTGACAGCTGGACAACCCATTATGAAATGACCTTGGTCTAGTGTCAGATGGGCGGTAGCATTGCTGAAACAGTTACACCCAAAAGTGAGTAATTTTACCTCTGTAGGTCAGCAACTTTGCTGGTCTGCAATCTTTCAGATAAAGGTGGGGAGGTGGCACAGGTATTTACAATTCCAAAGGTTAGAGATAGGGGGGAGGGTTATGAACATAACACAACCATCTGTTGGGAAAGGCTTAGTGAGACACCTACGTCAGTGCAATTAGAACAATGGACTTGCTTGATTAACAGAATAGATTAGCAATAGTGGAACTGCATTTTGTTTTGCAATTTGTGTTCAGGTCTGCCTAATTACTCACCATATTTAGTTATTCTTACCAGACTGGGTTTTATTTAAGCCACAAGAGTACAGTTTATTATTTTGGGGAGAGGGCTGAGAGGAGGTACTAAGATTCCTCACTATATTTATATTAATTATTATAAAAACACTCCTTCAGCTTTTCTTTTTTTTTTTTTTTTTTAGTACATCCTCAGTAAAGTGTGTTTCCCTGATACGTTATGGGAATATAAACTCTTCTAATCTGGGAACAAAAATGCAGTTTATATACAAGCTTCATCTCCAATTTAGTGTTTTAAGCTCAGGAAAAACTTTTGTGTTTGTGGCTTTCAACTGCCAGGAATACCACAGTGTGATCTTATTTGTAGCTGTGAGGCTCTTGGTGGGAGACCAAAAACAATATATTGTTTTTCCTGCTCAACTAGCCCTCAGTGCAGCATATTTCTGGAAGTATAACAAGCAACCAAGGAAATAAAGCGTGTATATTGTGCATGCACAGTAGATCCTAGGGAAAACTGTCAATGAATCTCTGTGTATAGTTACATTACAACAGTGGCAAAGTATGATCTTTAGAACTGTCACCCCAAAATTACGCTCATCCCCTTCACTTAGAAGATAACACAACAAAGTCATTAGGTCAGAAAAGTAAAGGCAGTCAGGCTATGTTTTAGCTCAAGCATGGAACAAATGTGTACCAAGATCTGAGTCATTTCTCAACAAAGTAAAGTTGAGAAATGTTTGTCCATTTGCAAACAGCAACTTGACAATACCCTACCCAGTTGCAAACATTACATATTCCTGTGACCTGTCAAAAAACACCTAAAGATGTGAATCAGTTGGCTTTTTGCACTTTCTGTCTTCTATAAGGACTGAAAAAGTATGGGGGTTTAAACATATCAATGCACTTCAGCCAAAATAAATTTCAGTAGATTTTGTGATGGAGAGTAGAGAAAAATGGAGAAGTCCCCCTACCTCACCAGCATGTTTCATCCTTCAGCAGTTTTCTGAGGCTTTGATTTATGTGTAGTGCTTTATATTCACCCAGCAGAGTTCCATTCCATGCATCCTTTGGTCCCATTTTAAAAGCTCACGTGTGCCAAATATTAGTGATTTGATTGATGATGTGTGATTGGACAGAGGCATCTCAAAGATGGCTTTTCGATTTTTGAATTTAGTATGAAACTGTTTTGTGAAAGGAGCGTTTATCTGGTAAGACAAGTGTAGGCTACCATTATGATGCTCAGATGCACAGGAGAAAGCTTAGAGCCCTGCTACTTGTTCCTTGTTTTGAGTTTTATTTTAAAATTAGACTTGTTTTTGTGTTTCCCTTTTGTGTTAGGGGTTTACTTATACACTGTTAATTGTCTGGCTCAAAATATTCAATTACATTATACCTCTAAGAAGCAACGATTTATATTAAAATCACTTGTGCGATATTTATTTAGGCATCTGGAAGAATTAAACAGTAAGAGATAAGATATAAAACATTTTTAATAACTGTAAGAACATATTGCTGGGTACTACTACTTTTCATAAATTGCCATGCTATCTCCTCCCCTTATTGAGACTTCTCGACGCCAGGTATCCAATCAGCACTTCTCTCCTTTGTTAGTTGTCATTAACTAGATCAACTAGGATACCCTGCAGTATTTTTTATTTCTGGTCAGTGTTTTGTATACATATAAAACATTGTCTAAAAAGACAAAACTTATATTATGTAACAAAATAGTAACAAATGAAAAATGGCTGTCGACCTCTCAACTGCAGGATTGTTTGTTTTCTTTTCATGTTCAGAGGACATAAAGCGAAGGTGATGTGCTGAGAAGATTTAGTTTCAATTCAGGGTGCATTTATTTCAAGCGCACCTCACTGCACCTGAAATGGTTGTGTGTGACAGACAGGCCACTTTGCTGGCGTCAGACCTTAGAAGGCATGAATGAACAATCTGATCTCATTGTGTTGACTTCAGTACTGAAAGAATAAAAGTACACTGTATGCCGCCAGAGGTGCCATAGAACGTACTAAGAAATAAAGATTAGATAGGAAAATAACAATCTGATCCCATTTTTCAAAGTAGATGCATCATTTTTATGTGGCATTACACTGAAGATTTAGCAAATAAAAATGCTGCAAATCTGGGGTATGTTTTAAACTCCAAAAATAAATGGCTTGCCCATTCTTTGCAAGATGTCTAAATCTGTAAGAGGGAATGGAGAGCATATGAGAATTTAAATGCTTCTGCCAGAAATTCTCATTTGGATTAGATCTAGACTTGGACTCTAATATATGAATGTGATTTGACCTGAATCACTAAAGTTTATCTGTGGCAGCATCCATAGGGTTTTCTTCCTGATTTTTTTCTGTATTTATCTCTATTCAGCTTCACATCACCTGGTGATCTTCTTGGTACTTGCAGAAGAAAAGCATTAAGACAATATGTCACTGCCACCACATCACAACATGGGGATAGTGATGGGACTTGTAATGTTACATTTCTTTCATACGTGGTGTTTTATATGCATGTCCGAAAGCTCTGTTTTGGTCTTTTGTGAGCAGAAAATCTTCTTTCAATCTTTTTTTTTTTTTTTTTTTTTTGCTGTCTTATGAAATTGGTTTAAAGGTCATTGTTGACAGAAAACCATGAGAGGTTGTTTTCCAACATGGCCTCCTTCTTTTCACTATGAACAACAGATTTGAGGACTCTGTGTTGATTGTCAACAGATGTCCTCACCTGAGCTTTTGACCTCTGCAGCTCCTCCAGAGTCACCACGGGGCTCTTGGCTGCTTCTCTGCTGTCCTTGCAATGTGTCTTGCAATTTGTCGTTGTTTTTATTCTGCAACATAATCTTTTCATTAAAAGATAATGAATTTAATTAGGGATGAAACGATTCCTTGAATAATTTGAGTACCTCGATTATTGAAATCCTTTGAGAAAAATGTATCTGCCTTCAAGCTTAGTCAATTTATGTTTTATTATTTAGCGTACTGTGTTCCGGCCGAGACATCATTTGCGTTGTGCAGTGCCCTCACTTCCGCCTATGAGTTGTTGACGAAAGCTAAATTTAATTCTGTTTTGAAGGTGTAAAAATCTTTGGACATTGTTTATGGATCTAATCCTGCTTTTAACATATCCAAGTTCATCCCTGATATAGCCTATGGTTTTAAAGATAATATTGGTTCGCTAAAGTTTCCAACCAAATACAGAACACTTGTAAACTTTTACCTGAAGTTATTTTTTTTCAGTGGCATAATAATAAAGAGGTTGAAGTCATATCTATGTTACACTTTTGAAATATTTTAGTATGTAATTTTTGGAAAGCTATTCATAATGTTTATGTAATTATCAATTGATCATCAATCTAGCATTACTTTATGTTGCTCTGTGACATAAAATCATGCAAATAGGCATTGGAAGTTTCTGGTTATAATGCTGCAAAATGTGAAAATGTTTAAGGAGTAAATATATTTTTGATATAAACTGTAAACATTGTTCATAACAGGACAATATAACCCCTTTGAGTTCTGTATTTCTGAGAGCATTATTTCTTGGAAGTTTTACTGTTCACAAACATGCCACTGTAGTCAAATAAGATAAGAGAACCTTTAGATATGAGGATAGTAATAAGTGTGTGCCTATGTGTCTGCTTGTCTTCTCTCTATCAAGGATTCATGGTGTGTCTGGCAGAGAGAGGATCTCAGTGGTTAGAGCTGAGAGGACAAGAGCTGCTCTGTACCGAAATCATCCTGAGAGACAGTGGCGATGTAATTAGCACATGAATTATTTCTGTTCAGTGACATGTTTCTGTGCCACTTGACTTTGCTCTGCTGTGAGGAATGTCTCCACATATATGGCCCAAACTAGACGCCTGCCAAATGGCGGTTTCTTAGCAGTTGGAGTCTTCATCCCAGCTCCTGTAATCAAAAGTGGACACGATAACCTCTGCAGCTTTCTCACAGCATGTACTTTTATTTTTGTGCTGGCAACCAGAGTTTGAGCTCATCTAAAACGACTGTGAACATACATATGGGACAGATTTATTTGCCAGCAGCACATTTAAAACAAGGTATATTCAGGAGGAATTTGACTTTCTAATCCAGTGTTTGTGCAGTTTTATTTGTTTATGTCAGCATATTATCACTCTAATATTAAAGGGCTTTTGAGGGAGAATTGTTTGTCATCTGGCCTTTACAGTGTGTGTGAATAGGAAAATAAATAGCAACCCACATTATCTAAATCCAAATGCTTCTCTTTGAATGACATTATAGATCCATCTCAGGCATTCGTCATTATCCTCTGGATTTACTGTGCAGATGTTAATAGGGCTTTTCAGATTACGATTTAACACCTTGCACACCCGTTTCCGCCCGTATCGTAGGAGTGAGTGAATTTCTAATGAGTTAGGAGCTGCACTGTTTACAGTAACCTCACCCATATGCATAAGTATTTACATCGTATTTGACCGGCTAACTGTATGTGTTTGTCTGTAGTTTATTGTTTCACATTTTGTTTATTGAGTTTCCAATTTCCTCTTGAAAATTTCTCGGAGATATAATTGAAGAACTGGGGAGTCACAGACAGTTTTATTCTTTGGGTGTTCTGTGCTATAGTAAAATATAAAAACAAATGGGATGCTTGGGGTTGGGGGATTATTTTTTACACCCAGTGCACAGAATTGTCCTCAGCGGTGATGAAACGCAACAAAGATGATCTAGTTTTATGGTACACCTGGCAGCTATAAATGTCTCACCATTTTTATCTCACTGATATATTTGATCTGAGACAATATTTCTGATCCTTCTTTAAACAAAACAAACCTCTTCTGTACATTTTTGAATTATCCGAGCCTCTTGAGAAGAAAATCTAATGGGTGTTCGGTTTTTGTTTTCATGTGGCTTAATGGGATTCCTAGTGGTACAAGTGGTTTGCATTTTGTCCCCTAATGTTATAAATACATCTTGAAGACAAATAGGATTTTGCTGCAGAAAAGTTAAATTCAAGAAAATATTTTATCTCTTTGTCTATTTTAAATTAAGGTTTTTGATGTAGAAGTTTACAGAACTTTGTGTTGGTATAAGAAATTAATTTTGCATGCGTGCCAAAGGGATTCAGCACAAGATCCTTTTTAGAGTCTGTTTTTCAGACTTGTTTATATGCGTGTGTTTGTGTGCATCTGTGTGATTTTCATTGCCTATTGTATGTTTGTTTTTCTTGCCTGCCTGAATGTGTGCACAGGTGTATGCATCATCAAAGAGGTGATGCCAAGCTGTAGATGAGGTGGCTTTGTGGGAGCTGATCCCAGAAGAGGATTGTCTGTGCAGCTGACTGAGATATTGCGAACAACAGACAATTCATACAGACTGTGTTTGATCTGGTTGACACGCCAAGATGTCCTACCTTGTGCTAGTTTAATGTTATTAGATTTCACCAAATTATTATTATTTTTCCAAACAAGAACACATGTTGATCTTAGATTATTTGTATGTGGCTTTATTCAGGACATTACACAAAAATGTTAGGGAATAACAGAACTTATTTATGATCTTGACTGCTGCTTCTTCCATACAGTTGTTATAAACATATCGAAGTTCTGTAAAGAAAACTCTTTTAAACTATGTTTAACTTTAAAAGGGGCCTATTATATTTCCTTTTAAACAAGTTCGGATAGGTTGATGGGCTAAATATACTTTTTCCACAAAAATATTCTCAGAAAATGAGAACATATCCCAGAATACTTTAGCTATAATTTTACCAAAAGGTGGTTTTGACTCAGGATGGTAGGTTACATTTTACTTTGTTTTGGCCCATATCGTAAAATCCAGATAAAAATCCAGCAACGGTTGTGATTGTAACATGGTACCGGATGGAAAACTTCAGGTGTGAACACTTGTCCGAGGTATTGTAATTTCCCTTTTCTTTGCAAGTATTAGCTGTTGTATCCTATCATACTTCATTTTTACATGACTTATCAATAAGTTATGGACTTTGGCAAAACTAGTGAACTGGATAATACAAACTGATGCTTGATCAGTGGGGGATGCTTGAAAAAGCACACAGCAAAGGGTTGATAGTGGACTGCAGCAGCTTATATGTATATCACCGAAAGCAAATGTGAATCTTGACCTCTTTGAATTGGCCCAGATTGGTAATACACTTTGTTGTATTTTATGTAGAACAGATCATGCATGAAGTCGCAGTGCAGCTCAGGTTGACCACTTGAATCATCGTATGTGACTTGTCAATTTAAAACATTTCTGTGGCAAAAAGCCAGTACAACAGCATGCTGAGACACAGACTCTTTAATTACAGTCTTTTACCACAGACATTAGATAGCCATGCTGAGATTAATTGCATTCACCAGTATGAAGATGTGTTTTTAAAACTGGCACCAGCTTTGCAGAAGATCTGAATTAAACCAAATTGAGAATTTATTACTTTGCCAAATGTCTAAGTTAAATGTAAAAGATTTGGTTTTCATTTTGATTTTCCCTACAAAATATTTTAAAAGATTTTACTAATAGATACATGTCTTCAATTTTAATGACAGTCATAGTGAGAAAGCCAATTATGAGTGTGAAAGTTTGTGTGCAGATTGACACCAGGAAAGAGGTCCCACTGGAGGCACTGCAAGACATCTTTATACAGTGAATCTAAATGGCACTTTATGTTAGACTTGCACAGTAAGGCATCAAAAACAACTTGGCATGTGTAAGCTCAGACACTTCCACACTTGCTGACTCTGTCCTTTAAATGTCTGGATACATTTAAGTGAGCAAACTGATATGTACTCCCCTGCTGCTGCTTTACTGCTGCTCTGGCAACAAAAGCAGTTAGCTTCACAGAAGTTTAATTTTCATGGTTGACTTAATACAAGAAAGCCATCAAAAGGTCATGTCAGGAAGAGGTTTAGGACCCATGTTTTGAGCAGCATAAGGGTATTTTTTTCACATTATTTTAAATGGTGCGATAAACATTTTTTATGTTTTTTTTTTCTATTTAATTGAGCATAAGGAAAAGAATCAATGATCAAGTTTAAAAATGATCTAACTCTTAAAAATTAATTAATTATTAGACAGTGATGCTATGGTAAAACTGATACGTCCTGTCCTGAAACTCACTTAATATATGTATAGGTGAGTTTTAGTCTAGAAATGGAAATGTATCTGTTTTCCCTGACCTTCAAAACCAGTTGAAATAAGGGGAAAAATTATCCATGTTTTTGTAAAATTAAATTGAAAGAGAATTGTAACTTCATTTGTTATTTTATCATTATTTATATTAGTATTTTATTGCAAATTTTATTGTCAAATGTAATTTTAGTTATTTTATTTTATTCTGTAACTATTGTGAATTACTATAATCAGCTGAAGTTGATGATGATGTGCTATAGAAATAGTCTTTAAATTGACGTGAATATGCACACTATATATAATATATAGGTGTGCATGAGAGCAGCTTAAATATTATGAATAACTGTGAGATGTCATACAAAGATGACACATCCAAAGCAGTTTAACTCAGTTTAAGCTGTCATGAACTCAGTTGTTACATTTACAGTGAGTCATTATATTACTTTCATTGTTCATATCCAGTGTAGTCTTTTAATTTTTCTTGTGCAAACCTGTTCCAATAACTTAAATCAAATATGGTTTTTCAAGAGATATTCCATTTCTGGCAGGACTTTGACCTTTCTAGCTTTTTATTAATGCATGACATTCAGAATTGGCTCCCAAATGTCCCATTTTAAATAACACCTAGAACTAAAGCCTCTCCTGTAGGTCTTTTATCATATCCTGTCAAGGCTGTTTCAGGGTGTTGTGTCATGATTTGATGCTGACAGTCAGCATGCATCCTCCTTCCACCACCCCCCTAGTGCAAGCTAATTTAAAGAGCAGATACACAGTAGCAGATGCCAGATTAGTGTCAGTAGAAAGTGACTGATGAGGAGCCTCCTGGTCGCTTGGTCACATGCTCCTAGTACATCCAGTACAATGTGCGCCAGCTTGCAGCCCCTCTGTGGTTTATAACAATTGAGTTTCCCATACTCAGCTCCACTTAATCAAGGGTTAAATAATGCTTTAGAGGCACTAAAACCTTTTTTATTTGCAGTGAAGTACTGTATGCTGGGCATTCTGTGGTAGCTTCATGCAGCAGTCTGACTGTTTGTGATACTAATTTGACTTGAGTAGCGAATAATTGTATTACTTCCATTGAAATGGGTGGTTAGCTCTTCACCACAACCACAAATGTAAGGTGACTATAGAAATTTAAGCTTTTGAATGGCAACACGATTTGGGCATCGTTGAATGACCATTAGAGGACCTTCCAAAATTATCATACCCCTCAAATATTTTCCATTTGTGCAGATTTAGTCATGAATTACATTAATTTTAATGTAATTTTACATAGATCAGCAGAGTTATTGGAAATGTTTATAGTATTTGAAGAAGCTTAAAATGTGAATTGCATTTGTTTTCTGTCCCACTGAGTTAGTTCTTCAGTTAGTTGTAGGATCATCTTCTTCTTTAAAGTTTTGTCTCTTTTTGTCGCTTTGCACTTTATGGACACTGCAATTGTGACTTTTTTTATTTCAAAAAAGCTCAAGCTCAGGTTTATTGAAAGGAGAGTGTTTGTTGACATCAACTGTCAAGTCTTGCCACAGATTCTCTGTAATTTGAACATCATTTGTTTTATTTGTAGTCTTGACTTTATATCTAGTCCAGTTAGAATCCTTTGTCCCTTCTTAAAGTCTTTTGCAGGGTTTATTAGTTTTTTCTCCTTAAGTTAGAAACACAAAACATAAGGGTGTTAAGTTCATGTTTTGTCTGTCTCTGCTGAAGATAAGTAAAAAACTTAGTTTTCTGTGACAGATTTTCCACAAAGGCTTAGTATTATAGATGTCAATATAAACTAAAACACCTTCTTCTACATTTTTGCCCTGTATCCAAACTAGAGATCTTACTTCATAACATAACCCCCTTTACACACATATTCAACTTTTTTCTACACTTTGCTTGAAATCTATTGATATTTGCTACAAAAATTCAAAGAACTTCATAAAAAAGTGTGCATTCACACTGGAAGCAAAATACACACATGATAACTATTTATTCATTAGGTGACTTTGGAACACATTCAACTTTATTGGATTTACATTAGGAGTGTTAGAGGAAATGGAGTTGAACACACATTACCTTCACACTTTTCACATATTTGAGAACATTATTAGAACACAATACATTTTTTCCTTTCACTTCACAGTTGTTAACTACTTTGTGTTTCTCTCTGACATATAATCCCAATCACATAAACTGAAGTTTGGGGTGAAAAAAAGTTAAAGGCACAGTCCATTTTAGGATATGTTCTGCTTAGAGTTGCTGAATGTTAATGTGAAGAACTTGGCATTCAGACTAGAGTGGAAAGATGCAGAGGAACGGAGTGACAAGTTTCTACCTGTCTATTCATGGCCTCTCCCCCGGAGCTACACTTTCACTCCGTCTTATTCTGTCCTCTGCTTTTGAAATAAAGGAAATGTATTAAAAAAGCTAGCTTTTACCCATGTTTTCATTCAGTGTCACGACTCAAGGGCAAAAAGGTGCGAGCAGCTTGCTATAGTTTTAATGACTGTAAATTGTGGGACAACCTAGGGAGACAAGTGGGACACACCTGGAAGCTCAGGAGACCATGGTGACAAAATATTGCTCCTCTTCAATAGTAGTTTTTTTTTGTGGGGGAATTTTTGAAGAAATAACACATCCTAGTGACATACTGTCTCCTAAATTATAACACTACAGATCACTGTGTGTTCTGTTTCCATATCCAAAAAAGATAAACATATGATATGTCTACCTGCATTGTCATGATCTTTAATTTAAAGCTCACTAAACAAGTGCTAGATGCAGAAGATATTTACTGTGCTATTTGCTGAAAATAGTTTTCTCATATCTTCAAAAGGTGAACGTTTATTTATTAAGTTTCTATTTAATTACAGTTAACCGTGTCAAACATTACTCTTAATATGCATTGCTGTCTTAAATGAGTAGTTGTTTTTTTTTTTTATATATCTTTGTGACCTTCTTCCTGCAGTATCTTTCTTTAAAAATATGTTGTGTTAAAATATGTTCAGTTTATTTATGTAATAACAATTCACAACAAATATCAGGTCGAAGTGTTTACAGAAAAAGGTCATTTCAATTTAATCACACATACATTCCAATTAATTCTAGACTTTCTAACAGTTAAGCTCTGGTAATGGAACCAGAACTTAACTATTCCATTACAGTTAAGCTCTGGAAAGATGCAGAAGAACATCTGCATCTTTATATTTTATTATACGTGACAGAACCCTCTTCCTCAAAGAATATTAACCATGCTTTTGAGTTTTTTTTTTTTTTTTTTTACCCTTTTAGGACAAAATGTCCAGGTATGGCCTGCATTGTATTAAATCCTGCTGTTTTATTTGTAAACCTTTCACCCTTTCATCTCTAGAACCCCTTGGCACAAGTGCTGCTGTTCCCAGTACATGAGACTCATGGCTCAACTGGCAATTACATTATTTATATTTTGAGACCTTGTCACTGCCAAAAAAGACATTCTCATAAAAGTAGTTATTGAAGATTAGCAATATTTTCATTTTCCTGTTAAATTATGTTTTAAAAATGGCTTTATGTTTGGTTGTATTTGATCCAGAGAAGGAGAGAATATTATAAGAAGCCAGCAGCATGCATATGAGCTGTTTGCTGTTCAAGGCTAACAGGAATGGCAGCCAGGATCTGACACTTGACTTGGCTGAAAGCTTCATGGTGAAATGCTTCCAAAGGCCTTCAGGCTTCTTGAGTCTGCCACAGACATTTTCAAGAAAATGATCTAATATGACCTTAATATAGTTTTGTTCTGTTGGCAAAAGAGAATTTGTGTCATAGAGTTTGCATGAGTTATTAAAAAAAATGGGGACACAATAACTAGCACATAAGTGCATTTCCGTACAATTGTCATTTACAATATTGTTCTATTTAAACAATATGTGAAATATGCTGATTGTTGCTGAAAAATGTCCTCTTAGCTAAACCCCAAATGTTTTAATATCTAATTTTACATTTCTTGAAAACACAGGTCCCTGTCTGGTGGTTAAGGGAATTCCCTGTGATTTGCAGTTATTGGGGTTGTGTGTTGCGAGATAGGAATGACCTCAAACTATTGGCTCTATTTGTTATGTGCTCACTGTGATATGTGGGTTTTGTGAGGAGGGTAGAGTTCTCTCATTTTCACTTATAGGGGTCTCAGACACTGAGGGAATGACCAAAGAGTGTTCAGATCCAGTCAGCTTCAATTATAGCCCCTTGTAGTTTTCCCAGAGGTGCACTATAGCTCCTTTAAGGGGAAATCAATGAGGTGACAAATTGTTGTGGACAGCAACCCCTTTTATTTCTTACATTGTTGCATCCATGCCTGGGTGCCCCTCTAAGCATGTACGTGTGAGTTTGCGTGTGTGTGTGTCAGTGTTTGGTGGGTGTGCATACATAAATGAACAACCCCATCTATGATAATTGAATGCTTTGGTCCATTTGTGTTTTGGTGGTTTTACTTTCTGCTTGTGACTTTAATGGCTTGTTATTTGTCTAAACTTGTTTTTAAATGCTCTCTAATGGCTGCTTGCATGCATCGCCCACTGACGCTCGTTGCCTCTGTTTTGTTTATACATAACAGTGTTAATGTTTTCTCAGGGTTATTTTTGTCACGTTCTTGTTAAATGCCATCATGACTGATGGGTGATGAGTTTGAGTTTACTGAAAAACGTATGTCGCCAACTTAGGCAGTGTTTTATAGGTTTCTATTGAAAAAGGTTTTTTACCGCTGAGTTTATTCTGCTATTAGCTTTTTGCCAATTATAAACATTGACTTGCACTATAAAATATTCATACCATATAAATAGTTTTACATTTTGTCACATTGTAGCTACAAACCACAATACCTTTTCGTGGGACTTTTTTTTTGTTTTTGTTCTCGTGACAGAAGAACACAAGTAGTCCATACAGTATATTTAAAGTATAAGGGAAATGATGCATAATTATACCAAAAACTTAGAAATGTGGCATGCCGTTAAGTGTGGCCCCTTTTAGTTGAATACGCTTAAATAAAATCCAGTTCATTAACTTCCTTTAGAAGTCACGTTGACAATTGTTGAAGGCACAGCAAATTGTTAGGCTGTACAACTCCTCAGTTTAGTTTTTTTTTCCCAAATTAACTTAAAAGGAGGTTATATACAATGGTTATTTGTATATATGCGTGTAGTTTTGAAAAATCACTTTTTGCATTTATATTTATTTAGAAGTTTATAATTTAAAAAAATATTTTTTCTTCCTGTGTTTTATTTGAGAAGAATAATGATTGTAATTACATTCTGTACTTTGTAGATGTGTTTTTCAGCCACTCCTGTTGCCAAACTCTCATTCTACACAACTGATGTTATGTAAACAAAGCAGATGTGATATATTTTCTAATGGTGGTTTTCAGAATAAGACAGGCTGTTTTGAAAAAGAAAGAAAATAATCTCTTCATTCATTATTTTGATCAGAGGGCAGTGATTTTATGTGTTGATTTATCTCAAGCTTCCTACAGGTTAATTGTGATGACAAATCCCTGTTGCATGATACAACATTGGAAATACATCAGCTTTGCTGTACTGAAGAAAGCTGTGCTGAAATTAAAGATAGCTCACTAAAATGATAATCTGTTATGTTTTACATGTCCCTCTACAACGTTTTGAGGCATTCTGTCCTTTTTAGGCAGCTTCTCAATAGGCACCTATAAGAGGCCACAACATTGATGAAACACATTTCTCTTTCTCTTGTCTCCCCAGGAAAAGAAGAGTATGTTGCAACCTTCAAAGGATCCGAGTTCTTCTGCTACGACTTGTCCTTGAACCCGATTCAAAGCAGCAGTGATGAAATCACGTTGTCATTCAAAACCCTACAGAGGAACGGACTAATGCTGCACACGGGCAAATCTGCAGATTACGTCAACCTGGCGCTGAAAAATGGGGCTGTGTCACTCGTCATTAATTTGGGGTCTGGAGCCTTTGAAGCTCTTGTGGAGCCAGTCAATGGAAAATTTAATGACAATGATTGGCATGATGTCAAAGTTACAAGGAATCTACGTCAGGTAACAGTACAAATGGTGATGAAGAGATTAACTAAATTAACAAATGCACTGAGATCATTGCCATCACAAAAGACATTTTTTTCTCAAAACAATTGGGTTGCTTAATTTAATTATGGTGTTTTATGGTGGAGATCTTAACAGCACCACAAGAGAGCAGGGACATCTAGTTTTGAATCAAGACTGCAATTCAGTTATGGTTATGTCTCTTTAAAGTTTATAACTGAGCATTTGCTTACATTGAATAAAGTACTCCAAGCAACAACCGAGTCTTAGATAGTTCATTGTACAGTTAAGTTTGGTGGATCTTGAACAATCCCTTTTAATCTGTTTTCTTACTCAACGAAATGGCTCGTGACCTAAAGGTTTGTTAAAATTTCTTTCTGCTTTGAGAAATGACCCAGTAGCCTTCAGATTATGGGCATCAACACCCTGTCAATCTGTTGGATCCCTTACCAACTTGGAGACAAAAGTTAAGTTGAGAAACTGATCCAACCTTTTTCTTTTTGTGTCATAGCTCAGTATGCCCATAAGAATATGGGTTTAAAAAATGCTACTTGTACAATGCTCTAATGTCTAATTATTTCTCTCAGAGATACTACTTAGAGCATTCAGGAGGGATTTGGGATATGATCTCAATGAGAATTAGTCAATTTCATAGGTGTGTAGAGAGGACGAAGAACAGCTAGGTAAACACTTTCAACACTAATGCTTTGCTGGAACCCTATAAACTCATTTTCATAATTGGTTGTCAGTAGGCTTTGTTGACCATGTATTTCCCCCCCCTCCTACTCATCTATAAAATTCTAGTCTTATGAATGAGTAGGTATTGCCAAGGTACAACAGGGTATTTCCATTTCAACTAAGGATCCTTGTGTAATGTGTTTTTGATTTAAAAATAGAATAGAAATTAGTCTTTGCTTCTGGAGAGAAAGGGCTCATAATGTACATTTGAGTAATGGGGCCAAACAGCCTGACAAAATACCGCCATATAGAAAAATTCAAGTAATTGCCTTTGTTTATATATGAGCATTTTTACTGGATTATTTGGACATAATCTGTGTAATCACCATAATACAAGTCAAATCTTTTACACTGTTTGAGATTTTATCAATCAGAGCTTATTGTTAAACTATTCAGCTACTGGTAAAAGAGAACTGTCTATTTTTTTTTCAAGTTACCAATTACTGGATAAACACCAGGGGAAAAATATCTCTAGATTTGTTCCTGCTCCCTTGCTGTGGAATGTTTATCTTCACCTCAGCATTTAAAAAGCTTATTTTGCAGACTCAGCACTCTGGTTATTGGCAAATATCTGCCGTTTTCCTACTTGAACATTCACCGCATTCAGATTTAAAAGGAAAACCGAGCATACTGAGTGCATGCTGTACGGGGGATCAGAATAGCCATCCTCCTCATTTCTTGTCAGGTCTTTTCTTTGTCTCATTGCAGTAAAGTGATCCTAAAGTTCATCAGTAAGACCAAATGAAAGGTAACGTATTGAATGAGTGCCAGAAAGTCTGATGCGCTGGATTGGAAGACTGCTGAAGACTGAACAACAACAACATTAAAATGCTAATAAATAATAAATAAAAAGAAAAACAATAAGGTTTTCATAAATATTTTGAACATGGAAACACTTAAAGAGGGTCAATTGATGTGCTTTAGGCATTCTTTTTTTATAAACCATAAGATATCTTTAAATCACAACCTCAGAAGCCTTTTTCTGCAATTTAGCTATTTGGGCACACACAGAAAATGGTGCAACTGTATCAAGACGATCTCAGGGAGTCACTGCTTCAGTTATGGCTCCTCTTGGGGAGCATTCTTCCTGTTTTTCTTGGTCAGCTTTTTTCTTGTTACACTTATTTTGCCCTTTTTTTTCTCTATGTCACTAACATGCTTTTGAAACAAACTAACATCATTCATGGAATGTGCCATTCTACTAACCAGTATGGGTTTTTGTCGTTTACCAATGTACTAACAGTATTGACCATCATATATTATTTGAGTAACAGTCGTTATTCTGTTCACAGTTTTTAATTTCCTTTCTCCCCCCTTTTCCACAAAGCACTCAGGCATTGGACACGCTATGGTAAACAAACTACATTGTTCGGTAGATATCATTCTAATTGTTTCTTAGTTTGGGTTTGCCGTGTGTTTCTTTTCTTTCTTTCTTTTTTTTTTTTACTGTAGACGTCATTTACAAAATAAGGGAAATTGCGGTTGGTACTCTTCTGCTTACTTTTCAAATCCTTTTATTTATATTCTTCGGTTCATTCATTGGTTTTCACTCTGTTTATTCCACCTGTTTTCTGTCCACTTCTGTTTCACCCGCTCTTTTTTTTTAGGAGCATCATTTTCGAGCTATTTGCAACAAGCTGTGGTTAATAATGAGGACGCCCTCCTGTCTGGCTGGACTGATGCTCTGTGGCTCAGCCAGTTGTATCCCCATCCACTTTGCATGTCATCTTCTTCAACTTACATGTTGGAAATGTCAAACTGCACATTTGCCAACATGAATGTAACACTTGAGCTGTGTTTGTCATTTCTTCTCTGGTCCTTTATGATTTCGTTTTGTGATTTGGCAGTGCTCATAAACTTTTTCCACGAGCTTTTGCATGTAAGTGACACTGTGGCAAGCATAAAAGATTATGATTCAGTATCCAAATAATGAATTTGGGAATCATTTCTTTTTGGTTACTTGTAAGCAAAAAGATAAGACAAATACATGCATGTTTTTAATGCCCCAACCTTTTTCCAACTCTAAAAAGGTGATTGCATGTAGTCCCTTTCTAACATAGTAGCACGTTATGATCTAATTTATATAAGTACTAAATGTACTAATGTACTAAGATACCAGTTGAACTAATCTAGATAGCACTTTACTAACACCATTTTTGTGTCTGCTAAAGTATTTTTCAGTTGCATTAAAGTCAATACTAACACTGTAGTATGGGTAGTTTACTAACTGTATAACCAAAACAGTTTTGGTTCCAACTAATCAAACTGGACAAAATAATAAGAAAACAAGAAAAAACTGCATTTAAACAGACATGAAAATGGGTTTGGGAATATAAACATGGGAAATATGTGATTGACAAACGAAAGAAAGGGAATAACAATGCATAATTTAGGCTGCCTCCCTATAGCGTGTCCTTTCCCTGTGCTTTGTTGCGTAGGTAACCATATCCGTAGACGGGATTCTGACCACTACAGGATACACACAGGAAGACTATACCATGCTAGGCTCAGATGACTTTTTCTATGTTGGAGGAAGCCCGAGTACAGCAGACCTTCCTGGATCTCCAGTTAGCAACAACTTCATGGGTTGCCTCAAGGAGGTAAACACCGCTTCTCTGTGAACTCTTAAGACTGGTGGGTGTATGGGATGTACAGCTGGCTTCACCTCAGGACACCAGAACCGGCTCTTCACACCCACACACTGACCCTGCCTCTTTCTGAACACTCTCTTTTAGTTGGCATCTCCTTCTCTTTATAGTTTGATGCAAACTTTTTATGATAAATTTTTTGCTGGTTCTGTTTCTTTTGTGCACATTCAATGTTTAAAACACAAAAGGCACCAACTTACAGACGTGCACTGAGCTCTGTCTTAAAGTGGAATTCAGCACCGTTCTCCAGCGGCTCTGTCAGGTGCACATCAAAGAGAAACAGTGATCCAGAGATCAGGGAGTTGAATTTTCATGAGCAGTTGGGCAGCTCTCACCCCCACACCTCTATTTGGATATGAGCTCAGAACAACCGACTGAGATGCTATCTTCATTCAGATTTGTTCTATCCAAGTTATATTTGGTGTCAACTGAAAATTGCCTTCCAAGTCCTAGAAATTTAACACAAATACTGCAAATATAAACAACACTTTATTACCAAACACTTCGCTCCTTGCATTTAACAGGTTGAACCCGATTTTACATTTAGAACAGCCTTATTTTATGGTCAAGATTCTACTCACAGATTTTGCTTTGCTTTGACATGGTAGCTTCAAGCAGATGTTACAGATATGTTAGCTGCCTATCCATGATGCAACTCTGCTGTGCTACTGAATTAGACTGAGTGAAGCTTAAGAACTCTGTTTAAAATGCTTTGAATTGAGCACTAACCTGCTTTAAGTAGCAATCAGAAGATGAGTTCATTGTGTTCATAATATTCAAATAATATTAAAGCACTGAAAATGTCCAAGAATCAAACCCATGTCATTACTTCAGCCTGAAATATTGATAAAAGGCAAAATGGGTCTTCGCTTTAGCTGGTATATGTGACTTTTATTTTTTTTTTTTAAAGTTTTTTTACATATTTGTTGAAATTCTATAATATGAGACAGGCAATTTGTCTAATTTTTGAGACAAATTGCTTCAAGATTGAGTTCTTCCACCTCCTCCCATTGCTACCATTGCCGTTTAAAGAAATGCACAATCAGTAAGAGGCAGCAGGAAGGCTGCCATCCTCAGGTATGCAATGCTAAATCTCCTAATGGCGGAGAAACATTGTAGCAAACTGTTTATCTGGAGCTCAATTTTTTTCACCAATGAGCTCTTATATTATGCTGTCATAACATAATTATCAGTTTAACAAATGCATAAAACATGTTAAACTTTTCTTAAAGTTGATAACCCCAGCATGTTCATGCCAACCAGTCATGAATTTTACAGCTGAAATCTTTCATCGAACCTAGTCTGGGCTCCTGCTGCTGTAGTGCATCTGCTTCAGGATTTGACTTTTGCTTTCAAAGATTCTGAATGCTTTGGTTTTTAACAAGTGGATATCTTAATTACAGCTCTCTGTCGTTTCGAAACAGTACTCCCATTCTTCTTTGACCTGTGACATCAGCAAACTATTTTAATGAGCAAAAGTTCTGCTAACTGGATTTTTTCTGTTTTTAAGTCATCCTTTATAAATGTGAAAGTGGGTTTTGCATTAAAATCTACCAGTAGCTGTGAACTATTAACTACTTTTGCATGTTGTCTCAACCAGATCGATTGCCTAAATGCATTGATTTTGTATCTAATTTGTTATTTGTGCTAACAATTAATTGAACAAATATATCTGTTAAAGAGGCTGGCTAATGTATTTTCCTTCAGAATATGTGTTCTCAGCTATGTAATCTGGCACATAACCCTCAGGACATTTTACTCTTTTTCACTTATTCTTTATCTTTTGCTCTGCCAAAAAGGCCTTTGCACTGTGTGCAATTTATCTTCCAGAGATTAAGTGAAAAGTAAAGAAGAGGTCATTTCTTTACTCATAAGGTATAATCTTCACTGTATACTCTACCTACGTTTGCTTCTTTCAGGTTAATACTTTTTGATCTGGTGTATTTTCCTCAACAGCAACTGAATCTTTTGATGGCATTGTTATGTAATGCAAAATTGTCAGTTAAGTAATTTCTTAATTTCAAAAGTCACATTTTCTTGACTATTTTCCTTATTCTGTCGTATCTACATATAGTATTATGCCTTAACCCTAAGCTGTCAGTATAATGTCTAAGGGAGATCTGAGGTCAGTTTGTTTAGCCAACTGTCTAAATTACACACCAGCCATGTGCAAGTCATTAGAAATCTTGCTGTTACTCAGGGTTTCCTAGTTGTCTGTATGTCTATTAGGATGTGCTGACAACAAGACTGGCCTCATCTTGGGTGTCGTCATTGTAAATATAAACAAAGAAAATTTAATTTAATAATGATACTAAACTGCTCACAATCTTTTACTTGTAGCACAGCAACTATGAATGAGAAAAAGGGTAAACCAAATGTGTCTTTTTGCATCAGTGATTCAATTTTGCCTTTTAAATCTGTGCATTTTATCATAATTATTACAACTGAATAAGACTGCAGCACATCAGCCAGTTGATAAATTGACAAGCATTTTGAAGACATATACAAAAATAAATTGCACTGAGTAGCTAGAACAGGCAAACCTGTCCAATTGCTTGTTGACACAAACACCAAATAATCCAATTACAGGGCAGTAGCTCAGTGCATTTATTTATCTAGCTATGGTGAGGGCAACTTCATGAAGTTTGAACTGAGCGTTAAAATAAGAAAGAAATGCGTTTTAAGTGGCTTTGAACATGATGTGGTTGTTGATGCCTGACAAGCAGGTCTGGGTATTTCAGAAAATGGACAGGGATATTTGCATTCAGCGATTTCAAAGAAGAGAAAATAGGTTGAGGTTGTGTGTGAGGTTGTGATAAAGATGAGCCCTTGTCAGAGGAGAAAGGGCTAACTGGTTCAAAATGATAAAATGAAAATAGAAGCTCAAATAGCCATTACTTACAGGTAAAGGTATACAGACTACCATCCAGGAGACACAAGACAAAATGTGACTTATAAAGGTATCTGATGAGCATAAATGGAACCGTAAATGAAGAATGGTATATGTCCAGGGCACTGTGACCATTTACTAGTTAGTAACTCAAATCATGAAGAAAATAAAACTAAATACAGTTAACAATATACTCAATAGCATACAGAAAAACAAGACATTGTTTCTTTGGGATATGCATCATGCTAGTGCGAAACAAAAAAACATATTCTGAAATAAATGCATAAAAGAAAGCAGAATTTATTTAAAAAAACATACAACTTATAAAATGCACAATCTTAACAGCAGAGCAGCATCTCAACAGCTTGTGGCAGAAAAGTGTGAAGCAGTCTGGTGATTTTGCTTCCGATGTTCAGTTTGTAGAGTTTGCCAGAATGTCAAGTCCTTTTCCTACATCTCTAGAAGAGATCCTGGAAACACAGAATTATGTCTCAGGTTCTCTCACTTTTCATGGGATTCTTGTTTGCCACATGAAGTAAAGACACTATCAACTCTGCACAATATTGAGGATGGTGATAAGGAGTGAGGTTTGGGTTTTCCCAGAAAAGCAGTCTCGATCTCAGTGAAGTTTTTTGATGAGGTTATCTAAGATCTGTTCACAGCAACTTCAAAGTTTGCAATCAAATGTCAGGCAAGTTCTGTTTGAAGGTGGCATCTTGAGTATAATTTGACAGAACAATTAATGCAAAATTATCTGCTGGTTTGTCCTTTGTCAGAAAATGCATTGTTATAAGTTGTATTTCATTGTGCCAGAGTCATAAAGTGAGAGAGGAAATGAGAGCCCATTACAGGGTGTATAAAATGATTAGTGGATTAGCAGCTATTAGAAAGGACTCACTGTGCTCATTTCTAATTTTAAAGTACCTGAATCTCCCACCCAGCTGTATCTGTAGCTCCTTTATTCATGAGGCAACTAAGCTGGCTCTCAAACTCTCATATGCCTTCTGCATCTTCTAAAAGGTAAAAGTTTGAGGACTAGAGAAGGTTATTATTTATAATGACTGTGCTGCTTTAAATCAACCATGTTCCTCAAAAATGTCACATTACAAAAAGAAATAAAAATAAAGTTTATCAAGCAATAAATAAATGTTTTTCTTCAATTAGATCAAACAATTAACCTGTTTATCTGGAATACCTACAAAATAGTATTCAAATATTTCATGAAACCGTAATGCAGCTTGTAGGTAATTGACTGTACATTTCTTGCCATTTTACTACACTGGTAAGCTTCATCTCAGCTGTTACTGTGGAATTACACAGGTGCCCCATCACAGGTCAGCCTCTGAGTATGTTGCAATGGCATACGAGATGCAGTTTACCAGCATGTGCTCTACTCCCGGATTGATGGTGTGTCCCCATGGGGCTGTGTTGCAGTGTTTGTGTGCAGATTGTAGCCTGAGCTGCGATGCCTTCCCTGTTGGTTCTGATGGCAAAACAAACGGTGGTGCAGTAATAGCTCAGTTGTCACAACTGTGGTTTGATGACAAATTAGTGCAGCACTACTAGTGCAGAGCAAAGCAAAGCTCTGACCAAAGCTTCTTTAACTTTGAAAGATGCCCTTTGTCTAAACTATAAAAAATTTATTTGGGTTTATTGGCTTTATTCGTTCCAACTTAGTCTTAGGGACTCCAGTCTAGCTGGTTGACATATTATCCTTGATCCCTTTACTTCTTTCTACATTCTTTCTTTAGACATAATATTCTGGTAAGAGGACCTTTCTATTTCTATTTACTTTTCTTTATACATTAAAAATTTCCATTTAAGTCAAGAACAAACCGAGATGTTCAAAATAAGAAATAAGGGTACACATGAGGGAATAAACACTTTACATTATCATTTTACTAGTTTTTATGCAGTTCAGCACTTCACAACAGTGAGTCTCTTAGCTTCTCTGTAAATCCAAGCATGAGCTTAAATAATTCTGATCCACAGCTTCAAACTACATTTTCCTAAAATATTAAGCAGAGTATATATGAGATGGTGCTAAACATCTCACAGTATGCCAATGTAATCCCATTGGAAGTGTCCCCAATTTCATGTGATGCTTTTCCATACCAAGAAATACCATAACAAGGCTATTTTTCTTTCTTTAAAGTGACGTTTATTTGATTTGACCCAAATATAGATACAATACAACTCATCTTTTAGCTTGTAGTTCATATCTTTTGCAGAAAAAGAATGTTTTTTTTTCTTCTTCTTCATTTTCATTAGTTTTGTTTCTTCCACAATACATTTCTACTCCTCTGAATGTTTGATTTGAAAACTGATTGACACACATTTAAGCTTGTGTGTCTATTTCTTTGAGGTGAAAAGAGGAAGAGCACATTGATGTTTTAATTAATCATTTTGACATTTGTCTAAATGTTAATTAGTTTCCCATATGGAAATTACTCATAAGTACACAGATTCCTGCAATGGCAGCTGCATAATTGCAGCAGACATGAAAATTGGATAATTACGAGGTTGTGGCTGTGTTTTATTTTATTTATTTATTTCAAGACTGTTGCCAATTACATTAATCTGCCACTGAGTGTGTAACTAAACACACTGTGGTTACCTACTTAGTTCACAGTACAATGTTCTGATCAATAGCAGCGGTTATTTTATTCAGAAACAATCACTGACATTTACAAAAGAACTTAATGACATCTAACCTCACATTCTAAATTTGTTTAAAAAAATAAATAAACTTTCATAAGCCATTGTAACTGCTAATACATGAAATGTCTTGCAAATGTATTCATAACCACAAAACCTTTTTACATTTTGTCACATTACAGCCACAATTGCCAATGTATTTTATTGGGGTTTAATGATTTAGCCTTGTAAAGTATTGCATAATTACAACACCCAAAATTGTTACAATGTGTTTAAAATTGCATTTACAAGTGACATAATCAATATGTGCACCTCATTTTAAAATGACCCCAGTAACACTATATTGGTTAAACCTGGCATTAAAAATGAATGATATTGAGTTCCTACCCTCTTTGTACAACAGCTGGAGGTCACAATTTTATTCTATTTTTCATACAAAAGAACTTCATGACACATGTCCCACTGATGCTAAACCTGGTCTGGGTAATATTGTCTCAGAGCTTTACCTGAAACAAATACTGTATAAAGTTTGCAGAATTAAAATCTGTAAAGATCTTCACCTAATCAATTTTCTAAATTGAGTGCAAGATACTGAGTGCTGCAGAGTGGAGGATGAGTAAGCTCATGCACTCGTTTTTTCAAAGGCATATCCATCATCTGCCCACTTTTTTTTTTATATAATTACAGCTCCAACCAGGGCTTTAATCACCATTTTACACAAGACCTGTTAATAAGACTGTAGTTTAGATTTATCCCTTTCCTCGTAATTCTCACATGCACTGTAAAGATATTTTACCTAAATTTACCCTCTAAACCATTATCAATGATCTTCACTTGTTTTTCCGGTAGTAAAAATCAAAAGAGATGCATTGCTTTTTTCCCTTCCCTTCCAGTCAGCATTCACTGTGCACTTGTTGTGAAGTAATAGAAAGTCTAGAGAAGTGTGAGGGATTTGATTCTATGTAGGTGAAGCTCCTTAGCTATAGATACAGTTTGACAAACCTGACTAATTTTGGGGTCAAATGTCGCATGTCATCAGGGATTAAAAACCACATGGATAACTGCTGATTAATTGTTGCATACTGTTGCATTTTGCAAGGCTGTACTGTATATCTTTATGACTGTGAAAAATACATTCATTTTATTCTCTCCTTCTCCTCTTTAGGTTGTTTATAAAAACAACGATGTGAGGCTCGAGTTGTCTAGGCTGGCTAAACAGGATGACCCCAAGATGAAAATCCATGGCACTGTGGCCTTTAAATGTGAGAATGTAGCCACTCTGGACCCCATCACCTTTGAGACACCCGAGTCATATATCATTCTCAACAAATGGAACGCCAAAAAGACGGGGTCCATCTCCTTTGACTTCCGCACCACCGAACCCAACGGCCTTCTACTTTTCAGTCATGGCAAGCCCAAACAGCAACCAAAGGACTCCAAGGCACCCCAAACTCTTAAAGTGGACTTTTTTGCCATTGAGATGCTGGATGGCCATCTGTACTTGCTTTTAGATATGGGCTCTGGAACCACGAAGACCAAAGCAGTGAATAAAAAAGTCAATGATGGTGAATGGTACCATGTGGACTTCCAGCGAGATGGAAGATCAGGTAATTTTCAAGACCTTTAAATAATGTATAGACTGTATGTAAAGAAATTGCAAATTAGACAAACAATATTAGTGGGGGAAACTTGCAAACTATTCAATATTACTAAAATTATGCAAAATTTAACTTATAAACTTAAAAAGGTAGAAGGCACTAAGTGATGTATTCCTCTGAAAGAATTTTCCATGAATCTCAGTATATTTAAAGGTATTGGGACTTAGTTTAATTATATCAGACTAAAATTATAAAAACTGAAAAAGTGTATTGTGTCTGAAATATATTTTGAGTTGCTTTTGAGTTCATTTTAAACTTTGAGCGAAAGCTCAGCTATTCACTTTTTGATTTTTTTTTAACCTGGTACAAAGCTTTGTATTTATTTTAGCAAAAAGAAAAATATGCATCATCTTTCATTGTCTTTCTGAAATGCATAGTTTTGATATCAGGAATTCAACTTCAATCAATCAACCCTGAGATCCCAGACATGTTTGAAGCAGAATAACTACTTGCCCAACATGTCCTCTAAGACTGAGGCTACCCCGCTCTAATCTATGTTGAGTTGCTTATTGAAGCAGCAATTTGTTAGTGTGAGCTTAAAGCCAGGGTCTAGCAATGTCATGCTGCAAATTAGATATGCCCTTTCACCATGTTTTCCACTTCATCTCAAGAGATGGAAATTAGATTAAACTGTTTCATTATCCCCCAAAGCAATATTTGGTTGCAGTTATGAATAGAGCTTTCAAACACAGTCAAAATCATGATCATCTATTATTTAAAATTAATATATGTGTTAGTCAAATTAAGTATTTAGATTTTTCTGAAAATCAAATATATATTCAACTCCAATTTTTTGCACGTTATAAAAAATAGTCACTAAGTTTTTTTTTCTTCTTTTTTCATTTTAGAGGAAATGGAAAACTGACTTTGCTGAAAACATAAATCTCCAACATTTAGTTACGGTAGACCAAACTATAAGAAACAATGTCTTGCTAAATTGTGTTCATTATCTGTCTAGTACCCTCCTATCATCCACCCCCACATACTTACTCACATTCACTTACACTAACACATCCACACACAACCTCGAGCCCTCTCGTCAAGTTCTCTTTACTCACCGCTCTCTGTCTACTCTGCCTAAGTTTCCATGGAAACAGGAGGTGGTCTCTCCCAGGACTAAGACAGTTGCTGCACAGTGCTGAGCTGTACACTAATGACATTTCAGAGTAACTGTTGTTCTTCTCTTCAAGTCTGGTAGCAAAATGTTCATACCATAGAGTGTAAAGGGTACAGAAAAAATACTTTATGCAATAGAGCCATCAATCCAAAGCATACAAACCTAATGGCTAAATAAGGTACAAATATCATAAAGTTTTACATCAGATTAAAACTGCCCACAGACTCCAAGCTTTCCAAGACTGTGTTAAAGTAGGACAGAAAACCTCATTTCAATATAAAGGTGAGCATGAGCCTACTGTGATATTAGTACTCACCACATACTTCTCTCCTTGTGCTTTTTTTAAAATCATCATAGTGCTGCCATCAGAGGTATTACATTTGCTCTGGGAATTCCAGAGCAAATGCAATTTGGAGATGTATGCACAGCTAGAAGCTCTTCTCCACTGGGAGCTCATTCAAATTGAGAATGATCTCTTCCCAATTTGATTTATTGGCTTCTTCCAATGGGAACCAAACAGGTGTCTGCTTTTTTCCATAAATTCTTAATTTTAAGTGCTTGGTAAAATGTTTCTTGTTGCAGCCAGATCAGTGGTGGAAACCTAATCTGCTTAGCAGCCATGATTCCAAAATGGTACAAAAGTGTGACAACTTGGAGTCCTGCCAACCTGATGTGGCCACAATTAGGTAGTAGCTTTGCCACGATCTTCTTCAAATTTTCTGATGACCAACATGTCAAGAGGCCATGGAGCATTAGATTCAAAATAAAAACCTTCCTAAATCCAGAAATGCCGTCACAACAAAAACAACACAAGAATTCCGTAGCATAAGAATAACATAACTCCCACTCCTTCAGACAGAAAGCCCTATCTGAGGCGGTATATAAAATGTTTGCCATCCTTTGAGAGTTGCATGTAAAAGTGAATAAATTCCCTGTCCTACTCTTGTTCTTAAGGGCTAGCCATCCGTCACACTGCAGTGTCCCTTTCATGTACGTTTTGATATTTGACTGAAGATAGATCATTTTAAATCTTAAGAAAATAACTTATTATTATTGTTATTTAAGTCTCTTGAAAGCAAAATGCACAAAGCTTTTCATCTCTGTACTGTGTTTAATCAATACACACTACCTGAAACAAGTACTCACACCTTGGTCCTTTATTAGCAACATTTCCAGCAACTATGACTTTTCCAAATAATTATCTCTTCCCAAACTGGCTTCTTCCAATTGGAACCAAACCAGCAAATTGACGTCTGCTTTTAAAAGTCATACTCTAACCTTATTGCATTAGTGATGCTACAAGACGCAGTGCTTTTAAGTAAGGGTTTCTTGGCTGGAAGTACTTGGGGTTTCTCACTGGGGACATTACGTAGAGATTCAACTGAGGACACACAGACACACCACTGCTTCAAACTGAAACATGCCCACAAAGAGTAAAGGAACAGGTACAGAGCAAGCAGAAATGTAGAGAACACTTTCTTCATCCTCACAGCCACCTTACTGGCTTCTTTTCCCGCTGAGAATCCAATCACATCGGGGAGACTTGGCTGTACCACCCTAACTGGATTGCAGTAATCCCCTGTCTAACATGTTTTGGGGATGTGTGAGTGGGGTTACAGGATCTCATGCCAAGTTCAGCCAGTCTGCTGATGCAGAAGGTATGAGAGAGATATAAGCTGTCTTTTGTACCCCTGTGATACGGTTTGGTAATAAAGTGCTCCTTGCGGGCAGGTGAGAGTGAAATAGAGATGGAGAGAGAGAAATAGAAATGTGTCCTTAATATAATCAAGTGCAACCGATTGCCTTAACTCACCTAATCAGTAATCAGAGAAACTGGTCAGAGAACTTTGGAGGATGAATGTTGCTCAATACAGAGGAATTCTGAAATAAAAATTGAAGATATGAAACTGGGGCAGAAGTTTATTTTCCAACAGGATAATAGCCTCGTTATCCTTTAACGAGGGCTACAGAAAAATTGTTAAGTTCCATAGTTTACAAAGTCAGTCTCCAGCAGTGTCCTACATGTTTGAGATTCAGATGTTGTCCTGATTGAGCACGCTTAAATAACATGAGTGATTCTTGAGCAGAGGCAGGTGACAAGCTAAGAGTGTAATTTTGACATTGGAATCAGCTTTGTTGAAGTAAGGTTACATCTTAGTTCAGTAGGGCAGCATGCTTGGATGAGTGGAACCGGACATACCTAGTTTAGATCTAAGCACATCCATATCTTAAAATGGTCCAGTTAAAGTCCTGAACTAAGTGCACAGCTACTTTTGCAGCCATATAATTTCTGTATGTTTATCATTAAGTCACCATATAAATCACTTATTACTCTTTTTCGTCCATTAATAGATTTGCTCAAATAATTCAGTCCCATATACCCATTCTGGCTGCTAATATCACAAACACTTCCTGTTCTTCAGTCTTTATATATGTGTTGCGCTTCCCATGGTTCTTGCCAGACACTGGCTCAGGTGTCAATAGGATTCTGGTGTGGCTTCAGGCATAACATAGTTTGACTATGTTTACACAATTCCTTGGAGGACTATGACAAGTGAGCAGAGAATCCTGAGTCTGAGGCCTCAGTGATGGAGGCGTCAATCTTCCACTTGCATCAGCTTGAGCCAAGATCAGTTTAGAACAGCATAGTCTAAGAACACAATTTCTTAGCTTGTTGCCTATGAATATCAATGACTTTGAGACTTCCAGTAAGTGTAGATATGGCCCGATTACGTTAAGGGGCTATTAGCTTGATAATGACCCCTTCAGTATTTACTTTGTAAATGTATTATTCACAGACCAATCATCCAAATCACTTCCTACTTCCACAGGGTGAGATATGTCAAAACTGAGAGTGTAGACACTTATGTCACAATTCATCCTGATCGTAGTGATGTTTATTCTTCAGCTGGGCACCTGCAGTCTGGGAAAAGTTTTCTCACTAATGAGTTTGATGTAGTGAGCTCGTTAGCTGTAACCTGAAGGGAGCTGTTCTGGCTGCATGACGGGTGGCCCATGCCAAGTGTGCAGAGCTTAGAAGTCTCAACAGCTGGTGCTGGAGAGAGAAGGGGCAGTGGGTGACGGCAGGAAAGTGCTTGGAACAGATGCCTGGGGCCAAAACCCTGAGAAGAGAGCTGGAACATGTTACTGTGCACCAGGTTAATCATTGTGCACTAGGTATTTAGCTGTCTCTCTCTTATGCATTTTTCGTAGTAGGCTGACTCACCTTGATTATAAAGTGCATGCATAATCAAGATTATTAGCATATATTTTATTTCTAAAGAGCTTAATTTCTGTTGGATAAATTTTTTGAAAAACATGCAATGCAAAAGAGCAAAAATAAATGAAATGCATTAATTACATAATTGTGATTTATACAGTCATACATGCTAACAATTGTTGTAATGAAATGTGAAAAGCACATTTAAATGTCTAATTATTATTTTTAATTATGTCAACTGGCTGTATTGAAAATGTATGTGTGGCTCAGGGCTTGTTTCCAACCACAAGCAGTTTGACTTGAAAAGTCATCTGAAGCTGTGGTCCTATCACACACACTGGAGTCTTGCCATTTAGCCCAAAGCAGTCTGCTAATAGCTCTTTTATATCTGCCAAGGCATGCCTCCGCCACTCAAAATGTAAATTATAACTTTATGGCAATTGTAGTTTTGAGCATCCTTAGCCTACTTTTTTTTTCTACCAATGCTTGTGCTGATCTTCGGCAGCACAGTGTATGGATTACTCGATGTGGATGCGGGTAGACGAGGCAGCCGCCATTAATTAAAGTCCACAATGGGTCCTACGCTCAGAGTGACAGATCCATATACAAATTAATCACTCGGTCTGAGTCCCACAGTAAGGCCTTCCCTTTTTGAAGCTTTACAGTCCAGTCATGTCCGCTGTTGTTTACGGTGCTCCAGATCGAGAATTAAACTTGAATGAGAGTGATAAATCATGGCCAAGAAACACACAAACTCCCACTGCAGGTTTATGTGTTAGAGAGGCACAGACAGGGTGAAAAAACCACAGCCTGCAGTCTGTTAATCAAGTTCAAAAAGATGGTTACGATGTTGTCCCCCACCCCCACTTTTTTTGAACAGGGTGGTGGTAGAGGACGTCTGCAATGATAAAGAGGGTGATGATTTTTCTTTTCCTTACTTTTCTTTTTATGACCACAGCTTTATAGATAAAGAAGATTTATTAGGGGAAATCCAAGGAAAATGGAGAGGATACTCTCAGGGATCCCAGATTAGATTTCTAATTGACCAGCAGCCTGTGATTAATAACTTTTATCAACAGTCATCCATCATTCTAAATGAAGAAATTCCTGACCCTGTTCAGATATATAACCCTAATTAAGCTAATTTCTTCATTAAACTGGGTTGAAACAGGCATTCCTTGTAAGTTTGTATCTTGACCAAACTGTTTTTTTTTTTTGCATCCAAAGACATCAATATATTTTATAATCTGATACACAGCCTTGCATAACAGGTTTTATTCATCCAACTGTATGTTTTTATTGCTTACTTTTTAGGTACTATCTCCATCAATACCCTTCGTACTGCTTACACAGCTCCTGGAGAAAGTGAGATCTTGGACTTGGATGACAATCTGTACCTTGGGGGTCTGCCAGAGAATAAGATGGGCCTCGTGTTCCCCACTGAGGTGTGGACAGCATTGCTCAACTATGGCTATGTGGGCTGCATTCGAGATTTATTTATCGACGGACAGAGTAAGGATGTGCGACGTCTTGCAGAGATCCAGAAGGCTGCTGGGGTCAAACCCTCATGCTCTAAAGAGCCTCCTAAACAGTGCTTGAGCAACCCCTGCCAAAACAATGGGGTCTGCAGAGAGGGCTGGAACCGCTATGTTTGCGACTGCTCTGGAACTGGATACTTGGGACGCTCCTGTGAAAGAGGTAGGGCTTTTTCCTCCTTTTAACGTTTATAACTTTGGAATTCTCATTTGGGATAGTCTTTATTCATATAAGGCAAGGCAAGGCAACTTTAGTTATATTACACCTTTCAGCCCAAAGACAATTCAAAGTGCTTGTACAAGAGAGTTGAAAACAACATAAAAACAAACAAGAAGATAGTAATTAAATAAAAATAATAATAATAATAAAATAAAAATAATAATAAGAACAAATAATAATAAAAGATCAAGCAGATTAAAAATAGACAGAGTAAAAATTCAGAATTCAAAATTTAAGAATAGGCAACCTCAAATAAGAAGGTTTTTAGCCTTGTTTTAAATAAACTCAAGGTAACTGACAAGTGTATTTTTTTGTTATGAATTCTTTGGAATTGCAATGCATGTAAACCTAACAGGACATCTGACATCTTGAGATAAAATCACAACGATTCAGTTTTATTCACCCGCAAAAACATATATATTTCTGTATGTCATAAGTGTGACTGCAGGGGAAATTCTCAGGACCAGATTTTCACTTACCAATAAATGATTATTCATGCACACAAAATCACAAAAGGAAGATAGAAGCATTGATAATTATTTTATAGATACAAATACAATCAGCAAGGCAGCCAAATATATAACAGCAGTTGAGTACACTTAGCGAACTTTGTATGCTGAAGATAACTTGTTCAAGTTGAAATTATGCATCAGAATGAAGAAATAGGAAATAACCTCGACGTCTAGCCAGAAGCTCCTGCAGCTGACGCTATCTTTATATATGAACCGCCTTCAAAACCTTAAACGTTTTCAAAACATTGTTACATTTATGAGAAGAATCAAGGTCATTTTAAAGGCTACAAATAGCAGTTGTGCAGTGAATATTGACAATACATAAGTAGCTTATTATTAAACGGGCTAATGTTTTCAGTTCATCTTGAATTTCAAAAGCCAGTCATTCAGGTCATTACTTTGTCTGATGGACTAAACTTCACCAAATCAAATACAGCAAATAAATAAGGAATAACAGATACAGTACATACAGTACTGTTGAGTATAGAGAGCCAGAAAATACGCCAACAGAATGAGTCAGGAATCTTTTTTGGTTAATGCGGGACCATGTTGAGTGATAGGTGACTGATGCACCACTGAGACACTGCTGGTCACGTCTACCATGCACACCAGCCCTTAAATTGGCTGTCTTCTGCCAGCCATTAGCCTCATCAAACTATTCATTCATGACCAGCCCCTGTGCAGAATACTTATGTGTGTCTCCTCCAGAAAAGAGAAAAGGGACAATACAGCTAAATATTATACTCCTATGTATTGGCTAAAGCAGAAATGATTTCTGTGGGAAGCAGAGAGTTGAATTGCTGCTTTTCAGAACATTAAACGAGTTTCTCCAACTTGCAATTTTAAAAGTGGGAGGCCTAAAACAGTTGATATTTTTAAACATGTTTATTCAGATTTTTTTATACAGATTTATGTGTTCACACTCCTGGTTGAATCAAACCTTACATATGATACACACAGTAAAAGTAGACTTCATGACTGCTTTTTACACTCCTTGATTTTTAGGCCTTGAAAGTGGCAGTATTGTGATAACAGGGTTTGTAATAATTTGAAATAAAAATTATTATTCACAAACATTTTAACAATGTGACTTGTACCAACTCTTTGGCCATTCAGCTTAATATTAAGAAAGTAGTAGTCCAGGATTGCAATGAAGTCAGAAGTTGTTTTTTTTCTGTTTTGATTTTACATGTTAGTAGGATTGCTTTATAACAATATGAGAATACCTGGTATTTTTTTTTTATTATTATTTTATTTTTTTAAAATGGTTCATGACAATACTTTGTCTAATTTTGCTTTTTCTTCCTTTAGGAGTCACTTAAATTGTTGTTCATATTCATTAATATAGATCTTCCTCAAGATCAAATTCTGTTTAATTTGCAAATAGCATTATTTCTATTAAGAAAGAAAGATAAAAATCCTCTGTCCTATAAAGATGTTGCCAGCTATGTTTATTCATACAGTTTTTACATGTATTTTCATTTTAGCTGACAGGAATTATTTAACAAAGAAACTGGTCAAGAAAAAAAAGTTATTTTCCTGAAATTGTTTTTGAATTTAAATTTCTGTAAAATACTTTGTCTAAAACCAGAAAGAGAAAACAACCAATTCAACAAGCTTTGCACTCGAAGCTTCTGAAATTTCCTCTATCTTGACCTTCTGTCATCTCTCTCAACACTTGAAAGTCTTCTGACATCTCTGCTTGTCTGTCCAACTTTCATTCTTTGGCTGTCTGTGTTCTTTTGTGTAAGACCGGCATTAGTGAGAGTGTGAGTGGGAGCAGTGGGACGGATGGGCCCTGGCGCGCTGCCAGCTGTTTTGATGGCTCCAGATTGCCTCTGCACTGGTAGGATGAAGCAGGCACCAGCAGGCTGAGGAGCTGTCAGAAAAATTACCCCAGCTCTCACTTAGCCATGCATGGTGTACCACCCGGTGGCAAAATACAGCTACTGCATATGGCAGAGGAGGATGACAGCCACGATTGGAAGGAACAGGAGGTGGAGCTTCAGACGAGAAGCATGGAGCTACTCGTCCTGTTTTGAGAGATTTTAATTGAGCAGACAAAGCAATTTTCCTACATGCATCCCAAACGCCTTCCCCTTCCTCTTGTTCCTCCAGTTGCTAATTAGCCCAAATATTAGGCTTGCAGTGCAAGGGTAAATCAGCGTCCCAGATGGTCTAGTAGGTAAATTGCTGCACATGCACATATTTCCTAACGAGATATGTGATATGCTGGATTCCTTCACTGACAGCATTCAGCATTCATGTTTTGTTTGTTGTTGTTTTTTCACAAGGACTGAGTGGTTGGATGAGCATTTACGTAAATCTACATCCTAAGAATAAATATAGATGTAGACGATAAATCCCAGTACAGATGGTTGAACAAGTGTGCTCTCAATATACAGCTTTCTAGACAAACACGTGAAGGATTGTGGCATTTGCTCATGTGAGCTGACACTTTGCACAATGCTTTAATGTGCTCTGCAATGAAGGATCAACTCTTAACAAGTCAGACATCAGGTCCATGTTTTTGTTCAGTTTTTAAAAATAAGATTAGTTATACGTTTTCTTCAAAGCTTTATGAAAACAAAAATCTCTAAAGAAAACATGTTGACAACATGTGCCAAAAACTTACAACCAGCTTTTGCAGAGTTCTTATCCTGTGCTGTTTATGTAACAGAAAAGCCTATTTGTCTATATCCATCCATCCATCCATCCATCCATCCATCCATCCATCCATCCATCCATCCATCCATCCATCCATCCATCCATCCATCCATCCATCCATCCATCCATCCATCCATCCATCCATCCATCCATCCATCATTTTACATGCTTATTCCTTATCCTTATGATTGGCAATTCTCCTTTAGCTAGACATGTATTCAACTGTTTTGCTGTCACAGATGTGGTCCTCATGGACAAAGTTTAACTTACCAATCCCATCATTCTAAAGAAATATATATCCTAAATTTTGGTTTTATTCAACAGCTAAGCAAACTTTGCTTTAAGGGCATGGATTTTCGTAACTGAAGAAGGTTATTTTGCTGCTTACTATGTGTCCAGAAGCTCTTCTGTCTACAGAAACATTCTCAGGATATAGGGTGTTTTAATAGCTACCAAGTTCATTTCTTGGAACATATATGCTGTGATTCTCAAAGAAGGCTACAGTGAAGACATAAATGTGTTAAATTATGTATGATGTAGCTGAGCCATTTCTTGTTTATCATGAGTGTGAAATATAGATTTTTCCAAAAGCCTCCAGCTTTTTATTCCCTTCAATTTTTTGAATCAGACTCTTCCCAGTGCCTTGTTGCTGAGGGACATTGGAATCCTATGACATATAGTTGACAGCTCTCTCTTCTCAAAGAGTTGGTTCTCCTTGGGGGACAATGGAAGACAACTGGGTTCTTATTTGTGATTACCTGATCCTCCCTTGTTTGTCATACAGCGTTCTCCGAGAGAGCTCCCGCTCCAGCAACTACTTCATCACACAAACGGAAAATTGTCCCACATTGTGTTTTTTACAGGAATGAAAATAAACATTTGGTTTAGTCCGCTGTGCTCCACATCCCCTGTGACAGCCTCCTGTTCGGGTTGGCACAGGCACAAGCTGTAGCTCCTGTCCCCTCAATTTATTTTGATATAGAGCATGAGAATGGCATTAAAATGACTGGACTTGCACAATTGGATTTTTGACAGGTGCTCACTTTGCATTAGGTGATATTCCCTCACAGGTCTTTCTCCATATTTTCATATCTTTATTCTGGAACTTTATCATTTAATGGATCTTAAACAATCTCTTATATGAATCTTAAGTACAGAAATGTCTTGGATGAAATTGTTTTGAGGCAGCAGTGATTTGAATAGAATTACTTGCCTGCTTGTTTATTTATTATACAGGAATCTTTCCCTCCCTAACATTAAAGTAGGTGTGTCTCTTCATAATGATGCAAGTCGATTCATCAAATTTAATGATGCTGATTGCATGCAGCTGGAAATTAAGTTAAGCAGTAATGACAAGCTGCAGAGCCAATTTAGGGTATAGATGAGCTCATTTTCTGCATAATCAAGATATTTGATTATTTTACACTCTATTTGACTTTTCTTGCGTTTTTCCATTTTTAATGAGAGCACTTTAGCAATTATGATGAGGTACACAAGGACTTGCTGATTTGTTATTCTGTTACTCATTGTTCAGCAATATAGACATAAACAATTTCCTTCAACCCTATCCTAATCCTAATTTTCCTACTTAGATTTTGCACCGTGTTCTGTTATTGTTGTTTAGCACCTTCCAAAATTTTCCAAGCAGCTCTTTGCTCCAGCTGGCTGGCAGAAAGCAAACAGTTTAGCAGTGAACTCTTGTTTGTCAAACACCCTATCATCTGCAGCCTACCCCAGGAGGGCGTGGAGAAATTGGATTTGGGTGAGGAATGTGACAGAGTCATCCCAAGGGATGGATGTGACACTGGCTCTGTGTGATGAGAAAGAGGGGATGAGGCTGGTGGGAGTGTACTGGTACCGTCGCCTCCATAGCTCACCGTCTCCCATTTCCTTTAGCACTCCTTTTATTTTCCCCAGCTCTCCAGCAGTAATAGTTTTTACTTTGGTATAATTTATATATACTCATGCAATTATATCACAACCTTGCACTACCATTTGAAAATGCATATCTTGAGCATCTCTAACAGTAACTTAAAGAAGCAAATCACATACGTTAAAGTGAGGTTCTTATAAAAAGTTATGGGCTGTCATTTTCTTGCTTATAAGAGCAAAGCAGATTTTTGGCTTATTTGAACATCTACAGTCAAACTCATGGTTTATGCTTATTTAATCCATCTTCATTGGACAAATCTTTAACGTACAAGGCAGATGGAGATCAGAAGACCTTCTTGTGCTAAACATGTACTGAGAACAAAAAACATTTCTTGTTACAGTAAATACTGTACTATTATCTACTGGAAACCTTTAAAGCAATACTGCCGGGTTTTCTTTTATTTCTTTACATGTAATGTTTTTGCACTGATTCATCTCTGTCTCCTGCCTTTCCAGGCAAAATGATTTATGTTTATACTGAACGTAATCTAGATCGTAAACTAAATATGTAAAGAAACTTCAGTTTATGGAGGGAGTCTGAGTGGGTGTCATAAAGTGCTCTGGGAAACTAGACATGTGACAAGTCTTTACAAAGTGGTTTTAGGTATCATACGTGGAGACATTCCACTTTGCAGTAACTCAGCATGTTTAAAACTGGCAATCTCATTTTATACCTCATTGACTTTTACAGCCAATGAGCATAAAAATAGCATGATGAAAATCTGCACTGCATTTAAACATGGGTGGTGCTTGTTTCTTAAAACTTATCTCATTCATCCATCCTGAAAAAAAAGAATCCTACAAATGCATCATCAGTTGGCCAAAATTTGTGTGACAGTCAAGGTTGGTGGATGTAAATACTTCACCACCACTCTGCAACACTGATCAAAATAACTCACAGTTTTTTGTTGGGATTGAAAGCCTTTTACTGAATAAACACAGACAGCATTTGTCTGGGAGTTGCATTCACATTCACTGCTTGAAGACTTTGGCTCTCCCTCTGCCTCTTAAATTCATCGATTCATCGTTCCTCTGAGACCGGATTGAAGGTCGCCTCACTAAACCTTGTCAACAAATAGAACATCACTTTACACTGAGCTGACAGCCGTGGCCATTGGTTTTCCATAAAATTGCCGCAGTCTATTTTACCGTTCACTCATCATGTTTTCTTTCTTGTTCCCTCTGCAGAGGCGACCATTCTCAGTTACGATGGCAGTAAGTTTATGAAAGTCCAGCTCCCAGTGGTGATGCACACCGAAGCCGAAGATGTGTCTCTTCGATTCCGCTCCCAACGGGCCTATGGCCTGCTAATAGCCACCACATCCCGGGACTCTGCCGACACCCTGCGTCTGGAGCTGGAGAGTGGTCGTGTCCGTCTTACTGTAAATTTAGGTAACACCTCGAATGCATACACGCACTGCAGCAGCAAAGCAGACTCGAGCTTGATAACACTCACAAATGCACAACAATCTTCCTGTGTATGTTACATGTTTTGAATAGACAGAGAGACTGTAGCGACTTTCAAGGTCTAAAACCTGCGGCTCGAGGCTCACAGGCAGCTGAACACACAAAAACTACTCATCATCAGGGAATGCTTGCTACCCTCTTTTTTTTAGATGAAGCAGATTCTTCTTTCCTAACACATACTGAGGTGTTCCCTTTGCACACAGTTTTTACTAAATATGATGACTTTCTGGGAAACATTATTATTTTAAAATGAATTATTACATAAATGTGATAATTTTGGAAAGTCAGTTGGAGGGTGACATTGTGGCGTCTCTTTTTTTTCTGAAATCTCTTACTAGTTCAAATCTGTTGTTTTGTACCTTTAAAGACATGAAGTTATTTCAGTGGACCACATAAACATTGTCCTTATTTACACAACTATTCATTTATTTGGGCTTGTCCTTTCAATGATTATTCTTTGAAGCAATTTATGGGTCCAGACATCTGATATGTTCAACATATCTTATTATCCAGCAGCTTTGATCCTATGTAAAGAGGAAAGCTTCTGCATTAAGCAAAAATAGGCACCTTCTCCTATGAGTTTGTGGCATTTTTTTTTTATTTTTTATTTATTTTTTGCAAAGTAATGATCCCAGAGCTCTCTTTTGGAAGTTTGATGTGCTTTAGACCCTACAGTGCCACCCAAGTCTTCTATTCTGTCTTTTCGCTGGGTAAACAGAAATGGGCTCCCTAAGTGGTGCCGTTTAGTCGTGCGTGCAGAAGAGTCTTTATTCTCTGTCAACTTTAAAACAGAATGTGTCCAACTACAGAAGGCAACAGCGCCACACACTGACAGGCCTGACAGGTTAGATCACCGCCACTGCAAAAAGGTGCCCTCGGATAAAAAACAAAGGGCTGCGTTGTTTTGTTTTCATTTAAATTCTTTTTGACAAATATAAGAGTTTTGGACTTTATTTCCACAAACCCTTGAAGGCTGTCTTCCTTGTCCCTCTCAAAGAAAAGCAGAGCATTCCCTGGAAGGGTAAGCTTGTGTTGTTCTCTGGCTGTTTGCGACCACTTTTCTGCTGTGGTTGACAACACATGACAAGCAGGGCCAAATGGGAAGGCAGGGTTGGGGGGTTGATCTGGGTCACCTTTCTCAGAGCACAGCACAGGCTCAGCTTTTGCAAATAAAGGAGTGGAAACACAGTTTTTGTGGCTTTTTTTATCAATGACAAATTTGTTAAAGTGATAACTGCAGCCTATTTGGCAGAATCTAAATTATTACTTGTCTTACAGTGACAAATATTACTGAAATACTGCATCAACTTGCCTCATCTCCACATAAGTAAACATAGAGACGCATTCAAATATTTTACTTTATAGATATAATTCACTAATTTCAATTTAGAACATATCAAGACAAAAATACCACCAATTAATTTTTATTACCTAAACTTTCATCTTAACATCAATATGCAATCCATTTTCTCATATGTAAAATAAAAAAGCTGTCTTGTTACTAATGAAGCTCCTTGCTGCTCCTCTGAAGAGCTCAGGAGTCCTGACTTCAGCTATTGTTACTGCAACAATCCAATATAATTTCTACCACTCTAATAGTTTGCACAAAAACACCAAATGATCTTCCATCCTCTACTTTAAGATTTTCAGGATTGAAATATTTCTGAAGATGGATGATGTGTTCACTCACCAGCATCCACACTGCCTCCATGACAATCTCACATAATTCCCAAACGTGAAGAAAAGTTTACCGATCAAGTAGATACATCTATTTCTGTGCAGTTTTTGAGATTATTTAAATTCTTTAATTATCTTGGATGTGAACTTAAGCTCCTTTGGTAAAATCAGATAAAATGGCTTCATTCTGGTAATAGACCTAGCAACTGCATCTGTATGATTAACTCATATTTAATATTTAAACACTACAATGTATTGTTGAACAAGAGTGTGGATGTTGTAGAAACAGCAAAGGTCTAAAGAAACCATGTGGCATCTCATTAAGCTAGTGTAGGTATGACCAATGTCTGTCTTTTTTCTTGTAGTGAGAAATTATACATGAGCCAGACAATGTAAGCGAAAATCCAAAATGAAACAAAACTAAACTGTTATAATGTTTTTAAGTCACACTCATTGGTAGATGAAAGAAGCTGAGGGGAATTAATGAGGAAACCTTCCAGTTGGCCCTGTGTGACCCTGACTAACATCTGATGCTCTCATGATGACATAATGTTATTGAACAAAAATTTTCAATCATTATAAAATATCTAAATCTCTGCTTAACAGATCCAGCCCTCAACTTTTACTCTAATATGCAATAAATTGGGCTGCTCTGGTTCTCCAGCACAGCAGTGCTTTTACCAGCTTGCTCCAGCTTGAGGCAACAACATGTGAGAGCATCAGAGGACGGACAGTGTCTGTGTGTTTGTCCCCAGAGGGGTGGACTGTATGCTTTAATGATGTCTGCAGCTGTAACGTTGAAAGATGAATTTATCTCTCATCTATTCTCCCCCATCTAGATTGTATCAGGATTAACTGTACCTCCAGTAAGTTACTGTTCACCTTTCTTCTTCTTTTTCTACTCCTGTAATATTCACTTTTTTTTTTTTTTTGTTGCCTGGGAAATTTATTTTCTAAGTGAAAAACACCATGACACAATTTTAACTGGGGAGACTTAATCAGTTCAAATGAATGTCTCATATTATACCCCACACATGCTAGGGCTAAGGTTCTTTGTAGTTTATTTTTTATATAATTAGAAGTGTGGAGGAAATGGAGGGAGGCTTGAATTAATGACTCACTGGAATTTGGCAGTCAGCTGCTATTTTACACACCAAGCTGTGTCTAATTAATGAACCCATTCACTTATAAATCTAGAAAGGAATAAAATGCATGCTATGGAAGCGTAGGTATTTTAGACATGGATGATTTCCTTGCACTATCCCCCAACCCCCACCTTTTTCCATTTCTTTCACAGTATTTCACGGCAGCTGTAAATTGATGAGGCCATTCAAAGCACAGAGGAAATACAGAGTGTGATTTTATTATTGCTATTAACCTGCCTCACAGAGCAGAAAGAAGGAGATGGAGCGGGAGGGGAAAGAATAGATCCTGTTGGGGTGTTCGTGGAGGAAGGCATCTTTGTGTGTTTGTGTGTGCGCTCGAACAGAGAGGCTACATTGCAATATTTTGGAAAATAAATATCCCTGACATTTATTATTCAGAGCTGGTGATGAATTAATAATTCCTTCACTCGAGTCATAATACAAGAACAGTTTTTTTTTTTTTTTTCCCATGTAATCCGTCTCAGGTGAGAGACTCACCATAAAAACCAGGTGAAAACATGCAGTTAAAGCTCTGTAACAATACCATGCTATGCCATATTGTGAATATAATGATAAACTGTTCTCTGATAACAGCCAAGTTGGAACTGTTGGCATAAGTGTTGCAACACTAGAAGGTCGTTTCCTGATCAGAAGAGGAGACTTAAACAACACAACACTTCCTCATGCAATCAGATGATGTGACCTCTAGACAAGCTTCTTTAAAGGATCTCTTGTTAGCATCTTTCTAAATGCAAAGCAGCTTCGCCCATACATCTTCAATCGCTTCTGGTGTTTGTGTGCAGAAGAAAAGCTCCAATTCTCTCATTCCACTGCCTTAAAAGGTCATCTTACGGTCCAGAGGATAAGGTTAAGGCATTATCTGTTCATATTCATATTGTTAGTCTTCTGATCACCATGTTATTAAGCCTTTGACGGAATGAAATGGAATGGAATAGAACAGAATAAAATAGAATAGAATAGAATGGAATAGCCTTTTATTTTCACATATGAGAATATATAATAATAATAATAATAATAATAATAATAATAATAATGATAATAATAATATTTGGAACAAACTTCCAGAAAACTGAAAAACAGCTGAAACACTGAGTGCCTTTAAATTTTGACTAAAAACCCACCTGTTTAGAATTGCATTTGAAATGTAATCAATTACGAATTTAATGATGGCACTTAACTTAATGTAATGTTTTGATTGTTGATTCCATGTTGCATGACTTTGTGTTTGTTATGATGTAAAGCACTTTGAAATGCCTTGCTGCTGAAATGTGCTAAACAAATAAAATTTGATTGATTAAATTAATATTCAGATGTCCCAGCTGCAAATTAAATATAGGTGGAAGGAAGCTTATACATTCACACAAAGATAAAGAATATATAAATAAGCTTAAGAAACCATATAGTAGGGGAAAAATACAACATAATGTGCGGTTACTAAAAATAGCAAACTAAATTTAAAAAAAAATGTGTGACTTAGTTGAGTAATTTTAAGAAAATATGTTCAAGATGTGGATGTACATGTCCAGAAACACAACATATTATTCACAAAAAGTGGACAAATTGTGCAACTACAGGGATGTCCAAATATATCAAGAGATCTGGCTAAATAGTCGCAGTTCTCTTTCAGCTGGCAGAAATTGGAGCTTCCAACATCCTCCATGTCGTGTCAACAAAAACATTGTCAGAAAGTCTTAGTGTTAAAACCAATATACAGCGACATGGAAGAGTTGACGCTTTGGTGTTTGAAATATCGTCATCTTACCTTTACAGCATTCAAGTTGTACCTTCCAGATTCTGCTGATCCATGACAATAATTAGAAATTGTCATTTTTTATTTGGGTGTCAGAAAAACTGAGTTAGGTTTTAATGGTAATTTCATTATAAATGGGTGCGTCATTTTGATGGTAACAGTTGACATTTTTAATCGTTTTATGCCAAAACGGAGCTTTAGAAGAGGACTAACATGCATCTGCAGAGAACTTTAATGTTTTTTTTGTTTGTGTTTTTTGTTATTGTTTTTAATTTGCACTGTGAAAATAAATATTTAAATTATTTTGATAAACCATCTATGGAGAAGGTGAACTTCATGCTTAGATAAATTCAAAAACAAAGAAGTAGTAAGCCTTCCTGTAATAGTTTCTGACCTAATTATGTCGAAGGAAAATGCTTAATTGAAGGTCTTGGAAAGAACTGTGTTAAGCCAGTGCATTTCCACTCATGAAGAATTAGCTTTTAACATTTTTTCTAGGTTGTTATTTTTGTCCTCTTTTTTTTCTCAATGTTAATTAATGTGTCTTGTCAGGCACTGCAGCTCTGGTCAGCTTGCCGGATGAGAAATTTCAACACCAACTCAAAGAACACATCACTGTCAATTAGGGACCCAAGCTCCCTGGGGCAGCCCAGAACTGTCTGAAGAAAACACTGCCACTTCCGCTTAAACACTGTTAACAGACACTGACTGACAGATAACTGAAAATATGACCTGAAAGTACCTTGTGACAGATTTGGTGCTTTTATGTACAGCTGGTTCAGCCATATTCATTAAGAGTAATGGCACGGGTGCCATGATTTACGATGTGTAGTAACAGGGAAGGAGACATAGAGGCGTCTTACTGGATTATCATCTCCCTAACATTATCATCATCTTGAGTGACTCTTTCTGCTCCATCATTCAGCTTGTTCCCACAGTAGTATAATGAACTTTACAACTATGTGGAAATTAAAAATAAAGGATTAATTTAGTCAGTTTATGAATGCAGGGAATGTTCATAAACGTCCCGTGGATTTAAGATTTGCTTTCTTGAAGGCTTAATTTCTTTTGTCGCAGTTCCAGAAATTTGAGTTTTGTTGTTTTTTAATATATATATATATATATATATATTTCTAATTTTAGTCATTTTACATGTTGAAATTTGCAGTGTGGTTTATCTTCTATAGACACTGAAAAAAACTCCATCATTCATTACTCAGAACTGGTAACTCTCAGGCTGTCATAATGAAAAAGAAGCATCTGACTTTCTGTTGTCTATTATTGGAAAGATTACAGACAAAATCAGTTAATGGCCGAACAGAATTTAAATAACTCCTCTGTTTGAGGCTAAATTTCTTAATCTGGCTTTCATTTACAAAAATATGACTGACATTTTTGTCAATCATATTTGCTGTGGCTTTGTCAGTCATATTTGGTTTAAATTTTACCAGCAGATACATAAATATCTCAAGAGATCTAATAAGGTATTGTTGTGAAAATAAAAACAAATAGACATGTGAGGGCATATACGAAACTAAACTTGTAAAGCATGCACATGTAGGTAAAAGCAATGTTGCCACAGTGACCTTGAAGGATAAGAATTTGTCACCAGCAAAGAGTGTTTGTTGAACTTTAACATTGGCATCTTTAGCTGAAAATAACAACTGTAAGTCTCTCGTTTCCCTCCATTGCTATTTGTAGTAATGAACAATGATTCTCCATGCCAAGCTGAACGCAGCTCCAACAGGAGGACAATCCAACCTATTTTCTGAGTAATTTGTTGGAATAAGTTTACAATTTCAGGACACTCATGGACTTTCCATAAATCAATGTATTTTCAGTCCAAGATGCTAAGCTAATTATTAGGTATTAGAAAAAAGAAAAAATACGAAGGTAGACATCAAGGAAAAATAATATATCTTTAGTTGTGAGTAATATTTTTTTTCTGATGCTAATATACACTGCTCAAAAAAATAAAGGGAACACTCAAATAACACATTCTAGATCTGAATGAATGAAATATTCTCATTGAATACTTTGTCCTGTACAAAGTTGAATGTGCTGACAACAAAATCATTGTTGATTGTCAATCAGTGTGGCTTCCTAAGTGGACAGTTTGATTTCACAGAAGTTTGATGTACTTGGAGTTATATTGTATTGTTTGAGTGTTCCCTTGATTTTTTTGAGCAGTATACATAAGTCTGCTATCTTTATTTGAATTAACTGAAATATTTTGACTCTATATTATTGACAGAATGCCAAAACCAACTGAGGTCCAAATAATATCAGACATATAAATGACCATATAACACTGTGCTGTAGTGAATGTTATGCAACTAATGGCCCTTTTTTCGCTTCTTGCTTTTCTTCCTCCTTGAGGAGAACCAAGGACATGAATGATGGAAGGCAAAGATCTTTCAAGTTCAGCCCCATCCCATTATTTCATATCTCTTCTTCTTAATCCCTCACCAGTCGCCTGGTTCCAATCCTGCCTCAGTGTTTAGTGCTTACAAAGCAGCACTGTGCCTCTGCGATTGAGCGTGTCCTAGTACTGTGGTACCCTCACATTTGCATACACATTGCACTGAAGCTTTGAAGATAGCAGAAAAACAGGAAATAAATAACCAAAAATGGGTTCAGGTGCATGAACTTGGCACCCCTCTGGAGGCTCCCCACTGTGTGAAAGGGATCAGAGCCTGGGGAGTTATAATGCCATCGTCTTGGTACACCCACACTGGCCTGTTTTGTTACATTCATCCAGCATGAGAACTCCAGAGCTATTCAGGGATTTAAAACTTGAACAACTTTATTTAAATTTGTGTTTGGCTGTAGAAAGGCCATTGTTGGAATTATTTGAAAAATGAAATGGAGCATTTTTTTTTCTTTTATAAAGATAAGATAGCAAAGATTTAGACCATGTTCTCAGATATTTATTTCTTTGCAACTCTAAAGCTTTCCTGGAGGTTTTTGGCACATAATTGTGCGACACCTCTATCTCTGCCTGCTTACAATGTCACTCTCGTGCAATATTAATATGTTTTTGGGATGCAGCTAAAGGAATGCTAAAAATATTTTTATCATTTTCAACTAAATGTTACATTTATTTAATGAAATCAAATATGTGAAATTTAACTAGTAGAAAAAAAAATCACATTCTGTATTTCATATTTTCGACTTTTTCTTTCTTTTTCACAGCAAGATTTGATTTTGTTGTTTTTGTTTTAGCTCCAATCTTACTTCTGCAAGATAATTTCTTTTTAAAATAAGATTTTATTTAGACATAGTGAAGGTTAGAGAAAGGGAATAGAATTGGTGGGTTAACAATATGGAAAGGGATTGTTTGTAAAGGACTTTGCTAAATTGTAAAGTTATGCAAGGTATTTGCTGCCACCATGTGGAACATGAAAAAACTTAAAATCTAATTTGAGTTCTGATGGTTGGAAAACACAGAGATCAAGAATAATAATCAAAAATGTCTGAGTTTAATGAGAAATTCTGAATAATGATCCCCATTTCCTGATTTCAAGAAAATAATGCTCAGAGAGACTTTAGAAATGTAGCACCCTGTACAATGATGCAGCCAATGTAAGTCAGAGTGGTGACCATTTGCTATAGTTAATGGACCATTTACTATGTTTACTTCAGTGTTTCCTGTCTCTGTTTCCTTCAATTATTCTGACTTCCTTTCCATCTCTTCTCTATATGATTCTCTTTATATGTACTCCCATTCAATCTTTCTGCGTGTGTGCGTGCGCGTGTGTGCGTGAGTGTGCATGGGTGTTTTTAATCACTTTTTGGACTATCCCACAGGCAAAGGCCCAGAGACAATTTTTGCGGGTCAGAACCTGAACGATAATGAGTGGCATACCGTACGTGTGTTCAGGAGAGGCAAGAGTTTGAAACTGATGGTAGATGAACTACTGCCTGTGGAAGGTACTTCTTATCCTTTCTGTTATAATAACTTTGACAGGTTCTCACCTTTTCTGGGCTCTCGAGGTCTACCTAGACTAGAGCCACTGCAACAGAACAATAAAACAGCCATGCATCTGCAGAGAACTTTAAAAGGCCACTTGCTTAGTTTTTATTTGTTCCTGGGCAGGTACAGTGCCTTGTAAAAGTATTCGTCATACATGGTTTTTACTGTAAAAACATTGAAAAGTGTGAGTTGCACATGTATTTACCCCACTTCATTATGAAACCCCTAAATGCAATGCAGACATGAGATAATTAAGCAATATAAATCAATCTGTGTGCAGAATAAATATAAATATATTTGAGATTCATGTATTTAAATAAAAGACCACCAAAACATCTATTGACCAAGGAGTAGCCTACAGGCTAATGTTGGATGGGATAATTTATTAAGATTTGTCTTAGACTTTTCAAATCTTTCCTGGGCGGATGAAAGCCACTGTTGAAGGAAAGTCATAAAAGAGCTTTAAGTAGTTTTCTACCAGCCACATAGGGAGCATTCAAAACATATAAAAGATGGTCTTTTGAACAGATTAGTTGAAATTGAACCTTTTTGCCTGTATGCAAAAAGGTGTGGAGGAAAATTAATACTTCATCCTCAATAGACCATTCCTATTGTGAAATACAGTAATGGGAGCATTATGAGTTGATGGGTGAATCTACATTAAAGAGTTATCCTGAAAAAGAGAGCCATGAATACTTTTAGAAGGTACTGCTTATTTACTGAAAATCACTAGTTCTTCTTTGGTAAAATATTGCTGCTTTGAAAAAAAAATATATATAAATTTTTTGTTTAAAAAGTAGACAAAAATCAAAACTTTTTGGAAGGCATGCTCAGTTCTTTTTTTGTATGAAAAGGTGTGCTCATATGACATCACTTTAAAGTCCTGTTGCGGATCCTTCATTTTCAAAGCTCTTCCCATTTTAGCTTTCATTTACCCCATTTAATGACATCCTCTCTCCCTCCTTCCCTTTAAATTAAAGGTCAAATGGCAGGTGACCACACCCAGCTGGAATTTCATAACATTGAGACGGGCATTGTGACAGAGAAGCGCTTCATGTCCATGGTGCCCTCCAACTTCATTGGCCACCTCCAAAGCCTCTCCTTCAATGGCATGGCTTACATTGACCTCTGCAAAAATGGTGACATTGATTATTGCGAACTCAATGCCATGATTGGCTTCAAGAACATCATTGCTGATCCGGTTACCTTCAAGTCACGGTCCAGCTATGTGACCCTCACCACTCTGCAGGCCTATTACTCCATGCACCTTTTCTTTCAGTTTAAAACCACATCTCCTGATGGTCTCATTCTCTACAACAGCGGTGATGGAAATGACTTCATTGTGGTGGAACTGGTCAAAGGGTAGGTGCACCCATTCCTGGAAGTGGGAATTTGTATTCTTAAGGGCAAAGTTTAAAATTTTTTAGAAGAGGTATTGTTGTAAGGTTATATATTTGCCTACAGTAAACTCTAGGCGTCTTCAGTAAGTTTGAATCCAGATTAGTTTTGTCCTTGAAGCCATATCTAACAGCCTGGTTGAGAGAAGCCTAGACCAAACCATCATATCGGTTCACGTAAATATTGTTTAGTTTTAAACATTATCATGTTTGAATTAGGTGGGAATTTATACAAATCTAATGATTGTTTACAAAGAAAGTGGAGAGAGGAAGCTGTGAGATATAAAAAAGAAAAATCCTTTGAGTGGAATCTGCAAGTGTGGTGCAGACATTTTATGAGTGCTGGTTTCAAAACCTGAGAGTGAGTAAGGAGTCAGCTGTGACCCAGCATTTCTAATGAATACAGCAAGCAGAGTAAAAACGCTGGCAGGGAGAAGCATCTACCTTAACTTGAACACACAGAAACATACTTACACACTCTGGCCCCTCTTAAATAGGTCCTTCACACTTAGACGGACACGTTCTTACAGACTCACTTACACACACAAAACGATCATTGATAATACATAATGTGTGAATATTTATCTAACTGGAACAGGCACAGTTAATCTCATCATATGCACTAACCAATCATTGTGATTTTGTTGTCATATGTGTTCTCACTGTTCAATCATTGCCTTGTCCCCACAGAATTTAGCTATTAAAAATGGTTATTCTATCCGGAAACATTTACATATTTCGCTTCAAGATCCTTGGGGGTACATCTCCTTGTACTCCCCATTTCCATTGTAAATAATAATCAGTGGATCTTAAAATGAACACCCAGTCCAAACATGATTACTGTTGAAATGTCCATAATATACTTTCTTATATATTTTAATTATTATATTATTTCCTGGAATTACCCAAAATAAAAAAATCGCAAAAATTTACTTTTACTATGACTTCTGTACATTTAAGAGGTTTATTTATTTAGGGAACTCTGTATAAACGGGTCATGACTTTCAGAATAACAATGATTGCACATATGGCAGTTTTTAATGCCAGTATGCTACAACATATGAACATTTTGTCTCTTATCATCTCTGTGCCAGAGTTTTTACCAGAAGGCAGCCGGCTGTTACCATGCTGTCCAATCTAAACAAAGGGATGAGAAATACACAACATGAAAGATGAACAGCTTCACAGAAGTGTATTTGTCCTTGCCGAAATACCATACTCCTTTATTTTTAGCAATCTTTCTTATTTCCCTTATTTTTGACTATCCAGTGACACCAACAAATAAAGTCATGCAATTTAATTACACAACTTGACCTGTGTGTAAAATTAGCCTGGAATGGTGTTACTTTAATGTCAGAAATAAACTGGTTTTAAGAGAGCTTCACACACTGATACAGTTCTCTTTGAATATACACACATCTCCAATATATTTTTCTGATTTTTGTTGTACATTTTTACTCAGTAATGTAAAACCTCAAACCATTACAAAGCAACAATAATAATCAAAATATTTTATCTCTAAAAGAAATATGAATGTGTCAAATTTCAAAACAGTTTGCCAATAATCTGGTAATATTAAGGATTTGTTTTATTCTAGTATGCTCATGTTTCTTCATGCTGTTCTGTGTCTGTTTCCAGTTATCTTCACTATGTGTCTGACCTGGGGAATGGAGCCCACCTCATCAAAGGCAACTCAAATAAACCCCTAAGTGACAACCAGTGGCATAATGTCATCATCTCCAGGGACACCAACAATCTGCACACAGTCAAGATTGACACCAAGGTTACCACACAGACAACCTCAGGAGCCAAGAACCTTGACCTGAAGGGTTAGTTCAGAATTTATATACCCTTACCGCACATGTTATAGGTGAATGTGCCCAAATGTTCATTAACACAAATGACAAATCAGCCAAATTACAGCAACTTAAGGCACCTTGGTTTTTAGATGTGGTGAAAACAAGTTGCTGACATTCAACCAAAGCTTCAATATGAGGATGAAAGCGACTTTTAATGTGGCTTAGTCATTGGTGGCAAAGGGACATGGTGCTGTTAAGGTCTAACTAATAAAGTGGTTGGGGAAAGTGTGTTAGTATAAAATATGTTTTTTTTAGCTGGGGAACCACTGATTTAAAGTGAGAAAAGCAAGTTTGTGATTGAAATGCATAACAGGTTGGAGAAACGCTGCAGGGGTGAAAGGCACAAAAAAGCTTCTTCTCATTACTGGGTTTCAGGTAGCCTTGAGAAAGAATTCATCTGGTTTTTTGTCACAACTAACAATGTGGAAATGTTGCAGCAAGCTCAGACAAACAGCCTTGGATAACATTTATTTGAAAAGAGTTACTTATTGTTGGCTTGAAAGCTGCTGTTGAAAGCAAATTGTTTGGGTAATTGGTGTTCTACCTGGAAGGATGTTCATAATGATGAGGCAAAGATAAAGCAATTGCGGAATATATGGCTTACACTCATAAATAACATTGAACAGTTACTTTATAAATAAATGAATGTTTTTTTTTTTTAGGGAAGGTTGACAATTATTCAGCTTTTCTTGTCTTTTATCTGGCTATAAAAAGCACAATAGCTTGCTGCAAAAAATATTGACAGGGAAAGTTCTGCATTCTATTTTATTTCCACCAGGGGTCAGCATTGTTCCATTTCTGATTTCTTTACAGGAAACCTTTACATTGGTGGGGTGGCTAAGGAGATGTATAAGGACCTGCCCAAACTGGTGCATGCCAAGGAGGGTTTCCAGGGTTGCCTGGCATCGGTGGACCTGAATGGACGCCTCCCAGACTTGATGTCAGATGCTCTGGACTGTGTGGGACAGATAGAGAGAGGATGTGAAGGTGAGAGGCCACAAATAATGAGCGAGTTCCTGATGGAAGTATTGTTTATTGTCTGTGTAGAGTTTTAACCTTCATTGGTTGAATATAAATAGATGAAACAATGTTTATTTTTCACTTGAAACAAATAGAACAAGACAGCAAATTCCTTTAACTCATTTAAAATAGTTTAATGTTCTCCCAAAATATCATCAGGTGTGACTATATATCGCATACATATCTTCAAGCAGGACTCCTTATCAAGCACAACCATAAAGAAAGCCACAGTGGTAACTTGTGGCACTGGTAATTTAACGTCCATAAAGCATGTTAGTATCCTCTTTGAATGAATCAATCTCCGACACTCTTCCAGAGGCGATCATTTCTGTTTCACTTGGTTTTAATCTGATTATTCTCTTCACCGTATTTGTACTGCCATTGTTACTTCCCATTTTATCCCTATTCTGTTGTACACCATGCTTGCTGGATCTGAGATATTTGGCCTGAAGCGATCCTTTTGAATAATGGATGAAGCCTTTGTTGCATGTATGAATATCATTTTCACAGACTAATATGTGCACCATATCCAGAGACAATATTTGATTTTCTTTCTACGGCTTCAGTTGGTTAGTTTACTTTCTCTTTTCACCCACTCGTTACCATTAAGTACTTCTGATCTTTAATCATGTTCCAGCGTGACAAAAGTAATCCCATTCAGCTCTTGTGAAGACGTGTCAAACTAGCCATTATCAATTTGTACCACACTCAATCAATGATTGCTTGAAATAGAGTCAAAACATTTTTTGTAGGTAATTGTGATGGTGAAATTATGATGCAATGCTCTGTTGCCAAATGTTTATGATAAAGCCAGACATTGGGGTATATGTGTTTCATGGGAATAGTAGCAATTATTTACTTTTACTTTATAATAGGATTTGGAGAGAAGCTGTTCTTGTATTTTAGTAATGTTTTACTCTCTTTCTCTGGACAAATATACTTTGCCTCAGATATTTTCCCCTCTTTTTCCAAACTTTGTGCTTCTTACTAACTGCTTGTATACTTTGCCTTTTCTTTTCCTATTATTTTGCCAACAAAAGTTGCTTTGACGAAAGCTGACTTGCAAGGTAGAAAGCTTTGTCTGTCTAAAAATGGCATTTGATATCCTCCCCTCTTCCCTAAAAATGCATCTGAAATAACAACCTCCACCACACATACACACACATAGAAATACAAACACCACCACCTTCCCACAGATTTTTACCAACCAGGTTTCTCACAAGATGACTGCCTCATGCACCATTCACTCACTGGCATCAAGAATGGCATCAGTCTCATTGAAGTACAAGAACCTTGTATACAATTCTATGGGACCGATGTTTTGTTTTGCAGTCCTGTTCCTAGTATCTGAACATTTAACTGTATTTGTAAGACTATTTTTATTCATTTATTTATTTATTTATTTATGTATTTATTTATGTGTTTGCATACTTCACATTACTTTATACCACACAGTTTTATATTGCATGGATTTATAAAAAATGATATCTTGTAGGTTAAAAATTCCAAAATTGTTAAATTTTACATAGTAGATTCAGGATATTATTGCCAACCATCCATTCTTGTCATCTTTTGTAGCATTTTCTAACATTCAAAGTATATAAACAATAACCCTTTGAGATGCTTTTTAGATTGTCTTTGGAGTGCTAAAATGTATCTATCATACATTTAAATTAAATCTATGTCTGATACATTCACTATCCACCACTAATTGAAATATTAGTGTTTAATGAAATGTAATATTGTCTGAGGACTAATGTAGAATCTGTTTGGATTTACGGTAGATGTTCTTATTTATCACACGGGTTATGATCATATGGGTTAAGCAGACTTTGGAGCTCAGCCTTTCCAGCAGAATATTGTGACCAAGTGATCATTTTATCTGTGGGTTGTTTTTAATGTTTAGACTGGTCTATGTCTCTGGCAGGATATGCTGAATATGGTGTTATACAGTTACTAATTTAAGAATCTTGTGTTGAATATAAACAGTAAAAAAACACAATATATTAAAACAATTGGTGCACTTTTAACTGAAACCGAATCAATGCTAATAAATAAAAACAGTTACCATAGATAACTGTAGAAATACAATTGAGATGTTTAAACCACTAATGAGTGTCCAAACCTAAAAACTCCAGGTCTTTAGCTATTTTCTAGAAGTGTTTTTTGTTTTAAGCATATTTTGGCTTTAGGTTTGCTGTATATAATTTTTACCTAACTAAATCTGAGTTTGGTAAAAATGGACATTGTTCACAGTAAAAGCAGCAGTAATTACAAAAATGTGACTCTGCACACAGCTCGTTGTGTATGACTGTTTATGAGCAAACATCCAATTGAAAAGCCAACTATCCATACTTGTGACATTACATACATGTTTTTAGTTTGAATCCAGTCTTATTTTCACTAAGCTGTGATTTTGTTTTCAATTCAGGCCCAAGCACTACGTGCCAAGAGGACTCGTGTGCCAACCAAGGTGTGTGCCTTCAGCAGTGGGAGGGCTTCAGCTGTGACTGCAGCATGACAACATTTGGAGGACCACTTTGTAATGACGGTAAGCTTCTAGCTTTTCCTCTTTACCTAAACATTAGAAATGCACTGATCAGAGATATGTAGCCAAATTATTTTTTCATATAAAGCTCTTACCTGCTTTTACAGATTGTTGGCCAGATTCTACTATGTTCAAAATATTGTATGTTCAAAATATTGTTTTTTACCCCTGGTGTCATGGGAACTCAAATTATTTATATTAGAATCAGAGGGAACACCTCATGTGTGAGAGAATGGTGTTGTTTCAAGTCTGTTTTATTTTGTCAAGCAAAGACAAAAGCATTATGCAGTTTTAAGCTCCCTGAAGCAAATCACATTATTGAACTCCATTCTCTAAAAATTGTAAACCCTATTTTAACTCTGAGCTTTTCAATAGGCTGCCAACTTTTACAAATCCAGGATAATCCATGGCAGATACAAGTGGCCCAAAACAATCTGAACAAGGCAATCTTTCTATAACACATTATGCTTCCCTCACACTCTGTCGTTTTCCTTGCTTACACGTATTATCCTAAATAAATTACAAACATGTCTGAAGGAAATAGTTTATTTTTACTGCGAATTAAACCATTGACATCCTTTTTAAACACTCTTTTCCTGAAAATAGATAACTTTGTCTTTCTTTTAGAGTTATCCTTCATTCAGTAACAACTTTGATATGGCATAATGTTGTTATTTTATATAAAATTGAAAAGCTTGCTATGTACAGAAGCTAACATAGATAATATATTAACATATTGAATTCAGAAGTAGTTCTGTAGTAGAATATATTGTGTGTTGCGCCTCTATAGGTGACATGATTTATGTGAAGTCATATGCACCACTAGATGGAGTAAGATCCACATTTAGATTCATTTGAAGAAAACACCAACAGCAGTCTAGCATGCAAACAAATAATTATGTTGAGGAAAATGCAATCATCTTCTGTTGTTATTTTCAGAGTGCATTAATTCATTGTCTTGACTATTGTTAATAGAGCAAACAAATTCAGGCTTCTTCAATCCATATTTTCCTTTATATTAGTTTGGTAATATTGTTCTCTCTTAAAAGCAGTGAAACAATCTTTTATCTAAACTTACTGCATGCTCATTTATGCAGGATAATATCTGCTGCTCCTTAAAGCAAGGATACTTCCTTATTCAAAAGATGCCAAAGGGGGGTTGTTTGGCCATTAATTTTTTCTGCAGCAGTTCACACAGTAAGGGGTCATTGGGCAGAGGCCTGAACTGCATTATGGAGCAAAGGAAGAGAGCAGGCACTTCAGTGATGTCACCAAAGCAGAGGAGAGCAGTACAAATGTTAATGCATTCTGTTTCACTTCTACTAGTTTGAGAAGATCCTATCTTTTGTTAACATTAGGAAGCCTTAATAGCCTTGCACCCAGAAAATATTTGCAGGCGATGAGAGCACTAAAAAATTCTGTTGTCTGTGATCTTGAGAGCTTTTCTCTGTTCTCACCTTTCATAGCTCAGATTCAGTTTGCATCAAAAAAGAGGAATGTTGCTACAGTGAAGCAATATTTGTATTGATGACATCTTGTCTGTTAAAGGGATAAAGAAGTTGTGATTTTTTCTTTACTTTCTGTTGCACATGTGGAGCCTAATGACCCATGGAGCTAACTGACAGGCTAAGAAGTAGCATGGGCATCCTTGTTCAGGATTATATTTCAGAGAACTGTCCCAGCTCCTGATTTTAGTTGCTAAAATTGATGTAACCTAAAAAGAGCCAATGTGGTGAATTGGTTGGCAGGCATGTGTGATATCATAAGCATACACAAAGTACAGATTTTCAAGAAAGCTTTTCATTGCAGAAAATTGGATCTGAACTACGAAATTGTGATGCAAAATGGGTCAAGTTACGCACAAAGTCTGAAAAAAACCCAACAATAATTGTTTGAGTTTTATATTGCTTACTGGATTGTTATGGAAATATGAAAATAGGAGTGAGAGGCATTTGAGAAAACATGCACTTTAACTAGTAATATATGCATTTCCATAAGTTATATTGGGCATTGTGTCTCCAACAAAAAAACACAATGTAAAACAAACATTCAGTACCTCCTGGTTCCCTCTAGTCACAACAGTAAATCAACCTGCAAACATTTTTCTTTTTATCAGTGCTAATCACACCAGCATGACATACATAGCTGCATCTGACACCTGCAGTATAACTGATACAGACACTTTTCATAGGTGGTAAATTAGAGAAAATTGGTGTGTCTTATGAACTATAACATTGTAATTAAAGTCATATAGGCAGCTTTCAGGCATGTCTCTAGAGTCAGTTGTTACTGGTGTAAATGATATAACATAACATGCGTGGATCTAATTTGGCAGTGAAGGAGTAACTTAAACTGATTAGGATACTAATTAATGTCACAATTAGTAATATAACTTTCAGATGTATAGTTGCTTAAGAAAATAATGAAATATATTTCCCTAATTATATAATCGCAGACAACTAATGTTGTTATTCTGCTCCCTGTGAACATTCTTGAACAGTTTGGCTGGTGGATTGACAATTTTTCAATGGGGATTAAAAGCTTGGCTGCTCTTATATGAAAACACTGATCTGGTGACAAACAATAAAAGAGCAAAGACAAACATATTCTCGATTAAACATGCATATTGGAGAATAATGTTATATATTAATTACAACCGTTCAACCGCATTTAATTGCTCCAAAAGGTTAGCTCCTAGAATGACAACTTTATTTGCTGTTTGTGAGTAATTAGCATCACTGCTGTGATAGACTAAACAAGCAAATTACTAATATGTACAAGCTTGAGGTAAAACTATTCCAGGCTGTTCTAAGAGAAGCAATAACAGAGATTTATTGGGGTCACCGGGTGACCCTAATGGCTCATGGCTCAGTGGGGCTACAGTAATTGGCTTGCTGTTCCAGGGTCGATTCCCAGCCCTGGGCCATGTACGGCATGTCCTCCTCTTCTCTCTCTGCCCGTCTTCCTGTCAAGCTACTAATACATCAAACCCTGTAGTGCCAATAAAACCTTAGAAAAAAACAATTTCATCGTTAGTGTTTTTTTTTTACTTCTAAACTTTTGGTTGAGCTTTTACTGCAGTTGCATTTGATGTTTCGTAGCTATTTGTTGACCCAGAGTTTGTATTCACGGTGAAGCAGCAGTGTAGAAAGCATTCCAACACTGCTAAAAACTCCATATTCAGCACATGTGACATATAGTACAGACCAAAAGTTTGGACACAACCTTCTCATTCAATGGGTTTCCTTTATTTTCATGACTATTTATAAGGCAAGAAAGCCCACTTATTAACCTGACAGGGCACACCTGTGAAGTGAAAACCATTTTAGGTGATGACCTCTTGAAGCTCATCAAGAGAATGCAGAGTGTGTGCAAAGCAGTAATCACAGCAAAAGGTTGCTGCTTTGAAGAAACTGCAATATAAGGCGTATTTTCAGTTGTTTTACACTTTTTTGTTTAGTAGATATTTCCCCATGTGTAAATTCATAGTTTGATGCCTTCAGTGTGAATCTACAATGTCAATAGTCATGAAAATAAAGGAAACTCATTGAATGAAAAGGTGTGTCCAAACTTTTGGTCTGTACTCTATACATGTTGGCAGACTCTGCTTAGTCCACTTCCTTTATAAGACCAATCATGTAATTTTCTAAAATATAAGAAAAAGTGTGTTTTTCTGTCAGATTGAAAGAAATTGCTTTGCAGATAATAAGCCGGTATTGGACTGAAAACCCAGTTTCTGAGTGAATTAAAAATCTTTGGCCTGACACTTGTGGCAAAATAAAACTTCATATTTGCATCAATATTTGCTAGGTCATGAGTTTTTCCCAATTTTTTATCTTCTGAGTTTGCCCTGAGCTATCTTCTTTTTTTTTTTTTTTTTTTTTTTAATACACATACTAAGGAGGTTTTGCTTGAATGTGCCTAAAATATTATACCAAATGTTGCAATCACTGCATTTCATTCTTCAATGCCTCTTAGTTATGCTCTGTGTGTGTTATTAAGCATTTTAGCTTCTGAGAACACTGCTGCTCTTTTTTTATTCAAATTGATTGGCAAGGTGATGAAATAGAGACGAAAACCACCTCTTTATCATCTTTAAATATTAAAATCAAGTGACATACTCAGACTCTGGAAAGAAGGTTTAACCTTTATATTTATACAAGCAAATTTAGTCCCTATAAACATACGATCAGTGTAAAAATGAAAGAAAAAAGAAAAAAATACGGTAATCAATGCAAGTCATGCCTGACAATTACTTGCTTCCTCAGAAAATGCCACCCTTGGATTGACAGCGCTCTAAATTTTGCTAATCGTAAATTTGTCATGTCCCAGTAGACTTATGTTGCCAAAATAAGCCAAACGGAACATACTGTTGAAAACACTGCAGTTAGTAAAATTGACTTGTGAAGAAAAACATATATATTTTATTGTGGTTGATTCATATATTGTTGCTCTGCAAAAGCAAAATTATTCTGACAATCATCTACAAAGCCAGATACTGGAACATACTAGGCATGTGGAGTAGCTGCTGTTATGCATTTTGTCTTCTCTGTAATGTCAGCTGGGGTTGTATAGATTGCATTTAGAAAATTGCTTTTTGTTTGTGCATGTGAGAGGGGGCCTTTAGCACCAATCTGGACTTCTTGAGGGAGTTAGCCTGCAGTGGTCAAGCATCTGAGGATAATGTACAGCGACAGAGTGGCGTTTGTTGTTGAACTAAACTGGGTCGAGGAGAGGCCATGATTGAGGGTTGGTCCTGGCCTTTATGTAGCTTTTTTCTTGCTTGGTCGCTCCTCCTCTGAGTCTTATTGTCACAGCTATTAGTGCCATGTCAATATTAGATCAACAAAGAAAACTGTGTTTGTGTTGAGTCTGTTGTCAACAGCTGAACATGTAAAGACCTAGTGCCTTTGAGGTAGTGGACATTGCTGTGTCCATTTACACTGAGCATATTCATCAAATGTCCCACATTCAGGATGTAGTATGTGATTATCCAAAATAAATACATATGAAAAAAATCATATTTACTTCTCCACATTCCTATAACCCCTCCTCTTCCCTTCTCTTCTCTGCAACTGCAGAGAAGTGAGAGATTATTGCATTGGCCTAAAATGCAGAAAATTCAACTAACTGGTTAAGGAGATGAGCTAGGAATCAAATTATCATAATAAAACAATATTAAAAATGTAAGAATGCATGTATTCTGGAATGCATGTATCCATCTCAGCATCACTGCAGCAAATTCTGTTTTAGTAGGACCAGTAAAGATTACAATAAATTATTTACATGAACAATTATTCTTGCTTTAGATAGCCGTTTGTAAATTGTAAATATTTTTTCTCCTTGTAGAATAAGGCCTTTGTGCTTTAAAACACTGCTGTCTGGAGACTTGATTAAAGCCAGGCAAGTATCTGTGCTCCAGAAACACCCAGAGATAAGACCATTTATTTTGATTTTGATAAAAATAAGCGGACACCCTTACCAGTAATGATGCCAGAGGAAAGGAGTGATATTATCCGTGCCTGGGATATGGTCCACTTTTGTTGCATTTCAGCCAAACAGATCTATGGCTTCAAAACCTTTGAGTCTCGTGTGTGCTGAACGCTTGACATAGCTTTAAACAGACTTTTTGCCTTAAGATAAGAGAGAATCGGTCTTAAGTGCCTTTGTGCATACACTTCAGTAGACATTTACTCAAATGTGCAAGGATGCTTGCAATAATTATAGCGCATTCAGTGTAAAGTTTAACTGATCAGCTGAGAGGCTATGCAGGGCTGATAGCAAGGCTGCTATTCTATTTATTCAGAGAATCACTAATACTAACTATTTATACATTTGACAGATAAATTATGACTATGATAAAGAATAACAGGCTGGGGGCATCCTGTATTGGAGTCCTTTTTACTTAACCTGTTTAAGTATATTAACCTGTTTACTTCTCAAAACTGAAAACTATCAACAATTTGTTCTAACAGAACATTCTACCTGTGCTTTTGAGTTTTTCTAAATAAGCACTTAAACAAAATCAATAAACACTACAAGTGATTTGGGGAAAATTAATTTACTGCAAGAAAATGTTCACAAATTATCACTCTATCTAATCTCCTGCAGAATATACCTAACAGACCCAATCTGTATCTATTGGTTTTTATTTCTAGAATACTAATACCCCTTTCAACACTTGTATTTAAAACCTCAGTCATGGGAACCAGCTCTATTGTCCAAGTGCCTCAGACAAAGGTAGTGATGTGTAAATTGAGGGTTCGGTTTACACTTCACCACCATTTTTATATGTAGCATAAACTTAATTAAAAGCTTTTGATGTTATGATATTAGATCCAGTTTAATACTTATCAAATTGTATAATTCAGCTTTTTCCTGCAGTAGTTCACAGCAGAAACAAAACCATATGCAGATTTTGACTGCTTCCTGTTTTTAGATGTCCATCATTTAGTCTTTCTACCATGTCAGGCCACGTTAAGTAGTTGTTGTTTTTTAATTTGCTGCAGTAGTTATTCCAGCTCAGAGTGGGTGGTCAGTATCCTGTCTGATTCATTGAATAATGTGCTATGGTAATTGATTGTCCAGTTTTAATGGGGGTTTTTGTTTGTTTTTTTGCTAAGAGAAAGCAGTGACCAAATGTGGTCAAAGGCTGTTGGCATGGAGACAAGGTCTCACTTTCTAAGCTAAGTCTGTGAAAATGTCAGTGAAAAAAATCTGTTTGGGAAATTTTGCACAACTTTCATATTAGAAGGAATAAGTAAATGACAAAGATTATATTTGCATCTGAAATGACTCTCCAGGAAAGTATTTTTTTGGGGGGCCTTTTAAATGCTATGAACAGTATTATTTAATATGATCTTGTTTATTTACATCGTTGGATACCTTTATTCAGTCACAGCTGAATTCCACATACAGTATATTTCCTTCCCAGCACTTTCTGCTGATTAGAATCTCATGCAGAAGTTAGCCAGATACAGTGCAGTGATAAGAGCTTAATGTTTGAGGAGTTTTTTATTAATTGGTAGTCTTGGGGGACATGTTGACTTGAGGTGAGAAGCTTTTGTTCCTCCACAAAACAATACTAATTAAAGTGTTGATACAGTGTCTCAGCTAAAGTATTCTTTTGGGAGGCATAATAACACGGTGCATATTCCCCTCTCTCATAAACTTAGGCTATTGATGATGAACCCCAGGAGAACTATGGCGGTAAAGTATCATTGAAAAAAAAAGTTTGCTTGCTTGTGTTTACCTCAATTGCTCAACTACGATTTATGGCCTCTTTCCTGTTAAAACGAGTTAGGGTAAAATAAATTAATGATACTGTAGTATGGCTATTCAGAGAGTACAGGCCTGAAATGAGTGTTTACAGTTGTTTGTTTTTTGACTTTCTATGCTGTTTGATATATAAATTTCCTCCTGTATGTTTAATATTTAATTGGTGTACACATAACTTAATGGTTTGTTACCAAGATCTAGTGTATATTTCAAGTATATTGAATCTTTTCAATGCTTACATTTGCTACGTGGATCTTGGTCCAGACAAATATTTTGTGGCAAAACAAAATTACTCTGCCTGTGGCATATTTTTTTTTTTTCCTGTGGAAAAAGATAGTGTAGTCTAAAATGTTATAAATTACAATTAAGTTTAAAGACATTAAACATTGCATACATTTTCTAGAAAATGCATAAGCCAATATGTATACAACTAAACTAAGTTGTTATGCACACCTGTAAGTATGGCAAGTATTTCTTGTAAAATAAGTTAGCCTAAATTTTCAGTATGAGTTAATCTATTTATTGTATCAGCAATATGCAAGACAGTCTCTGATCAAATGCAGATCTTGCTTTGAATAGGAAAAAAAATAGAACAGAATTGTCCTTGAACTCGACTTACAGGTAACACAGTTAAATAACAGATTTTATATGCATCGCTAATCAAATACGGTTTTATCTCTTGTCAGCGAAGTTGAATAGAACACACAGATCACTCAGGATGTTAGCCAAAGTGGGTGCAAGTTAAAGAGCTTTCTTCACTGGATTGTGTGTTGTGTAATGGACTCAATATGTTGTTTTTTGACTGAATATCTGATTTAAGCAAATAGCATCTGCTTAAGGCCAGACAAATTATATAAAAAGTGCCAAATTATACATAAAATGTGTAAGTAGTAGACTGAGGTTTGATGTTGTGAATCACTGTAATGTAGTTGTTGCAATGCATCCATAGCATTTCCAGCATAATAGCATCTCTTACAACACGCCTACATCCATTTTTTTTTTGTCAATGCAAAGAATTTAATCGAGTGAAGCTTGCACTTTGAGAGTACAGAAACGGCTGAAGTCACACAGTCACAATTTATGCATTGAACACTTAGTTTAGCCCTGTGCATATTCAAATTTTGTCATAAATGGCTCTCGTCCTGGAAGGGTCAGGGCTGCCATTGCTTTCCCCTGGATGTTTTTTTTTTGGTGCTTTCTGAAAGATATGAGCCTTTCATGTGTTTGAGGTTGCAGTTAAGTGCATTTTAGCAATGAAGTACATCAACAAAGTTTACTGAATATCTATTCACTGTGAAGCATACCTGATTTTATTTTGGTCAGCCATGCTGCTTTACTCCTTGCCAAATAAGCATCCAATACACTGCACAAACCTCTTTATCTCTGTGCAGAGGCATTCATCTTAATCACACATTCCCATGCAGCATGTTACACTTGCCCAGTTTTTAGTCTTATTGTGCAGATGTTGCACAAACTCAAGGCAGCTGATAGTATTATGAGAGACACATCTTTAATGTTTAATGGAATAAAATCATAAAGTTGTGCTGATCTGCGGATCAATGAAAAATGTTTATGAATGGATTTACAATCATTCCAGCTGGATGCAGAATATAAACTAAAGTCAAATGTCAGGAAATCATCTCATTATTTCTTAACTTTGTCCCTCTTAATTAAAAAAAAAAAAAAAAATTAGAAACACATTCCACTTGCTACACACATTCCTCACAATCAAATTCTGGAGAGGTTAGTTCTTTCTCAATAAATAAATATCTCTTTGAAAATATGCTTATTTAATAAGAATTGCATTTTTGAGAACAAAAATGTCTATACTTGGCGTATTTGTTCTAGTTAACACAGTGAAGGAGTTCAGTGCCAAAAAAGCTGTGGACTCCTGAAAGGAGGAGACAGTCTGTCCTTGACCTGGTCAAGACAAAGCGCTCTGAAACAGCAGCTGATCTACTTGGGAAAGACTTCAGAGGAGACAGACTTCAGAGGAGACAGACTCAGGCAGACGGTGTGGCCTGGTGGCCCACTGCATCTTGGAAGCTGTCAGAGGAGATGGAGAGAAAACCTCCAGAAAACTGCTGACCTGTGACCCCTATCTCTCTCACTGACAGTTAGGATTTGGTTTATGCATTCTCAGACGCATCATCATCACCACACACTCACCTACTGACAAGCACGTAAGTGTGTCTGTCACACACACAAGCTCCACCTTTCTTTGCACATACTTTCAATGATTTTTGAATCATATTTCCTGTGTGGTTTATTTAATGTTCATTTAAATTGATTCATGGAAATGAATTACTCTGCAAAGACATTGTCTATGCATTAGGAGGGAAAAATGCCTCTTTGTCACATCAAGCATATTCTAGAGGCTTCCTATCCATTGATTGAAAGGAACAAATGAAACCTAGTTTCTGAGGAAACAGCTCAGTTTCCTAAAAGACCAAAATCCAATCTGTTTATCCTCTATATATACAGGTACATGTTAATATATAACATAATGATACCTTATCTCAAATACTATTTGAACCCCCCTTCACGCTTTGCATAATCAACAGCAGAAGAAGCACAAATATATATTTTGGTTGCAACATTTTACATAAATGAGAGATTTGCATTTTTGGGTCTTCTCTGTTTACATGTATATGTGGTCTATTTTGTTAATATAATAGTCATCCAGCGTGTGACAGCTGTGTATATGAAAACTACTCATTCATAGGAAGAGCTAATCACATAATGATGAGCAGTCACAGCTGCAGTCATCATTTAAACCTTAAACTGTGAAGCTTTGCATTGTAAGCAAGAGACGATGAGGTGCAGATAATTTAGAGACCATCAGGCTGAGACCTCTTTGCTCTATGCTGTTAAGTTTGCTACACTTAATCTAAGTGATATATATTAATCTGACACATACCCACTGTGATGTACACAAACAGTATTGACAGACTGGCCTCCCTCTGTGTTAGAATAATGTGCAGCCTGTTTGTTTGTGTTGAATGTTGACTCCCTGTGTTTGTCCGCTCTTATCATGTCACATCTACTGATGACTAAGACGGTGCCATGTTTCTATTTCCGTACTCTTGCACACATTAACATCAGCGCTTTGTGTGGTCGGTTGCTCTCTGTACTACAACTTGTGATTTTGCCTGAAAGACTTAATGACATGTTTGATATTCACAAAAACCCTCACTGGCTGAAAAGAGCAAGGATCTAAATTTGTTTTCTGCCTTTTTCAATGGAACTTAGCACTGAAAACGTCTCGGATGAGGAGTGCAACCATGACTGCTTTCCACATTCTTTCTTTATGTTTTTAAATCAAAGTAAAACTTTGAATATAATATTTATAAATTGCAGTCAGTTGCTCTTTTAAAGCCCTGCTTTATAGTGGCTCTTAAAAATTTACCCACCCATATTCAAAGTACAAATTCTTTTTAGACTTAAGGCATTTAGAAACATGAACAACAATAACATTTGTTTTAAGTTTTGGTCAGTCTAAAACTGTAATTTTCTTCTGGTGAATCAATTTTTCTACTTATTTGCATGTATGATTTGCTAAAAAATAAAATCCCTCTTGGGTTCATCACCAAAACTGAAAAATGCTATTCAGTGTTGGAGCAAAACTGAATAGAATTTGCTCACATTTTCATTCGTCTTGAAAAAACATCTGGTTGTGTCTGGAGAAAAGTAACTGCACAGCATGATTTTCCACCTTCCTATTTCTCAGTGGCCATGGTGTTATTTTATTCTTTATTTTAGTAATGCACTGTTTGTGTGTTAAGCATATACTTTGGATTTTTCATTCTCCCAGAAGGCTTTTGGACCATTTAACTGGGTTCAGATGTTTTCTTTGGAGGGAAAACTTTCGTCTTGCAACATCTCATTTCATTTCAAAAATAATAATAATAATAATAAAAAAAATGCAGTAGATTTTTATAAAATGCATAAATTGCTTAATTACTGAATCTGTCCCAGAGCTGGAAAATTAAGTCAAAACATGTTTCAACAAAGTATTAATTTAAAGGGGTTTGTGTCAATGTAGCCAGAGTTTTCAATTTTATTTTGTCCTCCAAATCAATGTGTTTGATGATTTAAGCTAGAGAGTAGTGGACAGAGTTCAGGAGGTGGTTAACCATGTAGTAAGCTGTTTCACCACTAAAGGAGTGCAGGTTGGGAGTTGCATGTTTTGTTGGATGGGAGCTTAACCACTTAAGAAAGTTGACCACAATACAATACAAGTTGAGGAGGTTTGAGCAACGAATCCAGCAACCCTCTCTGCAGAGCAGATCCAGGGAAAACAGAGAAAAAGAGTTATCATCAAGCCATGAAATACCAAGGAGATCAAACACAAAAAATATGGAGAGCTATTGATACGGTATGGGTTGACACTCAAACTTGCACTCTGCTCCTCCTATGCTCCAGCTGAGCTTGATGAAAATAGGTATGCAGAAACACACTGCTCAGCGGCACCCTCTGGGGAAACCTGCAGAGATTTCGCCAGACTCCTGAAAAATTGTAAATATTACATAATGCATTAAAGCCAGAAAATGTATTGTGGTCTAATGTTTTTAGACGTAAAAATGAGTCGGCTTCACACTATGCAGCAAAGATTGGCACATAGGTACTTACTTAAAAAACAAAACAAAGACAAACTATCACCAAGTTGACATTGTAAACTGCTTTTAGTATTTCAGATTAGCTGCAGAACCAGGTCTGAGTCAGCTTAAACTGAAAATAACTGATAATTGTCAGTCACCAGTCTCTCCACAGTAAATAATCTTTTTCTGTTTTCAGCGTACTCTTCTCTCTGGTCTGGAAAAAAAATATTTCTACCAAACATTTACAGAGATGGGGCTGCACAGTGGCGCAGTGGGTAGCGCTGTTGCCTTGCAGCAAGAAGGTCCTGGGTTCGATTCCCGGCCCGGGGTCTTTCTGCACGGAGTTTGCATGTTCTCCCTGTGCGTGCGTGGGTTCTCTCCGGGTTCTCCGGCTTCCTCCCACAGTCCAAAAAAATGACTGTCAGGTTAATTGACCTTCCCAAATTCTCCCTATAGGTCTGAGTGTGTGTGTGCATGGTTGTTTGTCCTGTTTATCTTTGTGTTGCCCTGCGACAGACTGGCGAGCTGTCCAGGGTGTACCCCGCCTCTCGCCCGGAACGCAGCTGGAGATAGGCACCAGCAACTCCCGACCCCGGTAGGGAGAAGGGTGACGGAAAATGGATGGATGGATTTACAGAGATGAATGTTTCTCTAAGCTTGACACAGATGTGATTTTCTTTCACACATACAACACCTGGTTCATGCTTCCGAGCCATATCCGTTTAGAGGAAAAGCAGTCAAACGGCACCTAACTCAAGAACACATTATTGCTTTTTGTTTTGATTTAGCTTCATTCAGAATTCTACAAAATGCAATGAGAGGGATGCCACATAATTAGGCTTGATTTCTTAAAATAGCAAGAGTTTCCATCATTGAGGCTCTTGGGGAGAAGAAACATTTTTGCTGAAGTGGCTTCAAGAGGCTTTCCCTCTCTAATAGGTCTCTCCGTGTCGCATAAAAGTGTTGTTTGAGGGCTCTTTGGCTGATTTTTGTGGCCTTCTCCCAGACGGGTCAGGTGCTCTTGGTCTTATTCAGGCATCCATCTCTGGCTCTCCCCACATTTTTCCTTGAAATTTAAAAAAATATATGCTGGTATATATCGTTAGTATGTTAAGATTTCCCCTTGTGTAAACAATTAAATAATTTTAAAAAATCTTCTTTTTAAAACTAAAGTTCTAAAACATATGCCAAAAAGAAACTCAGTTTATCTTTGTGGTTTGAAACGTCTGATTTTAAGCATTTTCTGCTTGCACTTCAGACTTTGAAAGAAACAAAGAAAAACGTAGCAACATAGCAGAGTTAGACTTAAGGCATCACCGCCATCAAAAACATAACCCTTTGGGCCTTAAATAGAAACAAAGGGAAGCTGCGCTTGGCTTTCAGTCAAGGAGATATCTAACTTAATCTCAACAGGAGCCAAATGAGAACAGTAGGAAGTCAAGTCCTTTAATAGCAGGAGTGTTAGTCTTCGAAGGAGGGTTTCTCATTTTGTGGCAAAGTCTCTGTAATCATCTGGCTAAAAGCACCTGACATCTGTAACTGTGTTTAAATTAGTTTAGGTTGTGGTCTCCAGGTGTTTGCTCTGATGCAGGGGGTAAGGAAGCCTGTTGAGAATGTTTTGCCTGAAGCAGAATGAAAGGTAGCTTTTTTTTCTTAACCGTTTCACACTCAGTTTATCAAATTTCTACCAAAACGGTTAGCGCAAAGGGCAGACAGCTAATCCTTTTTCTTTTTTCTTTTCTGCTTTGGCAGAGAAACTGAGTCAGAGCGCTGTATATATTAGAAATCACCTGATTCAATGGGAAGACTTAAAAAAAAAAAACATATTGTGCTTGAATGTAGTTAAATTAGAATAATTTTCTGCTTCCCTGGATTTATCAAACTTAATCTTCTTATTTTCTGAGCGTACCCATGTACATTTTTTGCACTTTAGATTTTCACCACTTGGGGGCACAAATGAACAAGTAAGCAACATCAATCCTGCTATGTGTCACTTAAATGATAGCAAATTATTAAACATCAGTACAATTTTTTTGAATGAATTTGGCAAAGATCACAGTTTTGCATTTTTGTATCAGTTTCTCTTAAATTATTTTCCCACCTAAGAACCCAAACTAAGTTTGGTTGTTGCCCTTGGACAGAAATCCAGATGGATTGCCTTATTAGTAGACATTATGCAGAATAGGCTGGAGGTAATTATAAAAGTGTAAACACGTTCAGCAGGAGCATCCCTTTTCACTAATGCAAACGAGAAAAGAGCTGTGGGCCCATACTGCTGACTCTTTTGCACCAGGTGGCTCCACCAAGTTATTGAGATTCAAAAAGGTGAAAGGACATAATTCCCTAATGTTTGCAGCATCTGTTTACTTATTTTTATTATTATTTATACAAAGGGCCACAGGAAAACTCTTCTGGACTTGCCTTTTGTGGTTATCTCACTGTTTTCACAATGCGTTTTCTCTCCCAATTACTCACTTTCCGGATATGAGTCATGCTTTAAAGCTGTTTTCTAGATTTCCTCTGAAATTGACCTAAATGAATTGCTGTTTGTCTGACTGTCTTATTTTTTTTTCAAGGCTTGATGCCTTGTTTTCATTTAAACAGCCTTTTGAAAACTAAAGCAGAGAAGGACTTCTAATCCTGTATGTCATTCTTGCTAAGATGGCTTTCTCTGGCCATGAAATGCCTGTGTATTCCCTGTAAACCGTAAAGATTAGCTCAGCAGTACTTACAGTGTGTGTGTTTGCGTGTGTGTGCGGGAGTGTTTTTTTTTCCTCCAGCTCAGAACACAGCGTTTCGAAAGGGAGAATGTTGAATGGCCAGTGTGCAAACCAAAACAGGCACACTGCAGCTGAGCCTTGTGTTCTTTAGTCCCAAACTCTGAGCACTCTTCCCAGCTGAACCAGATTGTGTTTATCAGCAGGGCTTTTTATGTCCACATGTTCCCTACTTTCCTGTAACCCCCACTTGCACATAGAGCCTGCGATCAGCCTTCCTCTCTCTTGTGAGGAATGCTCTTTTATTAGCAGGCAAGGCAGCAGACTTACCCAGATTCAGCACCCCCTCCCTTGTGGACAGTTCTCAACCACCAGCTCTGGCAACTACGTACTTTGTTGACACTTGTGATTGCGTGCGTGTGTGTGCGCGTGTGGCAGAGCGAGTCTGCAAACATGCAAGACAGAAAGAACGAGAGCTGCAGCATCATCTTTTCTTTAAAACCTTGTCGACACAGCAGAGCAGGAGAGATTCGTTGAGAAGGAGGTCTTGGAGGTGATGCAAAGGAAAAGTGCAACTTTTTTTTTTTAATTACAGAAAGTTGAGGGAAAGAAAAAAAGGCAGATTTTAAGAAAGAGTAGTGTAAAAAGTTGGCATGGTTACAAATAGGGAAGAGATTAGATGCATTTTGTTTTTTCCGTTTGCTTTACTGTTTGATATCGTCCACACAGAGCGGAGTGCCTTAAAAACGCCTGATGAGAGAGAGAAAGTAGAAAGGGATGCTGAAAGGAATCAGAGCTGGGGGACATAGCATCAGTCCCTGCTATTCTGCCTAAATAGGCTCTTCCTCTGCATTGCACTCAGGCTCCAGTGATTCGCTATGTGAATGCAGCCCATTTGCATAGCCACTCTCCCTCCCTGCTTCCTGGCTGGCTGCTGAGCGCCCCCCCCCCACCCTTCTCTCTATCCTCCTGCTTCTACTCCTCCTCTCTCCCTTCTTTCTCTTGCGCACATCTTCTGGAACGGAGCTGCTTCTGCTTCTGCCCGTGTATGTTTGAGCGCACGTTCTGCCCAGGGCTGCTCTCAGGTGCTTGTCGCTCGTGTCGCGTGGTCTCACTGAGAGCAGAGAAATCTAGATGGGGAACGGGTGCGCTACTTGGCATAACTTACAGGTGCAATCACGCAAGTCTGTGCCTGCCGCTGCACATGCAAATGAGCCGTGGATTTAACTATGGTCTCATTCCTCTGGATGTCCTTTGAGACCACTGGAGCAGTAAAAGGAGGGAAACTCAGAATGTCTGCTTTGATTTTCTGAAGAAATCCAGTTTGCGCAGGTGTTTTCAGTCTCTTCCTGAGTGAGCTGTCCTCTTCTGCTGGCAATTTTAATTTTTGGGAATATTTTTATTTTTATTTTTTTTTATCCGGAAATGTTTCTAATTTTGTGAGTGCTTAATAGAAAGATAAAGAGAGAAACAGAGAGAACTAAGGAAATTGGAGCAAGCTGGGAATTCTCCATTTCTGCTTGAAGGTTGCCCTAATTTCTTGAGTGAATGTTTTTGCATGATGATTTATATTTCTTTATCTGCCTGAATGCTGTCACGGATTTCTTAACTCAACATTAAACAGCAAGAGTTTTTTTTTGTTTGTTTTTCCACAACCAACATTTTCCCTAGTTTTTATTTTTATTTTATTTATTTATTCTTTTTCCCTGTGGATTTGTTTGAGTGTCTGTGGTGAGTTTTGCAAAGGTGAGAAGTATGGGGCTGTGAAGCTTGCCAAAGTTTCACCTTGATCTGCTGCCTCATCTGGCTACTCAGGAAAGATGTTCAAGGGCTGGAGTGCACAATTTGCTCCCCTGAGGCCCATTGTAACGCCCCTAAAGTGGAATTCAGTGACACTCAAACACCTGGCCCTGTGGCTTGTTGCCTTGGGCTTCGTGGCGGGCTCGGAACCGAGTGCTGTGGAGAGCCTCCACCACATTCATTCATCCCATGGAAACAAGCATCACCATATTGTGCCTATTGCTATCCACAGATCACCTGCATCCCTAAGAGCAGGGCACAGTAAGTATTCCCTTTTTTATTCTCTTCAGACTTTCATCCTGCAGTGAGTTCTTGAGCACAGCACCATCTGTTCAGTTGTCCTTCAGTGGTTAACATTAACACTTAAAAATGTCTAAGACTGATCAAGTCCCAGTTTAGACAGTGTTTTCTTTCTGTTAGCAAAGCATGCTCTCTCATGACTGAGATTATCCATATCCATATCTCCAGATGCTCCGCTGTGTCCAGATTAGAGTGGATTAGGAGGTTGAGGCACTCCATGTTGCCCCGAGGTGTTTGGGATAGACAAAGATGAGTTGCCTGCAGCTCTGCAGGGTGTCAAACCATTTTTGGCCCCTGCCCTGAGTGGAGTATAGAGGAGGCCCCCTTACCCTGTGTGCCAAAGAAGATGAGTTAGAAATCCAAAATGTAATTTCAAATGTTAGACTGCAGTATGCTTCCTTCACTGCAACGTGTTGGGGAAGGAAATGAGGAATTCACTGTTTTGTGCTGATCTCCGCTTGACTTGTGTGGATGTTTGCAGAAGTTTTGAATCAAATTAAGTTTGAGACTGATGCAGAACTCTATCTCTTTAGTTATCCCACCAGCTAGGCCTTTTGTGAGTGACGTAACCAGTATTGGTGAAACACTGACGTAATGCTGAGGTACCCTGAATTTCACTCAGTACACTGTTCGCAGTATACCGCCGGTTTAATTTGCGAACAAATTAAACAGGCGGTATACTGTTAACATTCTTTGTTAACATTAAGCCATAAGAGGATAAGTGACAGCTCCACTACAAAGAATTCCTGGCACTCAGAGGATATCTTAGTTGTACACAAGAACAGTTCTTTGTTCTGGATCAATGAGTAGAGTTGGACTATCCCCAACAAAGAAGTCAGCATGCCTCAGTGATGATGGCAGAGATGCAAGGTTTGCTGACCCACTTAGACAACAAGACAGGCCAATTAGGCCAATCTGCCATGACCCGCCCTGAAAGCACACCACAGACTTTGCCCCTTGCCTTCCCTAAGAACCTTGGGCGCTAGGGCTCTGAGTTAGCAACATAATTGGGACTACTGATTCTGTTTTACAGAACTTTTTTTATAACATGATACAAGTTTGGGTTTTTTCTGTGCAGAAGGTAGATAAATTCAAATTAGAAAGACGTGCCGTTCTGCAGGGTTCCTGTTTCTGGGACAAATCCAACAGTTGTAAAAAGGCCCGGTGTTGTTTTCTCTTCTGTGACACTAAGGGGTTTCTTTTAACATGAGTTTTATATTTGCTGCAGCAATTATAAGTTTATTGCTTAGTCAATAAACTTTCCTTAGTCTCAAAATTTTACAAGTCAGATTTTTTTCCAGTGTTGTCTGAACAATTACCATGCATCAAAACAACAGTATGAAAGTCAATATTTTACCACTTATCTTGCTGCTTTTATGTCTCTACTTTAGTTTTAGCCTATAGTGTGATTGTCAGTGTAAAATTATAATCCTATTTGCAACGTTTACATAACTGTACATAACTTAAACTGTTATTGTCACATTGAATTTAACGTCGTTTCAAGTGATTTGGCCAAACAAAGCTGGCATTCTCCCTTGTAGTGTTATATGCAAATTACTTGTTTGCATCCCAATGGATCTAATAAAAAAATGCTGCTTTTCCTCTCTTACATAATACCGATCAGTAAAAACTTAGGTTTACACAAACTTTTTCCAATATTGGTTTTGCCTTTGTTTAATTAGTAAAGAGGGTAGAATTTCTTCCTTGTTGTTTTCTGCATTAACTTGGTAAACACAAGCTCATCTATATGCTGAAACTCTAGAACTACAGAGGGCACACACATTTTTTTTATGATTGTATAACGAGAAAAAGTATTGTTTTCTTTGTATTCCACTTGAAAGTTTGTCATTGATTCATGTGGAGAGAAGGAAAAAGATTAGCATGGTCAGGATGTATGAAATTGAGTTAGAGTGTGATGCATTGTTTGTTTAGGGTGAGCTGTAATGAGGTTCAGACAGTATCAGCTGTGAGTAGTAGATATACCATTTATCAAGGATAAACTCCCCGAGGTGATAGTTCTCTCTTTCCCAGAGATGAATATGCTACTTGATACACTGAATAACTGAATTATCATATTTTCTTTTGTAGTCTACCTGCTGCTCGTATTCATTAGCAGTGGATAGATGAGATGGTCAAATCAATAGTAGGAGTATTTAACGGTTCTAACCTATGATACTCAGGTCATGTCTTTTTCTGCTGCACACAAAATAAACAGACGTTTTAATGTGGGAAAAGCTATTTTTATTAATCTTTCAGTTCCTGTTGTCTGAGCCCAACATAGAGCGCTCTCCAAGTTCTTATTGCTTTAACATTTTGGGTTCATTTTTGTGTCACTGAACAGTAATTATTGGACAAAGCTGCAAAGCTGGTATTGGCTATTTTAACATTTGATCATTTTATAGAAAACAGTTTTTGTTATTAAAAATGATAGTGGCATCATCATGCTGTTCGGATGACTTTCTTCAGCAGAATATAGAAACTGTCTAGAGTTGATAGATAAGCTCAATGAAGGGAAAGTTTTTATGCCCCTGGAGATTTTTTTACTTATTATTACATCATGCAAAACAGAATTGAACATAAAACTGAACACACTGTCCCTAGCCTGAAACATGGTGGTAGCGGTATCGTGCAATGGGGATGATATTGTTACACGGGGAAAGGATAAGTGGTCCATGTAATTGGAAAATGAATGAAGCTGAATGGAAGACAGTCTTGAAAGAGTTGTAGGTGGCAGCATCATGACATCATAAGGACAGCTTGTTAGGACCTGCAGGACTAAAGAATTGTTTTGACCTTCACCTTCCAACAGGACCTTGCCAAACGCATAACCAGAGCTGTAATGGGATAGTTTAGATCAAAGCATATCCATGTTTGAAATGGCATAAGCAAAGCACAGCCTTTAACATAATAACATTTAAAAAACCATGTATTTATTTTTGAGCTAGTTAATCTGTCGCACAGAATAACCATTCTTTGATGTTTGTGGTTGTCACATCACCAAGAGCTTTAAGAGGTGTGGTACATTTCCAAATCACTGTGTGTTCAGGAAGTCAGCCATTGTATTCACAGTGGCTACACATCCTACTTACTTAGCACATCTGCGACAGCATCCCACCTCACCTGCTGCATCACCCACCACACAAATCACTTTTGTGTCCCAAAGCCTGGGTTGATCAAAGTCATTGAAGCAATTTAAGTGATTATTTGTCAATTTGAGAGCTTTTGAGTTTCAGAGTTAATGGCTGAACATTAAAAAGACTAGCATTGCAATGGAGCACTGCTGAGACAAGATAGACAGATGGAGGAAATAAAAAAATATAGAGAAGGAGAAAACAGCAGATGAGGAGAGGGAAAATGAGAAGGGTGAGGAGAAAAAGAGAGAGCAGGGCAAAAATTTGATGATCTTTGGTGTTGCCTTGCTGCCAGTGTATTGTGGGCTTGTATAATATAATTACTCCCATGTCTCCGAGCTGATGCCATTCTGTGATAGTGTGAAGATGACAGTATCTTCGCCTCTGTGAGGCTGCAGAGATGATAGCTGCCCTGATAAGGATCTGAGTACATGTTCCTCTGCTCTAGAGGGAGCTGGGTGGTTATTGACCCAGGAATCAAAGACTGAAGATTGCACTTGTTTCATTCTCTTCTTCCTCTGATATATGAGAAGCAAACACCCTTTTTATTTGGGCGTGCGCTTTGGGTCTTCAGCCTACAGTACTTGAATCTTATGATACTTGCCTGCTCTCTCCTGTCTTTCCTTCCTCTTCTCAGCCACTCGGCCTAACTTGCCCTCATCAATGTAGTTGATGAGGGCAAGTTAGGCCGAGTGGTCTATCCGAGCAGAAAGAGTGGGCTAGCTTTTGTGCCTCTAGTGGTATTTGCTTGTATTCTACGGTGACCATGCTATGGTTGGCATAAAGGGAAATAAAACCTGACTATGCATGCGGTGGGCAGTGAGGGGTCAGCTGAGTAATGTGCCCATCCTCAGATGGGAGACTTAGAAGATGGAGAGGCAAAGGGAGAACAAGAACGAGAGTCCCCCGTTTTGACTGAAGGGGATGTCTGTTCTTCTCAGTTGCTCAGGTCTGGGATGAGCATGAGTTGGTTAGCTGTTTACCCATAAGCACTTAATGAGTCACCAACAGCAGCATGTATTCAGATTTATTATTCAGTTTTTTCTGTTTGGATGTCTCTATTTCTCTCTCTTTTTTTTTACAAATCAGATAAATAAACAATAGTGAAATATCTACTGCTTATACTTTCACTCTCCAAATCTATATATAGATCTATATATAGATACACATTAAATATATACATCTATATAGCCCCACTGGGGACTACATTATTTTTTTTATATTTTCTTTATCTTCACTGCATTTTCCACCTTGTTTTTAATGTTTTTATTCACCTACTTCCATGATTTCATTCTGTATTTCTATTTGTATCCTTGACCTACATCAACTCACACAATTGCAAACATTTCACCGTGTTATTGACATGAGGAGCAAAATGACCTTATGTGAAGAATATATTGCGCAAAAGATGTGGAAGATGAAGAAAATAGGATTGTAAGAAAAGAGAGTAAAATACTTTGCACCATTTCTCATTTGTAGTACATAAGAGGACAGGCTCTGTGAAAGACTGATGCTGCTGTTGTGCACAACAACGGAAGCTAAGGAAACAGCTCAGGTAGCTCCCTGCAGTCCCTTCATGTCGACTCTGTAAATGCATTGATGATTCTCAGGGGAGGATCACATGAGAAAAGGAAATATAAATAAATATTTGGGTATAATAACAGAGAAGATCAAGAATGCAAAAAGCCCACATTATTTTATCTAATCTGGATTGAGTTCAGTCAGCCCAGAGAAGCCTCAATCTCTGTCATTATAATGAGGTGTCGGCTATCTCTCTGCCAGTCGAGCTTTTATGCGCATTGCATCGTTTAAGTTCACTACTCACACAATGAGCAGCAATACACCAAACTATTTTTCATCTCTTTGATCACTTTGAATTATTGTCACAAGCAAATCTAAAAGAGGAGAGTTAAGGGAATGTGCAGAAAAGCACACAGAAAAAGACCCATCTCTATGCATCATGATGTTATTGTCCAGAAGTATAAATTGATTATGAAGAAAACTTATGACATTCAAAATTATGAATATAATTCCAATGATTTATATCATTTTTTCTGACTAGCAAAGGGGGAAACTGGAGAAGCACAAGATGAGATTTTTTGTTTTCAAACCCTCACAGCCTGATAAACATAGCCACTGGGGACAGCAAAGAGGATGGCTTTCTCTGCAAGGTAGCTGGAAGAGGACTAACATATATGATCACCATCTTTCCCCCAATCAATAACATGCTTTTACTTAAATTTCACATATTTGTTTTAGAGGACAAAGAACTACTGTAATCATGGTATAATTACTTTTGATGTGCAAATTATTCCCAAGTTACTTTAAGCAATTTTGAAAGTAATATTAATATTACTCTTAATACTTATATTATTAATATTAATTTTACACTTTCATCAAATTCAGTAAAGGTACAAAAAAGATTGTCATGATTTACAGTTTAAGACATCAACATGTTATAGTTGGCTTAATTAATTTATGTATTTATTCTGCAGTTTCCATTTGTTCACCTGCTGCAGCGTGAGCAACAAAGAAAGCCCCTCCCATCCCCACCCATCCACTCTTAATAGGATTGTGTGGGATTTCACCTTCCTCATTGCTCCTTCTATCTCCTACAGCCTCAGGCCTGCTGGCGCAGCCTGATAAAAACATCCCTGCCTAACACCTAAGTGCAAGCTAATATTAGCATTTATTTTGCAGCACTGCTTAAAAATACAATGTAAACCCACGCACAGTTTTCTCTCTCTCTCTGTTTATATATTTGTTTGTTGGGAGACTTGTAGCATCACTTTGTGGCAGAGGATGGTTTTGGGTCTTATGGCACTCCCACATCGCCTCCTGGTAAGGGGAGGCTTCACTCTATATAAATTATAAAGGTGGAAGCTATGCTACACAAGACTCCCTCTCACACAATAATGCAGGTGGAGTTTATTTCTGATGAATTTTTTTCATCTGGATCTTATCCAAATTAATTGTGGAGTAGGATTTCCATAAGATATTCATCTAATTAAATAATATCCCACCATTTAGTGAGCTTACTTGCAAAGTGAGGGTAGTCAGCAATGAAGCAAAGCTTCATTGCAGGATGTTTAATCCTGCAATTAATGCCAGGACGGACTTGTTGTACCCCTGGGTATAGCTTACAAAAACAAAAAAATGCATTATACAGTGTAATTCATAGGCAACAAAGTTAGCACATAGATTTGCATGTGAAATGTGTTTTGTGGTTTAACAAAGTTTATGGATCAATTTTATAGTCTTTTATTCCTTTCTTTTCAAGTGTGTGCAACCTTTTTATCGCTAACATAGTTGGTGATCCAATAACTATTTTAGTGATCAAATAGGTAAATTGTAGTCAAACCTGCAGATAGATCCATCGGAATACTTCAACCACACCAGTTGTACAAGGGTATGCAAAAGATTTTATACTCCTTTAATTATTCCTATATATATTTTGTCTGATAAACCAACATAAAACATAATGCATTACAAACCTTGATGGCAAAAATTTAGAGAGGTCTGAACTTTTGCAAGGCACAGTAATTATTAAAATGTTTATACTTCACATCATTACTCCAAGGCAAATAATGTTTGGCTTTAAAAATGAAAAGAACAATGGATAATGGGTTATATCTGTTGGTCTTCCTTTAACTGCAATTAGAGAAAAGCACATGGATTAGGTCATTAAAAAGCAGCCCACCTGTGGCACAGACATTGTGTAGCAGCTCGGGTGTAGAGTAAATTGTGTGTGATTTGCATTGTGCTCAGGAAAGCACTACAGCCCTGTTCTGTCTGAAAACAGGTTCTCTGAGCTGCACATAGTGACGGGCAGCAGGAGTTGTCTCTCGTCTCAGATCAGAGCTGCGGCCATTAGCGTTTTGGGTTTTCTGCCTCACTTCCACTGTAATTATCCAGCACTTGTCTTTTTTTAGTAATCAGGACTGGAGTCTCACTCCACATCTGCCGACTCCCTAATGAAAAAGAACAACTTGCAGAGACCATTTGGAGGTTGTGATGTTTGGAACATGCCCGCACACAGACATGCTGAAAACAAAATAACGAACTGATGAATCATACCACATAATCAGTCGAATGGGCTGCGTTTGATTTTTTTCTTTAAGTCCTGCTTTGACATGTTCTGGCTGTTATACAAATTAAACACAGTGAAAATAAAGTCTAATCAACAAACTGCTGGCAAACAAAATAACTGACCTCAACCAAAAAGAAAGGAAGCATTGTGTCTGTGGAGCAAATGAGGCAAGTGATGATGAGAGAGTAAATTAGAAGCTGTCGATACTGTGAGACACTTTTATCAGAGCCAAGGCTGTTGGCGAGGGAGGCAGATATGCAGCTGGTCAGGGTAACAAAGGCCCCGTTTGGTGTATTGCTCCATTAAGACACTGGGTCTTGTCAACTCTGCCTGGATGATGCCCCATTCTGCTCCACAAGGCATAGACTCATGTATCACTTCGAATTGAAGGGGGAGCTGAGGGAAGGTGCAAAAGGGTGAGATCTAAACCGCTCGACTGAGCATCCGTGGCGTAATGTTACCAGCCCAGGGGGTGGAACTTTACCTCAACCATGAATTGATGGTCTCCTGCCATGAAGAATGAGGGTGGTGGCTCCAGCTGCCCAGGGGCCCCCTCATGATGAGGTGAAAGCTTATCTCGTCAGAGCAGTAAGACGTGCTGTTGCAGTACAGTTCAGGGGCAGATGTTTTCATTCACAATGTATATCAGATACAAACAGTTTAGTCTCGCCAAAAGGATGAGAGTCTATCTATATAATACCAGAGTGTTGCATGTATGTGAAGAGTGGTATTTGTAGCTGTCCGTCCACGTTCTGGAAAGGATAAATGGGTGAAGGTAATAAACAGATGGGTGTATTGTTTTTTTTTTCACTTTACAAATTTCACTCCTTTGTGATGTTTGAAGAAAGGTTTTGGAGTAGTAATGCTACAGAATCTGAAACGCTTTAAGGTGTATTACTTTTGTTAGGGACTTGCATCATGTATGTCACCTTACAAATTATTACATACTTTTCAGTTCTCAAAACAAACCAAGCCTTGAATTTTGTTCTCTACAGAGAGACCGCTAAACAGCCACATTTAAATAAACACAAACTGACCCACCCTGTTGAATTTAATTAATGGGTACTTTTCATAAATAGTCAATTATGCTGTAAAATTGAAATTATCCTCATAAATCGCAGAATTTGGTATACAATAACTTGGATATACTTCTGAAGGCATTCACTTACATAATGGTTGGTATTTTAGGATCATGTTAGAAATGGCTTCATAATCCAGAAAAGCCATTTTCACACATGGGCAACTTGACCCAATGTTTTCTTCTTCTTTTTCTTTTTTTTTTTTTTCTTTTGCAGATGCTGTTGAGACAGGTACTGCAGATTTCGTGCTGGAGAATGACTTTAACAGCATAAGGGGGGCGGATTGGGGGCTAAGTTGTGTAAAAGGTGCCGAAGGGAGGATGTAATGTAAGAAGTATAACGGTGAAATACGGTAGCTGTTTCCTTTAAAGTTCACAAACAAAAGCATGAGGATCCCTGATGACTGTTTTATGTGAGTATCAATACCACATTTATTTGTGTATGCAATATCCACAAGATACTGGAAAACAATATAGGATTTTGGACATAAATATGTGAAATGGCGCGTTTATGTACGCTTACTTATTCTTTGCTGTAAATTTTCTTCTATGTTTATGCATTATCACACCTGGTAATCTTTGCTAGAAGTTTAAAGCTTGTGCTGCTGACATGCATTGTGTTCTTTGTGGATTGCAGCATTGCCTTTATAGGCTGAACAAAAGGGTTGTTTGGTTTTCTGTCTCTCATTCTGTTTATCAGGGTCTGTTGCTCCTATTATGTTGGGAGCCTGTGTCTTATACCCTATAATAAGGATGACCAATCACAGGGGCAAGCAGCAGTGCCCCACTTTTTGGTCTCCACTTAATTTAATTACATCAAATTAGCACGGGTAGAAGAGAAGGGGCTGAGGGAGAGGATTAATCCTTTGCAGCTTATACAGGCAGGTTGGACACTGTCAGCTGTCCTGTGTTGAATCAGTGCTTCATGATTGTCTTCATTAGAAGGGAGCTTAAGGCTCACAGGTCACTAGATATTGTTAAAACAATACTGTGGAAATAGGCTAATTAGAATATTTGCCTTCACTCTGGCCTGAAGTGCAGGGTTAACTACCTTTAAATTATTAATTTTTTTTGCATAGAAGCATTTTTTTAATGTTTTTTTTTTCTCTAGTGGTGCTTCCTTTCAAAGAAATCGGTAGTGAACATTTTATTTTGTACTGTCTGTTTAAGGTTAAAGCTTGCATTTGCTCTTAAAGTAACACTAAAAAAATGAATGTTGAGGAACACTTGGGTTAAGGATTAGAATCATAATTCTGTCTCAAACAGATATTGAGGGATACATTTAAATACACCAATAGTTTTGATTTGCAGGTCATACTTGTTTTGTCTACGTTACCAAATCCTCCCATAATTTTCAGTTTTCTATTTTAACAGATCAATCAGCAGCATAAACCTTGAAGCACTGTTTTATGCTCAATAAAAAAAAATCTAAGGTTAGATTCATAGGTAAAATGGGGATAAGGTTAAAATTTTCTCATTTTCTTTTTAATTCAAAACTACCACCTCTATCCAGTTATGGTCAAGTAACATGGCTCTCTGCCAAGCGCCACAATAAAATAGCTAAACTCTAGTGGGTTTTCTACTACTTATTCCATTCTCAATCAATGTTGAGCGTGAAAGCAGCATAAGAAATAGGAATCTGATTCACAGATTTCATTTTGGCACAAAAATCAAAGTTCTAATTGGGACTAGTCCGTTACTGTCTTTTTGAAGAACATCTACAATAATAACCTTGATCACAGCTGGGTTAGATTATTATAGTCTCTATTATAATTATTTTAAGCACATTTCAAGACTGAAAAAATTAGTTTTGTAAAAACATCAACTGGCCAGAAAAGGCATGTTTGATGAATCTGTTGTGATGCAATCAAGTATGATGGCCAAGAGTGTAGATTAGTCTTTTGCCTGAATTGGCTGAATGAACCATAGGGGTCTTAATTTGTATTTATGCCAGTGTGTCCACATTCAGCGTAAAGTACCACTGTGATGTTTAAGCTCTTCTTTCTACTGTTTTTTTGAATGTGAAAGTAAAAGCTTAGCCTCACCCTTCAGGTAAACCTGAAAGAATATATTACCTAAAAAAGTAAAATGAAAAGACCTGGACTGTATCGAATCCCTTTCTTTCTTCTGTTTTATTTTTTGCATTTAATATCAGGAGTAAGGCTTTTAACAAATTTCAGCAAATAAAATATGTAGGTGTGCCTGAAAATATTGTTGGCTGTTGTTTACCTGAAAATAAGTGGAAAAAATAAAGTATAAAATGCACAAGTCTTGCTGAGCTTGCTGCTTAGTTTTAATGTAAATGTCTGTGGAAGTAAGGTTTGTTGTTATTTTGGTGTTCTATGTCAAAGGTTTGTTCGTGCATCAGTCTGTGATGAAACTTCTTTTTTTTTTCTTTTTTTTTTTTTTCCTGTGCCTGCTGGTTCTGTTCTGTCTATCCGATTATAAGAGAGGCAGTTGTTTTGCTGGGAGAGGATTAAGACAAGTCAACAATCCATAGTCTTTTTAGTCTCCCAAAGGGCTGCTCATGCAGAACAGGAGGTTTAGAATAGCTCTCCCCCCATCCTTCCCACAATCAACGCTGCACAGCCAGGTAAAAATTGTTGAAAGCACCTCACTGTACCACAATGGAACAATGAACCGATATAGAAATAGAGATTGGATTTGGGGGTTGCCACTGGGATCTAATGGTATTCACTGTACTCTGCTCCTGTGGTACACCTCCCCTTTTGTCTATTTATTCTATGAAACAATATCCAAGAATGGTGATCCACGCTGTTGAATTTGTCTTTATTTTGTGTTACTATAAAAATAACTAGAATCTCTTAAGACAGAAACTAGAGACAACCATTTCCACAGGTAAATTAAATATTAAGTACAATCATTTCCTGAAACACACAATAAAATTGTTCCTCAAAGAAACACTAAAGCTTCACTGTACTTTCTGTTAGACAAAACTGTCCTTCACTTAGGCTGGAAAGAAATAGGTCAGTTTAGGGCAAAAAAAACTCTTTGTTAGCCTTTGCTCTCCTGACAAACTCTGACAAAGACCAGATCATACCTCAATTAAAGGTGACAGAAATTTTAATAAATTACAAGATTCAAGCCATACTGCACCTTTCAACGTATTGTTTGAATTAAAACACAAAACCAAAATGACATACAGGATAACAAAGGAACTTTTTCAATCTAATATTTTTAACATTTAACCTCTTTGACTCATGAATCTTAAATTTGGCTTTCTAAATATGAAAAGTGCCCTTTTTTCTGTCACTGGCAAATAGAGTGCATAGCATGTGCTGCAGATTATTTGATAGAGTTAGTAATCTTGAATCTAACACAAAATAAAGAAATTAAGAATATTCCTATATATGCCCAAGTCATATATTGTATTGCGTTCTATTCTGATATACATTGAACTCAAAAAAGCTGTAACAAAGTGTTGGTATGAGCATAGAACAAAAGTTTGGTTTTTACACATTTTTGTTGTTGATTTGATGCAATTAAAAAAGAGAGAAAATCATTTTCATTTTTATTTAACCTGTTGACTACAGGTCAGAGCAAATCATGGTGAAATTGGCCTATCCCTGGCTGTTTGATTGGTGTATCTTCACAAATAGATTTCACCGCACCTTAAACCAATATGTACTACATCACAAAGCTCATCCTAATTGATGAATTAACAATCATGTGGAAAAATCTATTATGCTCAATTTCCAAAAGTACATTGAGCTGAATTTGTATTTTACCAAATGAATTAATTTTTGTGAGCTTAGGAGCTAAATGGAGGTAGAATTGAGCTTCAAGGACGTAGCGTATATTGCAAAGGTACATAGATCGGATCATTCCTTTTTCAAGGTACAGTCACATTTGGCCATGTCTAGAGTGGAAGAAATAAGCTATTTTTTCTTGCTTGAGGGAATTACATCAAAGTCAAATTGCCCTACATATTCACAAATGGATTGGTAAGTCTGGGATCTGTGCATGTGCACATATTTTTTGTGTAAAGTAGCCCAGAAATGTGGTTGCAGAGCATCACAGAGTATTGTTGTTGTAGATTTGGAAGGTTGGGTGAAATAAGAAAAAAAAAAAAACACTGTAATTTCATGGCTTCTGTCCTGCTACTTTAGAGCAGTAAAGTTCACAGCATGTTGCAAGAACACCACACACGCAGAGACAAGAAAAACGTTGACAGAAATGTCACCTTGCCAACATAAAGTTCCACCGTGCGCTGACAGCAGAATGCAATGCTTTTAGTTTGGGGAAATCCAGGGAGGCATCTTCTGTACAAGCAAGGGTGGGGGGATCAGATTTACATCAGCAACTCTGGGTGAATAATAAGAAAACAGAGTGAAAATAATGGGAAGCTTTGTTTGTGACAGTAACTGCTGCAGCTGAACTGACAATAGAAAATAACTCTTTGTAGCTGTAAATCAGCACATGTACTGCAGTTAAATTAAAGTTCTGTATATTGTTTCAATTAATAAAACACTTTAAGTACAGTGCAAAAGTATTTATTAATTCAAACAGAGAGCGACACTGAAGATGAACAAAAAAAACAATAAAAAAATGTAAATGAAAGCAAAAGAATACAGAATTTGTTTCTGCTTCCTATGCTAATTGGATTTTATATGACTCTCCATAAATTTAAACTAAACAGTAGTTATGTTGGAAATAATTATGATATGACACCTTAACTAGAGAACATTTTATTTAGTAAACTATAAATGATATATACTCTGAATATTGCATACTAAGATATTCACCCACAACCACTTCTGGTGTTTACACAGAAGGGTCAGAGAAACAGAAAAATATCCAATGATCAGCTGCTGTGTGGATGAAAATGCATTGTTGATGTCAGAGGTCATTGCAAAATGGGCAGACAGCTGAAAGGCAACAGTAGCTAAAAAAAAATCCCTCATTACATCCAAGGTATGAATACCATTTCTGAATAAAAATTTGAGCATTTGAGCAGACTGGTAACTACAGCAAAAGACCACACCACATGCAACTTTTATCAGCTAGGAACAGGAAACTGAAGCTACAATTTGCACATTCACCAATGTACCAGACTGGAACAACATTGTTGTACGAGATGTGATGATAACAACAACATTCAGATAGCAAGGGTCAGCCTGATGCAAGCAACATGAAAGAATGGATCCATGCTGTGTTGTATCAGTTGCTTAGATTGTCTAATAGTGTCGGGAATAATTTCTAAGTACACTTTTGGCAATCTTGGTACCTAATGAGTATTATTTAAACACCACAGCTTAAAAGACAGACAGTCAGAAAGCTGGGTTTATATTTAAGTAGTATATATATGTATTGAGAGGTTGAGGGTTATTAGATGCCATTTATTTATCCTATGTAGCTGTTGAGAAGAACGTACTCTGCTGTCTCCATATTTTATGATTTATGTCCAATACCTGTAGTTAAGTTGCCATGTCTTCTGAAGGTTTTCGTATGTAGCAGTAACCTCAACACCTCTTAGGCAAAATGCCAATAATTATTAATTATTGGCATAAAAATAATTAATATATATAAAAAAAGAATATGCTTTAGTCAAAAAAATCATTAATTACAGTGATCATGATTTATTTATTTTTTTCTTGTCGCTCTAGGAACATTGATCGGAAACAGCTCCTATCACACACCCAGATAACTATGGTGTGTGGTAGGACAATAGTGAACTCATAAATCGTGCTAATGATTTCTCAGAAAACTGAAATGGAAATCCAATAGATATCATTAAGCCTCTTTAATTGTATATATCCCTCCGGGGCACATAGGCCCGATATAATTTTAAATCGTGTTACTCTTAAAATAGTTTTATCCTTTGACATGGTTTAGGGATGGACAACTGTTATTCTTGGACTTCCTACAGACTTAATGAAAGGATTTATGGAAGATTTGCATTGTTTTACCAAACCCTTTCTTTAACTTGGAACAACATCCAGGATGAGTCTGACACTTAGCTGTAAAACTCAGCATAGTTTTTGTTTTAACTTCTGGCTTTCACAGACAACACTTAAGCGTTGGCTACAACATTTTGGCATAAATTATCTTGAAGTTTAATTTAAAAACAAGACAAATAATCAAAGTTAACATTTAAACTCAGGACATTTTATTGCAAAATAAGAATCCAAGGTAATTTAACATAACTTAATTTTATGTATTTGTGGTGTTGTCATAGGTTGGTTTGATTTCTGAATTTGTTTTACTAAGGCTCTTTCCATGTGAAAATATCCAACAAAAAGTTAATCATAACATGAAAACGGAGACAGCTGGAAAACGGCTTTGAAAGGCAGTTATCTATAATCTTTCATCTATGAGATTTCTCTCAAGAGACTTGTGGAAATGATCAAAAATTAATTTCAAAAAGCAATCCTATATTCCACATCTCGGATGATCTATTTTTGCACAGCCAGTCATTACGGGAATCTGTGGCGGCAGATAGAAAGACGACGCAAGTGTTAGGTGCTGTCAGAAAACAGATCTATAATGTCATCTCTCCTTTTCACATTTCCATCACAACTATGTAATTATGATTGGATTCCTCCCTAGTTTCTCGGCAGAGGTGGTAATATGAAGCGCATTGTGATGGCTTTTCTGGAGGTTAGAGGAAAGACAGTCTGCAAGCCTGACACTGGCGTGAGAGACACTGTCAAATGCACTCATTTTATATTCTCCTTCTCCCATAGCTGCATTATGGCATAGATTCTGCATGTTTGTTTCTCACACCTAGTTAATTATATAATGCATAGCATGTCTAGTCTATTTGCTTCTACCATAAATAGATTTAAACAATAAAACGTAAACACCAGGAGCGCGCAAACAAGCAGTCCATGTTTGCTTCTCAGCTGTCTAATATCCCACACACCTCTTAGGCAAAATGCACGAAAACTCCTAGGATAGTGCTACATTTTTAATGAAAGGAGAGTGTTTGATCTGCCAATGTTTGTCTTCTTTGATGTGAACTGACACAGCAGTGAGCGGCCAGATCTCAGTGTAGTCCAACATGAGGACAGATTAATTCATTATCCTTTAACAGGGGAGGCTTGTGGTTAAGGAGTTCATCCTGAAGGCAGAATCTAAAATCGGTAACACCTTCCAATGCATTCAGTCATGGCTTCTCTCCCCTGTAGCTTTTCTGTGAAAATACAAACCTTGAGCTCACGATTCACATCCTTTGCAATACAATCACATAAATGTTTCACTGAGATTTCCTATGACAGACTACCAAAAAGGGACACTTTATTGTAAGTTTAGTAAATGTTGCATGATGTATTTATTTTTACAAATTAAAATCTGAAAATTTGGTATTCATTCAGTCTCAGACTTAAAACCTAGTGCACTAATGTCAGTCTAAATTCACAGAATTAGTCAGAAGGGCCAATATGTTTATTACTTAATGTCAGAATAAATACCAGCTACATGTATATATTCTGAAGGTATCTGAGGACATTAGTGAATAAAACCGCATAACAAGTACCAAGAAAACCCAACTGGCAGGGATCAGAAAAGATTATGGATAATTAAAGCAATATTGGGTAATAATACCAATACTCTGAGATCTGAACATTTGGCAAACCACAGATCAAACTCTCTTATAAAAATGGAAATACTACACCACAAGTGCAAACCTACCAAAATGTAAGAGTCCACCTAAATTGACAGGCCAGAATAGGAGAGCATACAATAAACCAGCAGCCCTCATGAGCCCCATTTAGCTCTGGAGCAGCTGGAGAGATCCACAAAGGGAGAAGGCACAGGGAAAATTTTGAAAATTATACATCAATATCTTTTCACTTTAAAATTATGTGTTACTATAAATATATTTAATAAATGCATAAAATAAAATGCATTAGCAATTTTGCAAGGCATTTTTATGAATGTAAGGGGTGCAAAATATATCAGAAAATGTACGAAAATTCAATTTCATAGCTCATGCATTGTGGAGATAGCTATGCCAAATGACACTATTTTATATTATTTACTGTTGCCTGTAGCTTATTGTTTTGCTAATTATTATTTATCCATCTAATTTTTAATAATTAGACAGGTGGCAAATGGGGAATAAACTGAAACCCTCTTTAAATTATAGTGGTAAATAAACAGGCAAGAATTTCCAGGATGCTTCTGTATCTAATGACTACAACAGATCCATATCAGCCCAAGTGTCCCAGGAGATGATGCAAATAACAAAAATACAGCCAGAGTATAATTACTCTGCACCAGTGGAGTCGCATAGGAGAGTGTGGTAAATTCATGCCACTGCACGTATGTGTAGGTGTGCATTAGCAATGTAGCTTAATCCCCACGACTCTCTATTAGTCTTAGGCTTTCCTGGATTTTGTGCAGTTTTACCACATATTGGCAGCCCTATTATTTGCACTTAGTGAACCAGGTTTGGAAACGTTTAGTAGTTAGCTTCAATCCTGTTGACCTGCTGGGCCTTGACATGAGCATCTTGCAATTAACCTATTTTCTATAATGATCTCTACTAAGGTCCATTGAAATGGGTAATCACTACTTTAGTGTCTACTAACAGTAAATAGGATGTCAGTAGGATAAAGTGGGTGTCAAAGCATATGAATAGACTGAGCAGGAAATAGACGCTTAAGGGTGCAGTGATTTCCAACGCTGACATAGTCCAAAAGCACTTAATTATAATGAGGCGGAGCACGGAGCAAGTGTTAGACGGCTTGGGGTAAATTTAAGAGATAGTGACAACAGTCCAGCGCTGACTGCATGAATTGGAGATCACTCTGGGTTGGGCCCAACATCAGATCTGCATTAGTGAAACAAGAAGAGTTTTCAGCTGTAGCCGCCAGACTTCATGGAAAAGAAACGATGCCCGTCTTGCAAATATATCAAGCATAATGTATTTTTCCTCTGTTGATGTCATCAAGCTCCTCAGAGCCATATCCATTAGGAGAACAAAAGTGCTTACAGTATTATCATCATTAGGGTTTTAGAAATTTGAGTTATGCTTTATGAAAAACACAAAATCCCGCCAAAGATCTGAACGTCTTAACTTAATTTTATGATCACATTAATGTTATTCAATGATGCTGTTCTTTGTACCTCATGGGCAAGAGTGTCTGTTTAATCAAATAAGAGAAATAATGGAGTAGAAATGAAAAGAAGCTTCAAAGCAGAGTGGCGCACTGTGGAAACTCTTAGAAACAGATGCAGAAACATATAAATACATTGTATTGATAATTTTATATCCTTGTGAATCAGTTTACAAGAAAATATTGAAATTACAGTCAAGATGATTTATAATCTATTGTTCCAGCAAAGGCTATTTAACTCCTTGCTTCTATGAATATTAATACAGTCTTACTGTCTTGCAGTTTTTCTCCCTGGCTCTAACGAACATGTAGACATACAGCATACCAGCACAACTCCTTGTCTAATTTTTCATGAAGATAGCTGTTTTTATGCTAATCTGACAGCTGTGTTCAATTTCAGCCTTTCTCACAGGCGTTCATTTCCCAATCTCACATCCCTTCATTCTTAGTTGTGCACACACACACACTTTTTCTCACAGCCACAGAGCAAAAATGGAGTAAAACACAATCATGATCCTTAAACATGAAACGTGACACCGCAGTAAAAGATGAATTTGGTTGGGTGTTTTTTGGCATTGTCTTGACTGGGGTCACTGTCTCACTCTGAAGAAGTGCTTTCTCACTTAATAGCTGGGTTATTAGAACCGCTCTCCCATCTACCAGGTCATGCTTTAACCTTTCGTAGAGGAGCTTAGGACATTGACATGATTCAGCGAGACAGGAAATAGCTGGTGTGGAGGATACAAGCAGGGCATAATTGGCCCTCTCAGTCAATAACGCTGCTGTGTTCTTTGAGATCGCTAATGAAGCACAAGAGATGAGGAGGTGCCCATTTGGTATGCTGGTCTCCCGGACACCTGGGACACAACTAAAAATTTGCAAGTGCTTGCTCGTGTCTCATCAGTGCAGAGGTGAAACAGGCAGCGGCTGTAAAGCTGAGTAATTGCCTGGCATTATGAGGTAAGCGGCACCTCTACCTGCGTTTCACACATTTTTAGCTGGATTTTCTTCTACTCATGAATTGACATGAGTGTACTTAAACTCTCAGATGGAGCTGAGAGCAGTTCAAGAGTGATATGTTGCTCAGTGCTCTGCAAAGTCATTACTCAGCACAATAAAACGCTCAGACTGACGGTTCTCTGCGCACATGGAGCTGAGGCTGGCTTTGCTGTGTTAATAATGGTTTCCTGTTGACAACCAGCGGAGCCTGCTGGGTGTGCAGTCGTTGTTTCCGTTATTAAAATGTTTGCTTCTTTTCCCCCCGTCTTTTATCTTGCAGCGGGAACAACGTACATATTTGGCCGAGATGGTGGACTGATCACCTACACATGGCCCCCAAATGACCGACCCAGCACAAGGGCGGACCGACTGGCCATTGGGTTCAGCACACACCTGAAGGATGCTGTCTTGGTGAGGGTGGATAGCTCCTCTGGACTCGGAGACTTTTTGAAGCTCCACATTGTAAGTCATAATATCATTTATTCAGATGCTTTAAGGTTCAACATGACTTTTTCTGCTGGAAATAAATGTTGCTACATATATCCGTGGCCTGGTTAGGATTCAAAAACAAGGCTCGCTATTTAGTTGTGGTCAGTCACATCAGATTAAACCACATATGATTGTGACACTGTTAACACATGGATTCTGTAAATGTTTTTTGATTAACTTGGAACTTAAGCTTGTCACAATAAAAAATGGGAAAAAATGTTCTGAACAATGTCTCACTGAAATATACAAATAATACATTATGTTGCCAACAATATTTATACACTTGCCTTGCCATACATAAGAACCTTACAGGCATATCATAACTTCATTGCATACACTGAGGGGCTCACACTTTGAAACTTAAGCAACTTCACATCTCCTGGCAAGGCAGGCCATTACGCTTAGGAATTTCTTTTTAAAGAATATTTGTGATTTCAATTTTTGATTTTGGACAAAAAGCCCTGGGTCGCAGTCACCTTGTACTTCACCTTAATGGTGCACCATCAGATTGAAGTCAAGGCTTTGTTTCGGCCAGTCACGTCCCTCCAAATGAAATTTTCTCATATATGTCTGTATTAACCTTGATTTGTGCATTGGGGTGCAATCATGATGCACCATTTGCAAACTGTTCCTATGCAGCTGGAATGACATTTTTTACTAAAATGGCTCTGCATGCTGCACGTACAGCAGTTTTCATTCTCTGGATTTTATTGCACCATTTTGTGTAAGATTAGGATGCAGCTGCTTGGCCATGAAACTCTCTAGTTTTTCTTGAGATAATTTCAGGCCCACAGTAGAACTACTGCTATTAACTATTCAAATAGTTGATGCTTTTTGCACACCATGTATAGCACTACATGTGCTATCTGTGATTTTAGTTGGCTTACTACTCTGAGGTTAAAATGTTATTGTTTCCTGTTGCTTTCACTTTGTTGCTAAGTCAATGTGTATCAGTTATTGTATGTAGAGAGCATTTTACGATTAGACTTAATGCACAGTGGGCTCCCTATTGTCGTACTTGTATTCAGTGAACTGCTGACAGTGACACAATATTTCATTGTTTGCAGAAGCAGACTGTATGCCTAGCTGTTTAATATTATATTAAGTGACTGAAACATCTGAATTTGATTATTTGGTAGTTGCTTCTCAATGTTTTTCTTGCTTATCTGTAATGGCTTTTACCTTTGTACATCAGGAACTAGGAGAAATTGTGCTGTCATAAGGGACAGGTTTCATGAATTGCTTCTGTGACCAGGACATAATTCTGCAAGCTGCCCCATGACCTGCCTCTGTCTGCAACACCTAATAACTGACAGTAAAATGTGATAGCCTGGAGAATACAAGAACACTCAAACACACAGTGAACACAGGCTTCAGGCCAGAACACGTACAAATACCAAACTAGTCTTGAAGTTTTGTAGCATAATTCAGCTGCCCAAGCCTTGAGATGTAGTGATGCAAGCAGACTTTTCCTGAGGAAACAGACCAGCTGTGATGCATGTCTTCTTCAAACACTTCTCTGCCCCCGTCTTGGTTTAATGGCCAAGTAATTTTCAAACCTACAGTGTATGAAACCTATTTGATGCATATGATTTATGACTTAACTAAAAAGCGAGCACACAAGATCTTCATAACAACAAAAATTGCAAACTGGTCGTAAAAGGAAAGATGTGTTTATACAGATGTGCAAATGCTCATTTACCAACCTTATGCGTGCTGCTTCTTTCTGGGCTCCATTCCACCTGCTTAGAAAATACCCGAAACAAAGATGGAACATAAGAGATTTCCCTTGTGGACTGCTTTAATGTGCTGAATGAGAAATGTTTTCTTAAAAGATATGCAGAGTTGAGCCAGGTTTTCTTTTTTTTAATTACTGAACAGGGTTTTATTTTGGATTGCATATCTGTTAAATGTGTAGACAAATAGATTGTTTTGTAAGGTTTGCAAGATGATTTTCATAGCATCTTATGTGGTATCAGATTCACTATTTCCCCCATAGCAAATGCTATAGGTCAGGCACAAGAACTGCAAAGAAAGGAGAAGTTAGGGAGCTTTTCTACATATTCATTATAAGGCAGAAAGATCATGCAACTTAAGGCAAATGTACACATACCCTTGTTGATAAAATAAATAGCAAGCCATTGACATTTTACACAGAAAAAATGTTGATAAGGCATGTTCTTATAGCAGGGGCAGTGGGTTGTGAGAATCCTCTTTCCTCTCGCATCAGCAGTCACTCTGAATCATCTTTTTATTTATTTATTTTTGTACATTAATCCAAGGGCTTTGTGCAATGTTGAATTTTATTAGAAAATAAGAAAACAATGAGGGAAAAAAGAATTTAAAAAGAAGAGTGTGAGAAAGGGTAGGTGCATTTAAAGGTCTATTCATTTATTTAGTTGTCTGTGAGAGGTTATTAGAAAAATAAATAAACAGCATTATTTATTCGGAGTTGTTGCAGCTTAAGGATGCATTTTTAAAATGCAAGTTTAGCCGAAAACTCTGAAATGACATTACATCAAATTAATAATGATAATGTTACGATGAACTTCTTACTTTTGTGTTACTATTGCTTGAAAAAATTGCAGAGAATTGAATCTCAAAATTTTATGAAACTAAAATATGTATGAAACACACCCTCCAGAAATAATTTTTTCGCTTCTGTAATCTCCTCATTAATTACACAAGAAAGGACGTTTTTTATTGCACTCTATTAAATGCAATGAGCTGTGCAAAATTGCCACTTTGATGTGTTTCTTATGAAAGAAAAGCAGCACTTCACATCAGTAGTCACCTAAAAAAATAATTTCCAGCAAAACGTACCATTAGTAGTATAAACTAATAACAATACATTGACTGTGTGGCCTAATTTGCCATAAAACTGTTCTGGGATCCCAGTAATTTTAATGTATTAACAACATGGCAGACTTGATTTCCATTAATGGATCTATATAAAATTATTTCTGATGTAGCTCACTCTACAGCTAATACATGTTTAAAGCTGATTCTCATTCATTTCCATCTCATTCCTTTCAGTCACCTCAGAACTGGGTAGAAAAATCTTAGAAGGAGTATATCTAGCTGCTTGAGATGGGATTAAACAAGAATTTAATATTTACCCCCCTTCTCTTGCTCAATCTTCTACATTTCCCTCCCCCTACGCCCTGCCTAATCTCCCACTCCTATTTCCAATGACAAGAAATCCAGCAGGGCTTGAAGGACGCCATCTCAGCTCATATTTTAGGTGGAAATCTTCTGTGTAATACAACGAGACTGTGATTTAAACATATCACAAAGATGTGGTGATTCTTCCCCTACACCTTCCTTTTCCAACAGCAGATAAAGACAATAGCTGTGAAGTCAGCCAGGCCTCAAATGTGTAACAATTCTCAGGCTTATTACTGTAGCACACATGCCAAGAAAAGAATTAGGTTCACAATAATCTTTCTGTGTTTTTTTCCAAATAGGTTGATTTTCTGCATTACAAGTTTATCTAAGGTAAAACTTATTCATTAGGTTTCTAGTATCTATGCTCCACTTGGTTATAATCCTGGTCTGTATTTGATAGCATGCCCCAGTGAAGTATATATACATAATTAATTGCACTAGACCTGAACATCAAGCCTGGGAAAATATTCCCAGTGACAGTATTGCAAAATATAAAATTATGGATGTAATGATCCTTGGTGTGTCAGTGCAGAGAAATCCATGAGATAAAGTAGAGAACTTTTGATGATGTGTGAAGTAGCATGCTACTTCATTAAGCATGCTAAAACACTTTATGATTGTTAAATTCCACTAAATACAAGTGCATCTCAATAAATTGCAATATGATTGAAAGGTTAATTCATTAAAGTAAATTAAAAGTGAAACTCATGCATCATCTAGATTTATTACACTTAGAGTGTGCATTTATTTGCCTTAAATCTAATGAATATGTCTTATAGTTAATGAAAAAAATATTTTTTTCATAGAGTATTACATAAATCTACTTAAAAAAATATAGAAAGTTTGTGCTATGGCCATCCTAAAGCTGACAGTCATGAGGAAAACTGTGGACTTGATGGTAGATTTTAGAAGGCACATCAACTACAGCCAGTTTAAAGAGCTGACCTGAAAACCTGTTTTATAGATGGCTGATGAAGGAAAGTTAAGTGAAAGAAAAATTGCATAAGCAGGAAGAATAGGAGAAAAAGGACTGGGCTGCTGCTCAGTGATCTGAAGTCCTGCTTGGAAATTTTGCATTTAATTTCTAACTCAAAGTGACATCATGTGGAGGAAAAAAGAGAGGCAGAAAAGTCAAGTTGATTACCATTGTGAAGTTTTCACATTTAGAGATGATTTCATGGTCATGTCATCTGCTGGTGTTGGACCATGACATTTCCTCAAGTAAGTTCAACAATATACCAGAAAGCTTTGGAGCATTTTATGATTCCCTTTGCTAACAAGATCTACATGGATTTTAATTTAGTTTTCAATCTACACTGCTTAAAGTATCAATATGTGCTTGATTGTCCTCCAAACTGGCCTGACCTGAACCCCATTGAAAAACTTTGGTTAATTGTTAATAGAAAGATGAAAGACATGAGACCCAACAGTGCAGATGAACTGAGGGCTGTTATTACAGCGGCTTCCTTAACACCTCAGCAGAGCCACAGACTGATTGCCTCCCTGCCATGTTGGACTGATGCAGTAATTCATGCAAAAGGAGTCCCGAATAAATAATGACTACATTTACAACACAGCACTTAGACACACTTCTAAGTAGGGTGACATTTCTGTATTAAAAATATCTATTTTAATTGGGCTTATAAAAAATACTTTTCTGAGAAATTAAATTTGGGGTTGTTAATACTATAATAAAATAATCTCTTCAAAAGATAACTTATTCATCTATATAAGTTTCACTTTTTGAAGACACTTACATGGATTTTTTTTATTACTTGGTAACTTTTTGAGATGTGTTTTCATGCTGCTTGAGTATATCAATATTCACATTACAACAATGCAAGCCTAGCCCTTGGAAACCTATCTTTACATTTTTAAAGGGTCATTAAAAAGACCCTCGTTTTCATCATTTCTTTTTGTCAATGAGCATCACTGATTCTGACTATCAGAGGCACTGCTTAGTCTCAAGCAGGGCCCCGAGGGGCCCACTGCGCTTGTTTTGTCCTGGCACTCAAACTTTGTATGGGGGAAGGAGACAATTCTGAGTCTTTTCTTCCTTCCTTACCCCTAATTATGTGCATTCCTTTAAAAAAAACAAGCAATGAAGGGACACTAGCTAAGACAGCAGTGCTGTGAAGTTAATTTATTCCATACAGTAGAAAGGATAGTGGAGAAAATAATGACTTGGTGGTGCATTGCTCCCTTTGGTCTCCCTTTAGCTGACTACCAGAAAGGAGTGTCTTCCTCAGATGGAAGACACCTTTAATTGCAGTTTCAACTCTTGCTTTCTACCCTATTAATCATGTAAAATGCCTCGAGAAAAGAGAAGACTACAGTCATACTTTGAACATCTTCGCTGTCTAGTAAGAAATGTCATACTTTTACCATTCACCTGTTGTACAGAAACCTATTCTCAGCTGTGTGCTTCATTGAGTAAATATAGCACAGTCTACTTTGTGCTAGGTTGTTACCTAGGAGAGGTAACAACCTGCAGGTCTCAAAAGACAACCAGTGGCACGCTATCCCCAATACTCTTATTAAAGCACATGCTCTGGGAGGATATTTCATTCTAATCCTCTACCCCTGTTAAGGTCACTAATTACCTATCTGGTTTGCACTCCACACAGACGAGGAACAGACTTGCATGCAATGCCCAAAGGAACAACTCTTGTGCAAATCACTATGTAGTTAAGTCACAATGATGTCTTAATAAAAACTTAGTCTGAAACTTAATTCTGTTTAGAGTTAGTGATTTCCATCAGGATTTGTGATTTTTCTGTTGTTTTGGGGGGTATTTTTGCTGTATGTGAACAATTGTCACCTACTGGTTTGAATCTGTATCTTTTCCTCACATCACATATACTGCTGTTGCCATAGTAACTATCAGAGTACAGCACTGGACTCAGTATCATGGAGATGGTATGCATTTTAAGCAGATTTGAAAGTTGCGAGAGCATATTATTGCCAATTGGAAAATGTAAAATCACATCTGCATTCAAGTTGTTGAAAACTCAACACAAAGTGGGAAAAAAAGTAGCAAAAAATGAAGAGAAATTGGTTTCCACTTCTTCACAATGCTGCTAAGATTAAGAACCACAATAAATATTGTAAAATTTTGTGCTAAAAATTTAAACACTTAGATTTTTTGTTTTCTGAACCACATTCAGAAGTAGATTGCAATAAAAACAAGCATATGAAAACACAGCCATCAAATGCAGCAGATGGGAACAGTTTGAAGCTGTTTTTATGTCATTTTCATTTCTTTAGCCAAAAACTCAGCAGATGCAAATCAATTATATAGTGAAAATTAATTCTTTTGTTTAAGAGAAAGCTTCTGATCCAGAGCTGAGGAGGCATTCCACAAACTATTAGAACAATTGTAACAGACGGAAATATTGTTTCTAAATCAATGTGTTGTTGCAGATTCAAAACAAGTTCTGTCATCTTACTGTAACAAAATAGAAAATTGTTTGCAAACCAGTCATTCCAGATAAAAAAAATGATCTGATGCTAAAAGTCTTTCTATTCTTCATCAACAGGCACACATTAGGCTCATAGTGATTGGATGTGCTCTGTCTGTTCATGCAAATATCCATATTGTGTGCTGCAGGCACGTAGGCTTGGCTTGTGAGATAAACAGACTGCAGTGTGTTGAGCACAATATATAGAAATATAAGGCGTGAGCTGTCTAAAAATCATTACCAATGTTCTGGCACAGAGTCATTATCATTATTAGATGATTATGTACATCACATCCATAAGGGAGAGAGGTGATTAAACATCCTTACTTTTCCTATTGTTTTACTCAATAGGAAAAGTGATTGGCTAATCAGATAAACAGATTCAGTCTTGTTCCTATATATGGTGCTGCTGATAATTATGGCATTTTATTTGTGCCGTCTACCTTACCATACAGTGAGATTAATGAGAGCAAGCAAATCCATGCAAAAAAGACAATAATTTGTCATGTGTATGTTTGAATTCAACACTCACTCAATACTTGCTCTTTGCTCATGCTCCACTCTGACATTACTTCCCCTCATGGTGGTGCACCACGTTCGCAGATTATCAAAGTGTGTGTAAGTAAACCAATCATAATCACCAACTCTATCTCTTTTTTGACACACTTCAAATTGAAACACTGAAAAAGCACAATGTATTAATAAAACACATTACATGCCACAGTAAATGTGCTGCTCAGGTGTCCTCTCTCTCCACAAACTATTAGAACAATTGGTTGCCACCTGCTTCCAGAAGCAGGTGGCAACAAGTCAACAGACAGGGAAGAAAAAGTTAGTGCAGGATGCAGCCAAATGTGCTGAATTAAGAGATTTTATGTTGCATAGGAGCCAAGGTCAGAGACGACATGGGGCCAAACAGAAGGACTACAGCAAGTTAGCAAACACTGCCTACTTGGCTGTATTATTCCAAACTTGGAATATGATGTGTTTGTGTTTTTTTTATATATTCTTAAGGCACACAGAACATTAAGTGTAGCTTGGATAAACTGTTAATCTGCTGATAAATTAAAATCCATCAGTGCTGACTGACCAGAAAAGAACAAATTTCTTCGGTGCAAAAATAAACCATTAGGAGAATGTTTTAAGATGTTTTTAAAGTGAAACGATATCTTAATATACAGACTGTCTTGTCCTGTTCTTTCATTAATATAGGTTCTTTACCAGCTCAAGAAAAATAAAAGTAGTCAGTAATTCTCTTCCAGTGTTAAGGTCCTTTGATAGGTAGACTTTTATATCATAGCTGTTCTTTAAAACTATGTATTCTTTGCAGAAGTGCTATAAAGATTTATCATTGTTGCTGTAAAGTAGCAGACAAGGACAGTGTCACTTGTGGTTGTGGAGTTGTAAAAGAGGGACAGCATAATGCTAGTCAGAGCAGGATTGAAGAGAAGGATGAAGAGATGGATGCGGAGGTACAGGAGATACAGATAGAACAGGAAGAGAAACAGAAGACACCATCATTTATTTATCGTCATGTTGATTTGATGAAAGTTTCCTTTTATTTGGGGGGCTTCATGATGTAAGAGATCTGTACAGAGTTTGAGGTTCTTTTCATGCTCTCTATATATTTTTTGAGCTTTTTAAAAGCTGCTAATTTGATAGAATGTGTTAATTGAAGAAATGAAGTATTTCTATAATACATATATTTTTTATTTTAACAATTTGTCCAATGTGCAATTGGATGAAAAGGCCTTTCCAGATCAAGCTCCTAGGCTGAATTTCAACCTGTGTGTGTGCGGTTTTTTTTGTTTGTTTTGTGCGTGTGTGTGTGTGCGTATGTTTCTGTGTTGCTCCATGATTGACTGGCAACCTTTCCAGGGTCTACCCCACCTGTCACCAAGTGAACCCTTGGTGTAAGCAGCCGTCCCCTGCATTCCTTTATTAATAAGCGGATATAGTCAAGTAATGGTGAGTTTCAAATGCAATTTAGTCAATATTTTCACATTAGAAGAGTTATTTGCGCAATATATTAGTCACATTCCTTAAAGGGGATGAGGATGAGAAGAGAGGATGAATTCTATCTTCTGTTTCATCCCTGACCTGTGTTTTGTAAGGCCAGCTGTGTAGCAGGTGGCTTTTTTTCAATCTTTACTTTCATGGGTCAAAATACCATCAGCTTTCCACAGATGGTATTTTTTTCTCTGCAATCTGAGGGCACCAACATCTTTGATCTTTAGAAATTCAAAGCAGATTTCACTGGCAGTAGTCTATGTAAAAGTACATAAATAAGGGTTTATAGTTCCATACGCCAATTAATTATACCCAATTTAGATATGGGAAAATGCAAAGTGTAGAAAGATGTTATTTTCTCAGGAGTAACTGAAGTGCCAAGTTGTCATGTTGCAAAATTATAATAACCTGCAAACACAGGTTTGCACACATTTAATGCCTGCCAACAGCTTTGTGCTGTTTTGTAGCTGCTCGTGAAAGAGAGAGAAAAAAAAGAACAACTTGAAAAGAACTTCGAAAATTTGACTTGTAAACCTTTAAAAAGTTATTCAAGAAACAGGGTTCAAACTGATTTTCAGGTATTTTTCATCATTGAATTCTCACACTCTAATGAACAAACGGGGGGTAGGTAACTTCCATTTCACAAGTGATTTGACATCATCTGATTTGTGTCGACACAAGTCACTCTTTCATCGCTCCTTCATTTTCCCTGACTGACTGGGACAGAACCTTGGAAAGACATGCAAAGCCGTCTTCACTTTTTGTCAAAATGGCCTCAAGACAACAACAAAAAAAAAAATACATGCAATTTTTTTCAGAGTTGAAATTTTATTGATGAAAAAATGTTTTCACCTTGCTAAATTTAGCTTTTTCTCTTTGTCTGTCGGTCTTTTTCACTTCAGAAGAAATTGAATAAACTTAACTCCCTTTTATTTCTACTAATTTTTTCAGATCCATAAATCATGGAATTGTTTATGTTGCCACACGTAGTGGTAACATTACAGTAATGGCACTGGTAAATGTTGCATTGATTTCATGTCTAATGTAACAGATTTTTAGCAAAGGCTTCTGTAAGCGCATGAGCATCAATGTATCACTTTTGCCTGTAGATGGGACACCTGACCTCAAAGAATCAAATCTTATTATCTCCATATTGGGAATGAACAGCACTAGAATCACCATTACTCATCTTTCAATTCCAATCATTTCTCAATTTGTTCAAGCTCTTCGCTACTACAAAGCCAAGTGGTCCATGAAGCAGAAGTGTGCAAGCGAGAGAGGATGATGTGTGTGTATTCGTATTTGAGGAGGCAGGACAATACTGTGTCTTCACTTTTATTAGTGTAACAAATCATAGTGACTATGGCTTGTCCTTCTCAAAGCTGTACATCAATACATTATGAGCTTGGCTCAAACAGAGCAATATTGCCATGGCTAACATGGGGTAAATTTGATTTCATTGTCAATGTTACACTGTCAGACATGTTTGAGTTTTGCAGGGCTACAGGGGTAATGGCACTGACATTCTATTTGTTGTTATATTGCGCTTTGATAAATGATGCATTTTGCTTTTCTTCTGGATGCATTGCCATAAAACTTGCATTTGGCCACATCTACAAAGTACATCTTATTTTTAATTAAAGTTAAAATCTCGTTATGTGTGGCAAATTATGTAGTTGGAAGAATCTGTGTTTGCATGCAGTTGGGACATGAGCGCCACAGCATGTAGTCACCACAGTTGTTGACTTTTGACATGGCTGCCCCAGGCCTAAGGGTGGGATAAAAATAGTCTCACTCATTCTCGCTCCATTACAGTTAACTGCAGTACAAAATCTCTGAAGTATCACAAATGGAGCATATTTGGTTCAGATTCAGTGTGCACATGTTTTATTTGGAATATCTGTCTTGGTCTGTTTGCAGAAAACATTACAGTAATGGCACTGGTAAATGTTGCATTGATTTCATGTCTAATGTCTTGATAAAAATATAAGGAACTATATAGATGAAATACGTAGTAAACTGTATTGATATTGTAGCAATAATTTTGGGTTCATTTCTGGTGCTAGTTCAGATGAAACCTTAAATTCAGCTAATAAATAACAATGACGCAACTACAGCACAACCTAAAACCATAACAACCCTGACTGCCTTCTTTCTCCTTTGATGGGGATTGGGAGCAATACTTCTTACCCATGTTTTATGAGCAGGTGCAGTCATGCATAGTGAAAAATAAGGTCAGAAATGCAAATATTAATCTTTAGCCACGACATCAGTCCACATTTTTCTCTTCCTAATTTATTGAAGGAATGTCTTTCCATCCTGATATGCTTTCTGTCTGTTAGAAAGACAGAAATTTTAACATTTAAAAAGTTAAAATTGGATTAAAAACTTTCATGAATTCTTAATCCTGTTTGAGTTCCTTATCAAAGCTACAACTTGTTCATGTTTGCTCATTATATATTTGCATATTAAAAAAGGAAACTAGGTATGTTTACACGGATTTAATCATATTTATCCATTCTTTGCATCAAAAATATTTTGTGGATTTAATAAAGCTAAATGGTCCCCACTTGTCACAAGGAGACTAAAGTAAACCATCCTGGGTACTTTCTTCCTTGTCAGATGTAGCCAACTCAAAATAAATCTGCATTTATATTTCTTTGCATTTTTGTTTTATTTTCAGGTTTCTCTCACTGTGCCTGTTTCTGTTTTATTCTACTCTGATTTGTTGTAACCGCTCCACTTTCTAATTGAATGAATGTATTTGAAGGAGAAATTTGGAACTTTGGCCAACAAATACTGCACTACATACAGGCCTTTGTAATGTTACATTTTGTACACAATTACATTGCAATCAACAATATATCTTGGATATGACATAAATAAAAAAATATTGTTCTTGATGCATTGCACAAACCACACTTTTAAACTGCAATTGAGGAAAAGGAGCAATTGTGCAGAATTAACTGTGCAATTATATTCAAATATCTCTGCTCCAAAGAAAAATCCTCCAGGTTTCCTCTCAGCTAATTGTTCCATAATTGTTGTTGGTGCCTGTTGTTGATGCCTTCCACTGGGCTTTTTGTGTGAGGCTGTAAGAAATATTTAACAGACAACTCGCCTTGTTTTGGTCAACTTAATTACCTTCTTCAATTCGGTGCTGTTCTCCCTACCATCCTGTGTGTCTTCCTCTCAGGCTTGTCAAACCCACACATAGGTGTATTACACATGCTGTTTTTAATTATCTGCTGCCAGGACAGTAGAATAACTTCAGTGGATAAATATTTACATTGTGATATTGTTCCAGTGCAACTACTGGAGCTTTCACAAATATTTATTTTGCCATCTTGTTCCATGATTTTAGTTATTTTGCTTTGGTTTATTTTTCTGACGATACATTCTTAGGTACATTTCAGCTCAAACAAGAAAGAAGACTTTGATAGAGTAATTTCTTGTTAATAAACTGCACAGTGCTAAAATATTGGAGTAAGAGTACATGAGGAAACAAGAGATCAAGAGGCAGAACGAATCATGTTGACGGATGGAAAAAGAACACAGCAGAGACCATTTATGACTGGGACTGATGAGGGAGGGAATTGTATCCGCTTTTAAAATGTCTCTGGCTTCTGAAAGCAGTGTCAGCAGAAACACTCATCTTCCTCCTGTCCTCTTCTTTTTATTTATGAATAATGAATTTAGTGATCATATCTATATTCCCTAATGACTATCCCTCAATATTACTGAGGTCTTAATGAGAAACACAATGATTTGAAGTCCAATTATCTGCTGAGAAGCACTTGACATTTATGTCACAGATCTCCAGAATGATGTGTATTTTCCTCATTGTTATTTCTCTCAGTGTGTGAGTGACTGGTTGGTCTCTTGTCTTTTAGTTAGTAGAGTTGCATTCAAGCAGGGCAGTCTAAATAGAGCCTCTGGTCTGGGATGTTTTATCCGACAGTGCAATCAAAAGAAGTGCCTCTGTCTGTGTGCATAAAAATATTTCTCAGCCTCTCTCTGTTATGAAAAGAGCTGAGCAATGACCGGCAGTGCAGTGCAAAAGCAAATAATCCGTGACGTGTCAGCAGGCTACATGTGCAGCACACCTCATACAGGGAGATCAAACAGACAGGCGCATGTTGTTCCTTTGTCCTCCTCCAACCCTCAGGTACGCACATGAGGTGATAGGGGGGCACCTTTGAATCAGTGGCCTCATTCTGCTCGGTTTAGCAGCTTCACAGCATGCTGTTCCTCTGGAGGGAACATGGACGACGCAGGGAGAAGTTTGAGCTGGGTTTTCTTGGAGTCAGTTCTGCATTCTGACAAACACTATGGCTCAATCTGCGAGTTTCTTAAATGGGTCCTATGACCAATGTTTTTGTTTGCTTGTCCCTGAAGGACGAAGCAAACACCTTGACAAAAGTCATTTAAAAGCCACAAGGGGGCCTTCTTCTGTTTTCCTGTCCAGATCTCCTTCCTTCTCTCAGCCTAATAAACCAGTTATGCTTGATGTCTCCTCCACTTGTGAACTCTTCAAGAGAGCATTTTGAGAAATAGGTTAGTGGCTAACAAAGAGCCGCTGTAAAAGATGTAGGAAATTGTTGTGGGAAATCTATGTCTCTGCCGGATCCTTCCTGAGCTTTACATTAACAAGTCAAAGTTTTATTTCACCATCAGCACTGGTACATTATGGCTGGTCAGCAATAGTGATGACGCAACACATTTCCGGTTATCACATGCTCCATTTTGTATACTTTGGGGACAAAAAGAATTTAGCATGTTTTCCTAAACACAATTTTGGATGTCCTTAAATCCAGTGGTATGGAAGTGTTTCCAAGTGTTTGTGCAAAGTTTCAAAAAAGGCCCAACTGTAATCGATACTGTGGGCACACTCTTTCATCCATGTTGTAATTTCTGAGGCTATTACAACCCAGAACACTGCGGTTATTTATATGAAAATGTAACAGCTATTGCATGCCGGTGTCACCCACCACCATTCTTTAGTCAACTGCCATATAAATCGATAGGCAGCCAGACAGCCAATCTTTGTGTATTTGTTTCTCGATCCATAAACATCTACTCTATAAACTTAAAAACATCAGCTTTTGAAACCATCATTACGGTACATTAATGCTAAAGACAGGTCAAGCAAATATCATGGATTACTCCTTCACAATGATTCTTGTCAAGGGGTGTTGCATGAGAGGCGTTAGAAGCACAAATGGATGAACATATGGATCTAAGATCTGAACAATGACGTTTTCACAGTGATGATGGAAAATAGTCAGATGCTGCTCTGCACTGGATGACTATTTCATATAAGCCTGTTTCAGTTCAATTAATGTAAGTCAGAGCTGAAGCTCTGAATTTGAAGTAGCTTAAACAAGATTAAGGACTTTTGAGGGAGTAAATACTCCTGTTTTGGAATTACAAAAGGCTAGCATGGAAAAAAAAAGCCTTTTGGTTTTGTTATGTGTTGTCTAAGTAGGCTGCATTCTGTAATTTCTTCTTAAATCTGACAGTATTTAGTCACCTAAAGCGTTCTACCGTGGGTTCTAGATGACCGTCTTCATATTTTCTTCTACAGCATTGAGACTGGAAAATCAAATCCGTTCCATAGAGGCTTGCCCTCCCAGAATTTGATAATATTTGAACTGAGCCCATACCCTGACAAGTTGGGAGTTGTTTTGCTGCATAAGGGGAGACTCCAAAATGTTTGTCAGATAATGATGATCGACATATTTCAGTACTGGAAGTAATTGTAGAATCATTACCACTTCATGAAATCTTAATAGGCACTGTCGATTAGACTCAAAGTAATGGCTTCAGCCAGGAACTTGTGTCGCCATCAGTATTTAACAGATGGCTATAAAAAGTTTTCACATCTATACAGAGCTCAGCTGGAGCCATTTTTATTGTTCATGGTACTCTCAGACCAGGTGTCTGCTTCCTCTGTAGTAATACAGTTTTACAGCAAAAATGGCCACATACAGTTTATTTTTAAAGCTACCCGGCTATGCAGTTTGAAAATGCATGACTTGTCATCCAAGAGGGGGAGGAGAGACGACTGGCATTATATCAAAGGTGGTTGCAGACACAAAGCTGCGATATCTGTTAGCCCCACTGGGGACTTCCTAGCACACCTTGGGATGAGGAGAATACGTTGGCAGGAGGTGGAAAGCATTGAACTGGTCACCCACAAGGCCTTATCTTCTTGTTGTATTATTTCACCACAAAGAAGCACCAAGGCCAAATCTCTCACCCATCTCTCTGATAAGGACTGCTGCCACAAACAAAAATAAAAGACAAAGCAGAGAGTCTGCGACAACAACACAACAAAGCAGAGCACTGCTCCTTCATTGTGTTGGCCTTTTATTACCTTTCCTTGCAAGATGACTGATAAAAAGCCAAAGACAAGGCAGGAGGGAGACAAAGGAGATCAGCTGAAAGAAGGAGGTATAAAAGTAAGAAAAGATAAAAAACAAGAACTCTCAAAGAATGTAGAGATTTAATTAAAAGGAAAATCTTGCTTGTATAATAGAAACAGATAACATGAAATAAAGGAAGTGATAGGAATGAGTTTGAAATCGAGCTGAGGTCTATGTACAAAAGAACTGATTTTTAATCCTTGCTTTGTTTTATTTTTGGTTTCTGGAAATCTTCTTACAGAGGTAAAAACCTCCATCAGAGCTTGACGTTAAATGTAAGTACTCGAATCATCAGTTTCCTTAAACAAGACAACCAGCTGCCATCTTCACAAAATCAAAGCCTGTTAGACACCAGTAATGGATATAGGATATTTTACTCATCCCAAGGCATGCTTTTTATAGACTTTGATTTAAATTTTATATTACAGTCCATCTGCAAAACGATCTCAATACAATTCTGCTGCTTCCTCCCCACACTTTCAGCTCTGTGGTCCGCTAGGCGGAGTTGCAGCCCAGCTTGGGCTCAGAGAGGCAGTCAGTTCTAATGCACAACATTTATCATCGTGGCAGCAGTGCTTGTGTCCCTGGCCCCATCACTCCTGCTGTTATGAACCAGAACTCAAGAAGAACGCTGATTCAGGAGTGGCCTGAGATGAGATCAAATCAGTATTTTCCATATGGTAAAAGTTGGTCCAGTTCTTATGCTGCTGTTGTTGTAATGGAGCCACATAGAACAGGAATTTGGATCAACTTAATGCTCTGTTTATTTGATATTTTCCCTATAAGGGATACCATTTCAAGCTAAAAAAAAGGGCTTTCAGCAAGTCCTAGCAACCATTCAGTCAGCTAATCACTGTGAGCTTTGACTCATTTATCTATTATGTAGTAATTTATTGCTGGAAAAGTAAACATATCTTCCCAGCCATAGAAAATCACACATTTACAGCTTGATACAAATAGTGGTTTGCTAAAGTAATATGGTGAAACCGTTGGTAATACTGCAGCAAGAAGGTCCTGGATTCAAATCCTGGTCTGGCGTCATCATATTCATGTTTTTGGACTGTGTGCTTCCTTTCACAGACCAAAAACATGACTGTTAAGTTAATCGGTCGCTCGAAATTGCCCTTGGGTATGAGTGTGCATGTATAAGTGTTTGTCTGCATCCGTTCAGGGTGCACCCTGTCTCTTGCCCAATGACAGCTGGAGATTGGTGCCAACTCCCTCGCATCCCTTGAAGGAGAAGTGGGTATAGAAATTGGCCTTGCAAAAGTATTTATACGCCTCAGTCTTTTTCACATTTTGACCCAGAACAGCCACATTTTTTGTAGAACCACCCATCATTGGATTTGCAGTAACTCATTGTCTCGTCAACAGTTTTTTTCTAAACCAGTCCTGGGTCCCTAAAGCTTATTTCGATCAGCCTTGGACCTCTTGGTTCCATGTCTTGTCAGTTTGTGGTTCTGACATTTCCTTTCTATTTTTAGCTGATGGTCCAAACAGTACTCCATGTGCTACATTAAACTTCTCTATAACATTATCTCTGTCTGGTTCCTGGTATTTATGATGTTTCTCTCTATTGATTCTTAATAAACTTCTGAGGGCTTCAAAGAATAGTTGCATTTATTCTAAGATTAAATGAGTAAATAGTTTACTCACTCTAATAAGTAAATCATTTACTCATTAGAATGAGGCAAGTTCTGAAGACAATAAGTTGCACTTTAGCTTATTTAGTTATCGAGGAGCTAAAAATAAATTAAAAATTGTTTTCACTTATAAAAATGAAATGTGAACAGTGTATAATTTTTTTTGACGTCTGGATTTATTTCAGACGGTTTGCTGAAATATCTGGTGGTCATCTCCTCTGATGCTGCCCCCAGGTCTGAGTACCATGAATTTCAGCACACCTAGAAATCAGAGTTATAGTTGCCTTTGAAGGACATATCCCATGGCAGTTTGTTCACATATGTGTAGAAAAGTTGTGTGTGTGGCCTTGTGTGTGTGCTTAAGTGAGTGTGAATTGTTCAATAAACTCATCACAGGGCCAATAAAGATGGCTGACATTTACAGCGTAGTCCAAAGGTCAAGGATGCGGATCTGATGAGATCATGATGGAGAAAGAGCTGTTTTACTGCAGACAGTTGAAGGAACCAAAAGGAAAACTGCAAAAAGGGAAATGTTTGTGATTTCTAGAGAAGGTCAACAGTCTGCAAGAACAATTATTTTATTAAATTTGCTTAATACTTACAAGAAAAGGGGTCATAGAAGGCAATATAAATAATTATTTGCTTCTGACCTAAACCATTTGAGCCTTCAACAGTACAAAACTCTGATTGGAATTTAACTTTTCACATCTCAATAAATAACGTGACTTTACCCACAGGCAAGAGACAATAAATAAGCAAAACAGCTGATTCAAAATTATAGATGACTATACATAGATATTTTCTACAAAATACTCTTGTTTTTAAAGAGCTGAATAACCTTGAGAAATGACTTTCATTTGTGCCAAATTCTATTTTTATTAGTTTTGTTTATATTATGAAAGATATGATCAATGATTTTATAGTGAACCACTTTTTGACCTAGAGATGTATCCATTTATGCTCACTCTGATGACTGATGTATATTTGGTGCATATATATATATACATATATATATGTATATATATATATATATATGTATATATATATTTCATATATATATATATATATATATGAAAATTCACATTTCAAAAGAACATGGAAGTCTTTAGGTAATTTAAAAAAACCACAAATTTCATATGAAAAAAAAATATTTTTTTGTACATTTACATAGAATTTATTTTGTGTTACTTAGCCTGTAACATTATTGTATTGTTTGTTTTTCTACCCAACATTTTTTTTTGTCTTTTTTGTCTTATTTCATGGGTTTTGTTTTTTCATCAATAATATTTACTTACGTTGGATACACACTTCTGACCCATCACATAGCTAACTGGGAATTAGAGAGCTTCTATGCAACTTTTAAATTTGATTAATTGGCAGCTTTCAAGATAAAAATCACAAAAGTGCTTTAAAAATCAACCAAAAAATCCACTAGGGAAAATTAAAGTAGACTTATAAAGAAAAATAACTGACAACCTTTTAATTAAATTACACAAAGTCTTACAATAATTTGATAAGGGACAATCTGATTTGCACATACAGTCACATAAATCCCTTAGTAAACACATCTCTCACTTTACAGGGAGGTGTTTGCTAATGTGCTATCAAAACAATAGGTTCCTTCCTCTGTTTTGATATACCTTGTTGATCATTTTGCTCATAACATGCTTATTTGATGGTTTCAATTACACTTTACCAGAATGCTTGTTCATTTTTTGTTCAAAAAGTAGAAAATTTTGTATTGAACATTGTAATTCATAACAACTAGCATTCCTCAGTGTATCATGCTACACTGAGGAATCTCTGATTTAGACTCATGATTTATGAAGCATCTAAACAATACATGATGGGGTCAATGTGGACAGACAGCTTGATAATGTAGGCCTAATTAAAGCTCCCGGAGTGGGACTATTCACATGTCTCTGCCGACCAGCACATTCCAGTATACAGCTCTGTCCTCATTAGTACCAACAATGTCACCAGACCTACACCAGTCAACACGGCCTTTAAATGTTGACGAGGGCAGAAAGTGTCCCTGCTCTCGGAGCTGTGAAACCCTCCTGATTTCTGAAGCCTGAACTAAACGTGAGCTCATTCTGGAGCTAAAGTTAATGAAGACAGTGACACAGAGAGGAGGGAGCCAGCTCACTTTGAAAGAACCCCGGTTCTGTGTTTGGGGACTGAAAGTCTTGCCAGATTGGCAGCTGAGCCTTATGGGCCTCTCATACCTTTGATGAATCCCTGAAACTGTTGAGGAAGAGCTGACAGACACGCTCCCTTTGGCCAAGTTCTGTCTTTTTTTCTGTTTTTTTCGGTGCCTTTGTTGTTTGACTTTGTCAGATCTGTGAATTTTTGTGTGTTTGTCTCTGTAAGAATGAGGTGTGAATGAAAGAGTGCAGGAGAAATGCTGTGTGTGTCTGTGTGCCCACTGTGTGTGTGTGTGTTCTAGGTGAGCAGTCATCTGATGAACTGCCTTCCCTCGACCGAGGCCTTTGCTCGTCCTAGCCAGTGAGATGCTGCTGATGTTGTGTTGGTTAACAATGCTCATCCTCCAGCACCACAACTCACAGAGCAGCAGTAAGAAGTTGGCAGACCCTAATGGAAACGTCATCTTCCTGATAAAAGATGGCCTGCCTTTGATGAGAGGGGGAGTTATGGGAAGTGTATAATAAAAGAACCATTTCCAATCGGTTCCAAAGCCAATTTAAGAGTGCTGAATGAAGACAGACGCTGTCATAGACAAACGGAAAAGCTGACAGTTACTCACAGGCGTTCTCCTGTTTGGCAGGTGGAAGAACCTTTCAATACCATGCTCCATAGTCCTGTCTTGAATTAGATGGGCAGCAAATCAAATCCAAAGTTTTATTTAGGAATTAAAAATGTGGAACACTTTTATCTTATTTTTCCTGCGGGTTCTCTCTCAAGCACAACTATTATGCTGCTGTCCTGCTGTGAATGTTTTCTCACCGATGCCCTGCTTAGAGAAAATAATGTGCTCTGTTTGTAGTGTCTGTCTAAACCAGGTGATACCACTTACTGTGAGCGTTAGCAGTAATTGGTTGAAAGATGCTGTGCTCCAAATTAGAAGATGTAGTACCTAATACAGCTGCACCAACCACACTGGGTTTTGTCTTAGGATTCCAAATTGTGAAAATGGTTTGGTTGCCGTTGCATCTAAATATAACACACACTCAAAAAAAAGATCCCAGCTGGTCTTGGGAAAGTGTGGAAAGATCTGGTTGGCTAAGAATGCTGGAAGTTAAAGAAACAATTGCGGGAGGACATAAGCAGACTTAGCTTTCTTCTTAGAACAATGTTAGGTCGGGATGCATTTTCTGCCAACGTATGCGACACTTTCAAGCCACACAAACAAAGAGTGTAGTCTGCCATAGTTAGTGTTGTTTTACTGCATGTTTGTTGCTCAAATACGCCCACATCTGGTTGTGTAACCACTTGACTCTCAAGCTTGGGCTTGAAAATTGTGGGTGGTTTGTATTAAAATTCTGATCTATGCTCGACCCAGCATTAACTGTGGTCTCTTTCATGAAAAGACTTACCAAGTGACTCGTTTAAGCATTAATATAGTTCTGTTCAGCTCTTTCCTTTGTAGGATCCTGGTCCACAGTGAGTTGGAGGAAAACTGTGTCAATTTTTAATATGTTTAGTAATGCAATATTGAAGGACATCCAAAAAGTCTTGGCAGGCATCATAATCGTCTTTTAGAATGAATAGTTTACAATGCCTCTCTTAATTCATTCTGTCAAACAGAGAGTAGTTGCATGATGTTCCTAATTCATTGTTAGGAACATGACTGATGCATGTTTCAAATTTTATGCTTAATGCTCAAAACTTTGCATGTTCAATATTTCCTTAAATGAATATAATGAACATAGACCAGGGAACCCGCATACTTTTTTCCTACATTATAGTTGATTTAATGCAATTCACAATACATTTAATTTCAGTGTCCTAAATAGATTTATCTGAAATTTCTTTATAAAAATACATTATCAATCATAAAGAAAAAAACCAACAAGCAGAGAGGAAATGTGGAAGTTCATTCATCATAACTGACAAGGATCATATTTCATTATATCCAAAGTCTCTCCTCGTCTTTCTGACCATACAGACAGACAGAGATTTGAAAAAGAGTTGCAAAAGCAAATGAGGTGGATTAGAAGTGCTTAACAACAACAATAACATGTCATCCAGGACATGTTTCTGTGGAGATTCATCTCTTTGGATTTGTTGAAAAGCAGACTGCAGACGGAGATTATTATCCACAATGACACTCTGAAGATACTTGGATATAATTTCTCTTTGGAAAACATGAATTACTTTTTATTTGAAATGAAAGATTTAAACTCAGCAACACACATTCAAGTATAATACACTGCTAGGTTTACTACTCCAGTTGGCAAAAGGTTTTTGAAGGAAATCCATCCAATTGAACTGAGTCATTGACTTTGCAACAACCTTGCAAATATAAATAATCAGAATATAAATAAGCTATGACCTTTCATGGAGGAAGGGAGAGAAAAATCTGCTTTGATGTTTTTTTAATCTTTTTTTTTAACATAATTCAGAGAAATGGAAAACAAGTGAACTACCAATAAGTCAAAAATATCCTAGAGATCAGAAATTCTCAACAAATCTCTGATTGGTGCATCTCTAGTATAAACATGTATTTGTTCACTTGTTCTTCTTTAATGTGACATTGCTGCAGTTTGCTTTTCTTCATATTTTTTGTTTGTGTGCTTGCCAACCTTGAGTTGGAGTAACTTCCCTCTTATGATGCACTCTGATCTTTTGTTCTCATCTTTATTTAATCCTTTTGATATTAGCGTCTTGTCAAACAGACTTCATGTTGTCGTCGGAGAGAAGTACAGTGGAACGATATATGAAGTTGCAGTGAGACAGCAGCCTTTAGCGTCAAATGCTAAACTGTGTAACAGACAGAACGTAGCGATTTTCTTTTACCAGCTCTCCCTGCTGCTTCCTTTTGCTTTCTCCATTAGAACTTACTGAAACTGCATCTCAGTTTTGTTTCTTGTTCCGTTTTCCTCTGCTTGCTCTCGCAGTATCCATCTTTATCCTTTTCATTATCTATTAGGAGAGTAATCAGACTGTTGTGGTGATGCTTACCAGTAGATGCTCAATGCTTATGGTACTCCTCAAGAGGAGAGGCTGGTGGGTGACACCTTTTAGAACTTGATAGAACTTTGATCTGCAGTGTGGATTTGCAAAATTGCACTTCTTGTTCCTTGTCAAAGGGGTGAAATAATTGAAATGTGAAAGAGAGAGCTGTTAGATGATTTTAATTTTTTTTTTTTACCGATACTTTCAGCATAAACAGTGGTTTTGTATTTATTAAAGACCTACTTAGGCCTACTCAGAGTCCTACGTTGTTTCATTTTTCCTGTACTTTACAACAGGAACCAAAGTCAGTCCTTCAATCGTCTTTGAGGCACAAATGGGATAAATGACTTCTTTATGCCCTCTTCATTTTCAGTGAAATGAGTACAAAGCAATATTTCCTGTGTAACTGCCACTCCACCACACACAACTTGCTATGTCAACATCTTAATTAGCAGGAAGGATAACGACCTGTAGTGAATAATTGTTTTTAATTATGCAATTTTACTGCTTCTACAAATAAGATGAGTGTCTGTGGGCCAGATGAGGTGCAGTGAGCAAAGAACCATTAACCATTCAATTTCACCTCCAAGCTGAAGAAAGAATGACTTAACATGCTTTGGCTGAAAAGAGAAAATTAAATCCAATTTCCATTATCAAGATAAAGTGATTACACCACATCAGAATGTGGCCAAGAGCAATGTATGAAAATCTAAGATCATGAATATGCCTCAAGCATCCACTGACAGTATTGCACATCTCCGTGAAATTCTGTGTGTCTGACACACATATTTGCCTCTTGCTTCCATTCCGAGAAGCAGACCTGTGTACATACATGCACACACACACACAGATATAAATTCAACTCCACATCTACCCTGAGATGTAAAAAGTCTATTGAGCCATCACATGGATTAATGTTTGGTAGAGTGAGCTTGGATTTGCTCTGGCCATAACAGGGTTCCAGTGTTTTTCCCTCTGCTTGGATATCCAGCCTTGATGGTCATGTTACACCTGGATGGCTCTCCTAATAGAAGCATTTTATCAGGCCTGCAGGCAACAGGCCTGGCCTGGCCATCCATTTTATTATTCATACAGCTCTTTATTCCAGATTCTATTTTCATTTTAGCCCACTGACCCCTCCTACAGGACAGCACACCAACTCAAACTAATTAGCTTGCTTGAGAATATAGACAGTGAGAATAAGATGTGGCAGCTGAGGCAAAAGAGATGAAAATCCATTCAGTGACATGCATTGATCTTAGTGTCGTTTCCACAGGAAATCCATCATAAGTTATTGATTCAGTAATAAGGCATTAGATCAATATATTCAAACTTAAAGCTTGACTCATTTTAAGGAGAAAATTGCAGGGGGACACTGTATATATGTTTACTTTTGATGTAAGCATCTGAATTCATTTTTGAGGATCATGGAAGAAAAAAAAGAACTGTAGCTTTGTGGGTAGGAGGCTGTTCTAAAGTCACGTTTGATGCAATGTTTGTTAAACTTTGCTGCAGTTCACATATCCATGCAATAACTTGCAAAATATTGCTCAAACCATTTTGTTCACAATTTATTTTCATCTAAAAGAAATTGATGATAGAGCAACACAGGAACAAATACATTTAAAATGTAAGGAAAATGGCATGCAGAAATATAATTGGCATCTCTGAAAAGGTAACGGTGTAAAATGACTGTTAACTTCCAGTTTATATATATATATATTTCTTCCTAAGAATAACATTTACAAATTTTAGACCTCTGTCAATCATCCACTGAAAAATCTACAAAACCATCAAACCTTAATCGGTCATGTTTCATAAATTAGAATCCAAATTCATTCTACTCTTCAGCTTTTTGTTTGTAAAACATTTTGAAAGAATCATTCACCATCCACATTACAATTATGCCCACTGTATAATTGTACAATGGGCAGAATTGTTGTGTTGGTCTATGACATAAAATCTTAATACGATACATCAAGTGTGTGTTTTAACAAAACAAATATGCAAATGTTTGAGGGGTAGGAAAAACTTTGCAAGACACTCTACTTTCAGATCTGAATGTGCATACTTGAAATCTCTATTTCTATTGTTAAGAAGAAATACTTATTAAAAGGGAAGGAATAAAGAAATGCATGGTCACAGAAGGTTGCGGTGAAAATATGCATTAAAGTGATGCTGTGGGATGCTGGAGGCCAGCAGTTTTGACTGCATTTATTTTCCTCTTTGCACTTCACCTGGCATCAGAACATACAAACGGTGAGTGATAGAGGGTTGTATCAGGACTGCCAACAATCATCGCGTATTGAAGTGGAGAAGCTGCTAGTCCGTCTATTTAGCCTGTCAAAGCTTCTGTGGTGAATTCACAAACCTATATTCTAGTCTTTGTATTTTTATGTGTATTGGAGTGTGTAACAGCTGGATGAAGCCTCTGATGTTCCGTTGCCAAATGTCACAAGTGGTCCATATCCTTCTGGGGAAATAAATTGGCTCTCTCTTAAGCAGCAAGTAGACGACAGGAGCCATGGCATATGTGGAGAATCTGACAACTCGAGACGACAGCTTCTCCTCCTTTTTGGCTTTCTCATCATGTTTCAGACAGCACCTTAATGATTAGTGTGTCTTTGTGTAGGCTTCTGTTTGTGGATGAGACCACTGTCGACAACTCATGAATCTTTAATGAGAAACAGAGCATAATCCGTGACATCTTGTATTTCTCTTCAGGTGCTGCTTAATGTCATTGAACCGAGACCCAAGATCTGGGGCATTTCATTTGGGACAATTTGTCATGATGACTTCAGTACTTTAGGATACTAGCGAATTACACACAAAAAGAGTAAAATATTGTGCAAGCTAACCACTAAAACAGCTTTGTGCTTTTTGGTACAGGACTTGGTCTAAGTGGTGAAAGGCAACAGTAACAATTTGCATTTTGGAGCATATAAAATGCAAAAATGAAGGTCACAGACATTATTTATTCTGTGCTTTTTATCAATGTTATATTTTTGTCAGCTTCTGTTGTGTTAACTATTAACTTTCCTTCAGTTTGCGTATTTTCTCTCTTCCAAATTATTTCTAATCCCCACATTAACTCACCTGCAGTCAACGTCTTTCATCACTGTCACCAAAAGCTCCCTGGTTTTCATCGTTCTTTGCTGGTCCCTTAATACTTTGCCCATGCTCCAAGTCCTGTTATTTTTTTAAGCTGTCTTAATTTTTAAACCTTTGCCATCCTCATCCAAGTTCCTGTCTTCATTTTGATCCTTCTCTTAACACAAAATATTCCATTTATCATGGACAATCACCATCTCATACAAAAAATAAAAAAATTATACCTTAGGCAAACATTGTATCCATTTTGATCTCGCTTTACACTTCAGAGAAACAACATCACAGATTTTGGTTCCTTTCTTTCTATTTATTATTCCATCTTTTCACACTACAACATGGGTGAAGCGCCTCCATCAAAGCCTTTCTTTGTGTCGTCACCTTTCTCATGAGACTGCAGTAGATCCATTGCTTCCGCTCGTTCCACTTTTACTTTTTCCTTAGCATGGTTGCTGTGAACTCTACTGAAGTCATCAAAGTTTTGGGTTCAATAACACATTTCCTTCTTTCTATGGTTGGGAAAACTGTGACCAGGAGAATTTGCTTCTCTTGCAGTGTCTGAAAAAGTGGGGACCCAGGAAAGAATTCAAAAAGACTGATCTCAAATGTGGGGCTGCACAGTGGCGCAGTGGGTAGCGCTGTTGCCTTGCAGCAAGAAGGTCCTGGGTTCGATTCCCGGCCCGGGGTCTTTCTGCACGGAGTTTGCATGTTCTCCCTGTGCGTGCGTGGGTTCTCTCCAGGTTCTCCGGCTTCCTCCCACAGTCCAAAAACATGACTGTCAGGTTAATTGGCCTTCCCAAATTCTCCCTAGGTGTGTGTGTGCATGGTTGTTTGTCCTGTTTGTTTCTCTGTGTTGCCCTGCGACAGACTGGCGACCTGTCCAGGGTGTACCCCGTCTCTCGCCCGGAACGCAGCTGGAGATAGGCACCAGCAACTCCCGACCCCGTTAGGGAGAAGGGTGACGGAAAATGGATGGATGGATGATCTCAAATGTAACAGTGAGATGTTGAAGGCTTTTATGCTATTTAGTACAACAAAATATCACAAACTGATAACTAGAAACTTGCCAATGCTCATAATGAACTGGCTTAATCCTTGAAAAATCTAAAATTCAGTACTGCAGGCATAGCTACTGAATTTCTGAATAATCCAAAAAATAAGAAATACATTGAAAACATATGCATGAAACAGAAAATCATTCTCAGTCTATTTCCAAGTGCCTAACATTTGCAGTATTTCTATGTTCTGTTTTGCATGAAATACATTTTGGAATTCATATTTTCTGCAGTCAGTACGTGTTAAGCGGATGGGTGACTCTAACCCAACAGACAAAAAGATTTCCTTTGAGTGATAGACACAAAGCCATCGATAAATCTGCATTCATGTGAGCAAACTCAAGTATACACTTGTTTATGTGTTCCTATGAACATCCTGGGAAAGTTGCTGGAGTGTAGTGCTGTATGGATAAGAACAGAGAGAGAAAAAGACTAATGGCAGGGGGGAAAGATGTATGCTTGGATGGAGAAGTTAATAAAATTGAAGCTGTGTTATGATGAATAAGGAAAGGACCATAAAAGAGAATGTATGTAGTGAATCTCCCTGGCGAGCAGTGCTGAACAGCCTGGTGAGCGCGCCCAGGGGAAAGCTTTTTAATCTGCAGCCCTCCCTAACACTCCGTACAGCGTGGGGGAATGGGTCCACATTCTGTTTGAGTTTCAATAAGAGAAAGATGGAACCATGAGCTGGGCATGAACAGAAAGAAAGGGGTAAAGCCTTCGTAATACAGCAGAGAAGTACCAAGTTGAAATTCATTTGACTTCTGTGCAAGGGTAGAGGACTGTCTTGTCATAGAAAATGTGAAAAAATAGAAAAAGGAAAATTAATAAGAGTGTTATATAAAAGTATGAGAAAGTTTTTGTTACTTTGAAGGTCAATGGATCTACTTGTAAAATATGTGTATCAAGATTCCTATGATATTAAAGCAAACACAAAACCAGAGGTTTTGTACCACACTGTTATTGCCATTTGAACTTTCTGTTTCATCTCCTAAACTTGAAACTTGACCATGCATGGCTAATTACACTGATTCTCTCTGTTAATAGGTTGAGTATATTTCCCATCAAATTAACATTTATGACTCAAAAATGATATTTTAGAGGCAGGAAAAATGGGCAAGCAAAACGTTTTGAACCAAAGATTGTCATGAGTGCAGTTGGAGAGTGAAGGCTGGCCTTTGTTGTCCAATGTAATAGAAAAGGTACTGTAGCTAAAAAGGCTGAAGAGGTCAACGTTGGTTCTGATGGAAAAGTTTCACAATACATCACAATACAGGTCTGGCCAGTTGAATCACCAGGTGTTTGTGGGCCACTAAACTGGGGATAAACAAGGATGCAGGCCTCTTTCAGCATGATGTTGTCCCATGTCACAAAACAAAAATAGTTCAGGAAAGGTTTTAAGAGCAAAAAAAAAAAATTACATAGAGATGTTGACTTGGCTTTCAAATGCCTCAGAAATCAATCTGATGTGTTGGACAAATAGCTCTAATCCATAAAAACTTCCAGCAAACTTTAAGGTCTTAAAGAATGTGATGTCAATATCTCAGTGAAAGACAAACATTCCACCTTCAGAGGTCTAATAGTGGTTCTGGGAGACTTTGACTGGACAAGTCAGGACTGCATTGGTGGCGAAGGGATATAAAAACACTATTTGACAGATTGTCATATTATTATTCCTTATTCATATGCAGACATTTTTGTTTTTCACTTAGACAAGAAAAAAATAATCAGTTTCTGCTTTGGTAAATATGTCCTTCTGATTGTTGTAGTACTGCCTGCATCCTCTCTTTTTGTAGTGCAAATATTTCATTAATAGCTGTTTAAGTGTCAGGACTTTGTGCATTTCAAAGCAAAGTGAAAGTGACTGCAGTGTTTTACAAAGCCTGTTGAAGATCTACTTAGTCCATTGATGCCAGGTCTCAGGTCAGTACTGGCAGGCCAGGTATGGCAAAGTCACTCAACTCATTTTGAAGCATTTCCGTTTTTGTCAGATTATTTAAACAGTCAGATACAATAAATTTATGCAACTGAAACCCTTTCATGCTGGATGTTTTTTTTCTTTTTGGGTATTTTGCTCTCTGTCCTTCTTGTCTACATCATCTTATTTAGAAACATTCTGCTCCAAAATATCAGCCATAGCCAGAGAGAAAAGTATCATGTAGTTTAATGACAATACATCTAACTTGTTTCCTGTTGCTGCGCATTGACAACAGGAAATGGGGAAAAAAACAACAACAAAAAAAAAAAACAAAGGTGGATGAAATGGTGGGGTCTTTGTAAGTGCAGCTGTGGCAGCTGTTCATTTTTCGCCTGAGTTGCTTTCAGAGAAGCCAGTTACCTTGCGGATGATAAATGTCTGTGTACGGCGAGCTGTCTCAGAACTCTGGTAGCCCTTAAACCCTGACAGCCTGCTCAGCCTCAACCCACAACCTGAACATTCAACCTCCATCTGTCCTTCAGCGCTGCAAATCAATGGCAGTCTTCACTCACCCCAGTTGGTGGATACTTGTGCCGCCTACGCAATAAAGCCTATTTATTGATATGTGAGTTAATGTTCGTCTTCGTTGAGATCTCCATGATAGTGTGATCTCCCAGAGGGCATCAACAAGGCAGTGAGAGAGAGATGGGGAGGCGCTAGAATGACTGTGATTGCTGTCTGTGTGGATAAACAGTCTGTGGACACGATGTAATCTCTGAAGGAATAATAAGGTCAGCTGTTTCTCTTTGATCAAGATGGTTCTTCGAGACTATTTTGGTGTACCTTGAATTCTCTTTGTCTTCTCTCTTCTTCATTAATCAAAATTTTCAACTTTAGAAGTCCTGCTTTGATGTGGCCCCATCATTTTGCCATTAATTGGAGATTCTGCTTCCCCTCCCCTCTTTTAAGAGTCTGTTCATCAGTCAGATGCAGTAGCAAGAATTTGATAGCTGTGACGCTTTGGCAGGTCTGATTTCCTATTATCAAAACACAGCTGCCTCTGACAAATTATATTTTATCTCTGGGTGTGGATACATATTAAGGCAGGCTTTAATTATTAAACTGGATTTAATAAAATCCAGAGTGTAAAATACATTTTGCAAACATTTAATAAAATCTTTGACTACATTGTATTCAGTTTTATACACTGATTTTCAATGGCAGGATGCATTATTAGGGTTTTTTTTTCTCTCAGTTAAGGCATACAATTAGGAACCATTTCTCCCAAACGAGGATTTAGTTGTAAAATCCTCACTTGGATTTTACAACTTATTCCTGGTAAATATCATTTTACCAAGAATAAAATCTTATTGATTTACTTAATGAAAAAAATATGGCAAATCATTTTTTTAAGTTTTTGCACTGAGGTCTTAAAGTCTGGACATCTTTGCAGTTATTCAGTTTTGATCTGTGACCTAAGCTTTGCAAAAATGCAGAACTGTGTAAAACAAGATTTTTTTATTTAGAAAAATAAACTATTAAAAGATCAAATATTGCTGAGCCTCATTATGAAAACTTAAAAGCTTCTCAGAACGGTAGGGCAGTAGAAACATGCTCAACCCAGCAAAAGCATGACCTTGTTTTTTTGCATATTTATGACAGTGTACTGCTATACCAAAACTTTTGCTACAGAGTTGCACAGGCCATTTATTTCAATCTGTCATTTCATGGATAATATGGTAGTCCCATTAGCTGTATAATTATTTTGGTGTAGACAACTAAAGCTTGCACTTTTTGAGTATGAATCAACTTGAGAAATTAATGTTTAAGGTTTGTCTCTGGTTTTGAAGTTCTAGGCACCTTCAAGTGAAAGAAGACTCACAAGAGCAGCATAGGAAACACAGGAAAAGAGGTTGAAAAAGACAGAGGGGACTTGAGTGGGATGGCGAGTCTGGGATAGGACAGTGAATATTGAAGCAAAGTGATACAGCAAAGCACAGAGAAAAAGATTAAGAGCCTCCGGCAGAGAGGCACCGGTCCAAGTATCATAGTCAATTAACATCCCAGCCCAGCACTAATTCTTAGTCTATTTCAGACCATTAATTATGTCCACCGTCAGTTTCAGCTCACTTGACCTAACACAAGGCTCTTTCATATCACCACGGCCCCTTATGATAATATTTTTACAACAAAAGTATGTGCCCTTACATTTTCATGATGAAATTAAGATGACACACATGGATTAAGCTCCCACTTAGGAGTCATTTACTTAAAAATAGAGGATTTAATAAAAAATTCACTCTTAAGTTCTTGAGACTGAACACTTCATCAGGACATTACCCTTAAGATGCCAATACAGCTTGACATGTGCTGTGTCTTCTTACCACTGACCTATGCATGAGTTAATTCAAAGGGCTCAGAGTACGTTTGCCTACATCAGCAAGGCTTTGGAAGGTTATCAAAATGTCTGAGCAGTACTGCAAGGTTTAGGGTGTCAGCAAACACTGAAAGCAGCTAAAGTAATTTCTTTACTACCATTTTGAAGTCACAGCATATTGGCTTAGAAAACTAATAACAAATGCAACAAAAGGTATGCCTTTAAAAATGATCTTCACAACGAAACAAAATTTCACAAAACTAAAATATAAGCACGACTTGTTATTATGGTGCCGTAAACTTAAAAACTGCTGGACACTTATTACCCACAACAACCTGAATGATTGATTACATTGAGAAAAGACATCAGAAAGACAAACTCTGTAATTCTTACCCCCAACTCACCCAGAATGCCTTACCAGCAGTCCTCTTCTGATGGAGAATATGAAGACATCTGGGCGGCATTGATGAAAGGTCGTACAGCTTTGATGCCAGACAGACACTTATTGTAATTCTCCACAAGGAGGTTCATGGTGCTGTGGGAATCCCTAGAATCCAGTAACAGGTGGTGTCATTAGCTATGGAGAAGAAGACCCTGGGAGACTCGGTCAAATCCCTCACAGAAGGTATGACCAAACTCCTTGAAGAACAAAATTTAAAGAACCCATCGTAGACTTAAACGGTTAGTTCAGAAATGTTCAAAAAGATGCTGTCAATCGCTAAAAGCTTCTGTTACTTCGAAATAAAGATGACGTGTCACTGTAAGATTTTTTGGAAGCGTGTGAAAATCCTTGGACTGTTCAAACTAACAAGCTTGTCAGACATACTATACTATCTTCTGTTGTGTTTTATAACTAACAAAACCCTTAACACATTGAAAATCTTACTCTTTTTCCATTTTTTTAAAAACATGTCACGTGTCTGAATGAATCTGTTCGTTTGTTTGTCAACTAAGATGTGTCAATAATTTGTCCTGTTAGCCACCAAACTGCAACACATGTGCTAAGAAAGCATGCTTTACATAACAAGATAAATATTCTGCATAGAATGAAGATGCATGAAGCAGATAACATCCAAATCCCCTGGGAAAAAAAAAAATCTTATTCAAAGCCAATGTGTTGCGTCTCGTTGATACATCCTCCACATTAGAGCATCAGCTGATAAAAGCTCATTTCACAGAAGCACAAAAGTGTGATAGGTTGTTCTGAAACCTTGACTGCAATGCACGCTTTTTTCAGAAACACTGTGCTGTGAGACTTGACAATATTGAGGATGGCAAGCAGAGACAAGACTGCATCAAAAACCGGTGAACTAAGATGAGAGTGCCTGGTCAGTTCTAGAGAGATGACAAACATCCAGAAATGCGTCACTTGGTCCCTATTTTCGATCACCTTCCAGGGAAGCTGAGAAGCTGTCACCACCACTGTCATCTTGTTCATTGGCAGGTTCCGTCCCACTCCATTTATCCCTGGGCAGGTGCTTCTTACAGTTCTAGAAATACATGACAAGAGAGAGGCATTTCATGCAATGTTGAAATTGAGTGGGCTGAATGAGAGATGAAGTCCCTCCTCAGGAATTCAGATATAATTAATGATCATCCAAAATATCTCAGTGCCTGTTTAGGTGATTGATTTTAGCTGAAAGTAATGCCAATTGCAGAAATGATGTGTTGTCTTGAAAAGAAGAATAGAAAGTACCACAGCTGTCATTTACTGAAAGACATATTTAGGTTTTAAAACAGTCTCGGGTGATTCATAGTGATGCCTGCTGGCACTACACTGTGCCCCAAAAAGGCTTTTTCTTATTGTATGTCTGCCACAGGACAGAGGGAGGAGATAACTTTAATCCTTCCAATCTGTGTAAGGAAAGTTTGCAGGTGTTTACAAATGTTAGATAATCCTATGAAAACTAAAAAGCCTTAGATGAAACTGCCTTGTGTTGTTTTATGACCCATAACTTCTTATAATAAAGTGATGAAACACTGATTAACTGATCGAATTCTGACAATTACTGAACACCTTTTTACCATGTTATTAATTAATCTGTCCAGTTTTTTGTCTTCGGGGAAGGCAATGCAATTTTTTGATGTGTGATAGAGAGTGTTGAAGTGACAAAACAAGATGTGAGACTTAGTTTTGCATTTTTGAAAGGAAGTTCTTTGAAATGGTTACAAGCAGTTAACATCATATCTGGAGTGAATAAATCTATTGACATTTACTTAAATTGTTATGCCACTTTTGCTTTTCACATCACTTCTTTGCATAAATCACTGCAACATATTTTTTTAGATTCGAGGTGTGTCAGGACTTCCTCACTGGTCTTTGCTTCTTTCTGACCATTAGAGATTAAGCCTCTTGCATGCTAATCTGGCTTTATGCTAAGAGAAAATGCCAGCAGAGTTATCTACTATACACACAATATTTATAGCCAGTGTGATTTTAAATAAAGCTCACTTTTTAAAAAATCCTAATTTCATTTCCAAATGTACAAGACTTAAAAAAACCCTGTTTTTTTAAGTCCATTTAGCTGTTTATAAAAACAGAATAAATCTCTTCAAAGTAACAATTTTTCTATCAAAAATATATAAAGAAACAAAACTGTTTTCTGTTGCTTTAAGGATATTGTTGAAGTACAATACTCCTTTAGATATAAGAGTGCAGAAGGTAGAAGAGGGACATGTAGGACTGTCGCATGTCTTCACAAACAAGCAGCAGAAGGACTTGCTTCAATATAACTCCTTGGTCAATTACTTCTTTTTAGCCTTAGCTTAGTCTCCATGCACCAACTCTTGCACTTGACAGTGGGTGGCAGCATTCTTTACTTTTTTCAGGACATTATCGGGTGTTAGACCAGACATTAACCACAGCATCATGATAAACAATGACCCACCTCTTCATCTGGACAGAAGTGTCCAATCTAGTTCTTCTAAGTCCAGCTGGAGAGCACAAACATTGCGATGGAAATTGTCGAAAAGCACAGCAATCCCGCTTCTTAATTTATATGCCCCTTGTGTACTTGCAGCTGTAATGCTATATCCTATTATCCAAGGCATCAGTGATGTAGTTGATTCCAGCTGGTCAGCCCTTAGCAAATGGCTCAGCCCAGCCACCAATTATAAACCCTGTACTTAACACTCAGTCAGGTTCAGTCATCTTGGCCGTCTGTTCATCAGTCGGCCAGGTTCTCCATAACAAGGCAGATGGGCACATAGCCATTCTCAAAAATTTATTAAAAAATTAAAAACAATATATTTTTAAATATGACAGGATCTATTAAGGTTGTGTTATTTTTTTAAAAAATTTTATTCATTTGAAATGCAAACTAAATCAGCAAAATAATTATGTTTTCTGTTGTCTAAAACATATGCTGATTCTGGGAATGAAAAAAAAAAGATTAATTTCCTTTGCTTTTCCTTTGTGTCTTCCCTCATTGTGTGATGAAAATTTGTGTTTTTTTTACACAAAGGAATTTACAAACTATACAAGACAAGGCACAAACATTCATTCAGTAAATATCCAATTTATTCCAGAAAACAAGCAATTCCATGGCTATCCTCCACAATAATCAGCCTGTCGTTTATTTTGGGTTTGAATCAAATTCTGTCTTTCATGTCAAGTAGAACAGTTCAGCTTTGTGTTCCAGATTACTGCTGGAAAATTAGGTTTTGCTGTTGTCAAATAGTATGAGTTTGAGTCAAATATGGGAATTAGTGTTTTTGTGTTGTAATCTTGAATCAATTTAAAGGTGCATTTCTCTGCTTCTGGGAAACATTTTTTTTTTTTATCTTCTGTTTCCTATCATGTTCTTTGTATCAAAAACACACTGCAAGCTTTTCTGTAGGCAGTTTCATATCTGCTAATGTGCAGAGCCTGAATTGATTATGACTAGATCTCACCTCATCCGCTAGCTGTTGGGGATATTACAATTTTACAGCTCGCAGACAAACATTGAGACCAGATTCAATATCACAACTACACCAACTGTAACCTTCACACCCATCCGATCTGCTACCTAACGTACAAAAATAGTCGCTACTGCTGAGAGCAGAAATATTTTTGCATTATTTTATGAAAGGAAACAGTTCTCTATTATCAAAAGTACAGAGCGAGGTTTGTTCTTATAAAGTTTGAATAAAGACTGTTTCTTGTCATGACATAGCACTTCTTGTTTCAGATGTTTTAATGGATTTCTCTTCAGGGATGAAATTGCTCCTGTGTTGGAATAGGAAAGTCATTGAGCTATGTAAACATGTGGAAAAAGACGCAGAGAAGTTACTGGACATGAATAAACGAGAGAGTCGTGAGAGGACTCTGTTTTTATCTGTGCTGCCGCAGTCAATGGAAAACAGAGGTAGGTTGTTTGAAGAAATAAATCGGGTACAGTACATGGGGCTGATGGGGAATAATGTGGAAAAAGTTGAAAAAAGCCATCCATGAAATTGCTTGTTGCATCGTTTAAAACCTCTTGATTGATGGTGGCAATTTGAAAGCCTGGCTCTTTCTCAATGTTGTGGAAGTATTGGGAGAAAGTTCTTCTGGGCTTTCATATCAGAAAAGTGCACCCTAAAACGCTTTAACCCAGTTAAATAAGAGCTATTGGCTACATAAATTCAACTTTAATTTAGTTTTTTCGAGGAGGTGTTTGTTATTTGTGCTCCTTGTTGATGGCTGACTGTGCATAACAATAATGCCACTCTGGGTAGCTTGATAGGAAACCAAATAAATACTTTGGTTACTAACGCAGGCTCTAATGTAGATGTTTCAAATTAATAAAATGATTAGGTTAAAGGTTTTCTGGACGAAGGCACTCAGTAATTTCACATTTCCAGACATTAACTTTCACTAGTATTGGTCTCATTTTAAGACTAATCACGTTTTTCAGTTGTCTCTGTATGACTGCATAAAAACGTAGTATGATTGAAAACATTCTTCTCTTCTTAAAAAGACTGAACTCATTGTTCAACATCCAATATATATTATTACTCTGGTTTTAAAATCGGGAATGCTTTAGCATCCTGGTTGTAACTTGGAGAAACATGTTCTTACATGGACAAGGACAAGCCCCATGTTATATTCTAGACTGTTTGCACTGAAATGTCCCTTGCAGATCCTTTAATCAGGGCCTGCTGTCTGTTCCAGAAAGGGTGGTAGAGCAATTCAAACTTTATGGCCAGTATTCTGGAACTCACTACGTCCAAGTTCTGCAGTTTCCATTGTTCTCTTGAAATTAAGCTGAAAATGTAAAATTGAATAGGACTTTGTATTTTTGTTTCTTGTTGAAGAATAAATATATCTTCTTTTTGTTCTCTTGTAGTTAAAAGAAATTATTATATTTGTCTCATTTTTCCTTGACCATTTCTTTTACACTTTAGAAGGAACGTGAAAAAGTAAACAGTGCCAAAGATAGCAAAAGCTCTCTTTTGTTTTGGGATTATCTTCAGCTGAGCTCTTCTTAAGGCATTGCCAGGATCTTCCATTTACTAGTTTAACACGGCAGACATCACATTTTTTAAGCACCTGTTGGCAGATCATTATTATTACAGTCTTTCAATTGGAGTCCAACACATGCAATTGCAATTTGTTTTTAAAATATGGTTGAAGGAAATGTATTTTAGAAGGTTGCTTTGTCTCATTTGAATTTATCCATCTGAATTGCTAATATTAATTTTTAATCTACAGGTCTGCTTGATATGCAAAAATACAGAAAACTAACTTCAGCCCCATACATATCACTCTTCCATTACCATAGAAACAGGCCTTATAACCTGGAACGTTCACAAAAAAATTGGTCTGATTTAGTTTTAACTGGCAAGGCCATCATTAATGAACAAAAAAGAATCTAAAGATCGGATTGTTACCTAAACTTATCACTATCTAATCCCCCACAATCGTTTCTGTTAATTGATGTGCTCATAACTTTGGTCCTAGCCAGCAACACATCTATTTCTGAACCACTTCTCTACAAGCGGTAAGGCCCTGAATTAATTTGTGCTGCAAATGCAACAGGCAGGAGTTTCCAGGTTCTCTTGCCAAATGTGAGATAGCTTCAGTGTTGCATCTAATGGGGCTGTTGAAGTTAGCTGGAAGGCGTCCATTGCTCTAAATCCAACAAAGTTATACTCATATTTATAAGTGCCAGTAGCAGAGAGGAGAATTACAACATAGATGCTTTTGATTTATTTTATATATATATATATTTTTTTTTTTATTTTGTTTTCAGGGTTTGTGGTTTCATCATCATACTGTTGTTTTAAGCTAGCAAACATCAAACTGAAGTTATGTTTTTCTTCTATAAATTTAAAGTTTTATGTCTCAAGCTAGTTGAATTTGCATCTGAACTTTCTATGACTCCAAGCTTTTGCTCCGATTGTTTGATTAAAGTTAGATTGGCTTCCATTTTTAAGAATTTGTTTTAGGGAAAACATTTTGTGTTCTACCAAGTTGCTGCATAATAGCTTCAAATCAACATTCTTCCTCTGGCCATAACTATAAACTGATACTGCTTTCATTTACTAAAATCATGAATTACCATTTGAAAGATAATGCTGCAGTATTTAATTAGACATTTGTTTTATTAAGAGTCAGGCTTACATAAATGGATTAACAAAAGCCAAAACATTGTGTTAAGTATTTCTTTCAAGAAATGTTTTGACTGTTTCTAAATAATTATAGACAAAATCTTTGAAAGAGAAAACTGAAAATAACTATTGGTTTATTATAGCATTGTCTGTGTGCTTTATTCATTGTAGTTAGGAACGCATCACATTTCTATGTTTTCACTCCTTAGTTCTTTTACAAAAATCGTAGCTACTGCAAAGTATATTATTTCCTCCATTTCTCTTTCTGTTTGGATACCCAAACCACGTACGTCCTGTAGCTTTAGCTCAACACTTTTCATTCAGTAGCGACGCTGTAATTTACTCTAGTTTCCCAGTGCAACATTTCAAATAGATTCACAAACAAAAATCAGTAAAAATGTAGATCAAGGGCAACGTGCATTGGATATGTCTGCCTTTTGGAATAACTTTAAAAATGTGTATTACCATTGACCTGAAATGGTGTGAGCCCTGCAGCTGTCTTCCTGATGAAAGCAGGAGCATTCAGAAAGTGACAGGACAAATGTTATTTTATCTTTAACTATTATGGATTGTATGTAATAACTGTCATGGCAAAAATGAAAAAGACTATATCTTATTTTAAGAAATAGTTGATGCCTTTTTTAGAAAAATGTATTTGCCTTGTTGTTCATGAATCGTGTTCACTGATAATTAGGAAACGCATCATATGGAAATTCTGGAAACTCAAAACCTTGGTGTGTTGCATGCATAACTGAGATTTCAAAACACAGCAATATGTAAGGAAATAATTTCTGAGAGGGCAAAGTAAAATATTTGTCCCTATAAAATTTTATGACAAAGATAATAATTTTCAGTGTCTGTTTGAGTCATAATTTGAAATAAAGGGTTACTCACAGCATATGTTCCTTCCCTCTAAGCGTATGTTGCCACTTCTACTCAATCCACTACGTATTTCTCCTATTTCTTACTCAAGTGATTGTGCTATCTCCCATCTCCCTCACAAGGCACTTGATAGTATGTGATCTTATTTGGCCAGAAAGGCATGCAGTATGAATCGTACAGATGAGGTGAGCTGGACTGTGACTGTGCTCAGGGGGATGCAGGAAGTCCTCTTGGAGAGGACAAAGATGAAGGTCAACTCACCCCGACTGTGAGCCGGCTGTCACAAGTGGACAGACAGGAGAATCACCTGAAACCTGAATTGATTTCTTTGAGGGGGAGAGAACGAAATTTCAGATATCTGTTGACCTCACTTGATGGAATATGTCACAGGCTGGATAGAGCCGCAGAAAGAGTTCAGACAAATGCCACTGCAGGAAAAGATGATCAGTGCCTTTTCAAAAGTGCCATCGATCAGCTCCTTTTAGTGACACATCTGTCAGTTCCAGCTCAATGTAGGCTTAATAACTCTACTTCTAATGAGTACAAAAAAGTTTTTTTTTTGTTTTTTTTCATATTACAATAAATTTCCTACTTAACACTTTAGTGTGATCAAACTTCATGCTCAGTACCAAAAGCAAACAGGTCACATTCCACAATCTTATTTTATTATTTTTACTTTTTTTTTTAAATGGGTGATTTTAAGATTATTCAGTGAGTGCAAAAAGAAGTAGTCCACTCTATCAATTTAGGATTATTTTAATCCAACCTCCGTGAAATAAAACAATATGCCACAGATTCCATCTTTATCAAACAAGGAGCTTTAAAATTACAAGAGACCAAATTTAAAATACATTGCCAAGATGAATTTGATCAGATCATCAGCCTCCAGATGACATAGTATAGAGAACCACTGCTGACTGTGGAAACTTCTCCCTGGACTTCAAGCAACGTGGATTTTGTGCATTTCCACTTCTTCAGCAATAACATTTAGTGGATTCCTGTCCATGTGAAGGGTGTTGATATTTGTCAAGTCAGTGGTCTTACCCACGATTACCCTACTGACTCAGAGTGAGAGGCTGTTTAAAGGGTCAGGGGACCTTTAGAGGTGCTTTGAGTTAATTACCTGATTAGGGTGTTGGTTTGAGTTTCCAGTAATTAAATTTTTCATAGTATTCTCATTTTCTCAGGCTGAATTTTGGGTATTCATTATCTGTGAGGCGTAATTATCAAGATTACGAGAAGTGAAGGCTTGGAATAACTCATTGTGTGATGATTCTAGATAATATATGAATTTCTTTTAGACCTGATTCATATTCAGATGTGATTGCAGTAATATCAACAAATATCTTTCACATTTTTCAAATTTTTGAGATCTACTAAGATCTTCATGTCATTTATCTTGTAATGATGAAATAGCATTATATCTCTTGTTAATCTGGCCAATCTTTCCAACTGCTGTTTAATAATTGATCAATTTTGTCTTTGATGAGCCTTACTCTTATAAAACGATTTGATATAGTTCCTTGGCTTTAGAATAAGCTAAGAAACAAAGCTATAAGGTATTACATTGTGATGAATCAAACGAAGAATGATAAAGATAAATGATAAATTATTGCTATATGATTTATAGAGACACATAAAATGCTAATTACTGAAAGGGTGGATGATTGTTGTAATAACTGGAATTATGCAGACCCGCTCATAATAAATAGGTAAATAAATAAATAGGTAATGCGAGGATGCAGCCAAGCATTAACTATATTATTTTATCACTTGAATTAGGCTCATTAGAGTAACAATAAATGGATAATTACATTTGAGTGTAAATTGTAAAAGTTATTTAGCACCGTGTTTTTGCAAGTATAATTAGTTTTTTTTAGCAGGCATGTTGAGAGTTTGATTAGAATAACAGCATAAAATAAAATAAGAAATGCTTAAGAAAAGAATTCAGCAAAGCATTTTATATATAACTATTTTATCACTTTAATCATTTTATAATTACATCAGGGATTCTAATTACATCACAGTGTAAATTGAATAAGTTATTTAGCACCTTGTTTAATAAAGAAATTATCCTTTAGCAAAGTTAGGCTAGTTGCCATCCTCTCCTGCATTTGAGAATGATTAGGCCTCAGGGTGTGGCTGATTGACATGTAAATTTTAACTTTTAAAATGTTTTAACACCGTTTTGCCAATCATAAAAGATTTTCTCACATTTGTTTAGTAAATTTAAACAACTTTTATAAATAGAATACTATCAAGCAGTAGTGGTGTTAGGATTTTTCTGTGTTATCATTCTTACATTTAACATAATTAGGTTTATTCTTAATAGGTTTACTCTTAAACAATTATACTTGTTATTGTCATTAAAATAAATTTGTATATAATGATCATCATGAGGGCCACATGCTGTTCAGGCAAAAAAAAAAATACTCTTTTATTTCTCATCATTATTTTATTTATTTATTTTTTTTTATGTAATTTCATTAGCCAAGCTTTGCTTTAAAACGAAGCCAAAGACTGTCAGAAGTAATTAAAAGATAAGGTGCAGAGCACAGTGTTCCAGTGTTAAGACATTTAGCTTCACCAGAGTATAACATCCCCTCAACATGCACACATCCTGTAGAGACAAACACATTTCATATTGAGGGGATGACAGAGGTGGTCTCTCACCTGCCAGCAGACCCCCCTCACAGACATCCGCGCTGGAGAGAGACACGTTTTTGTCCTGTGGCGTCAGACTCATGAGATACCGAATGTGACAGGAGCACAGTGGTTGTCAATGCGAATTGCTCATGAACAAGCAAAACATTAGGATGGACTAAGCTGAGGTGTTCATTTCTTTGCAGAAATCGGAGAAGGGGCTCAACATAGTCTGTAAAAGTTCTCCTGAATTCATGTTTTTTTTTTCTTTGCATTTTTGCAGGGACAATAAGCCAAACCCCAGGAAATATTTTGAACACCAGCACATCTTGCTGACTTGCTGCGGTTGGTTTGTTTGAGTTCCAGGCATATTGTAAACAGCACACCATGTAATTTTTACCAAAACACCAGTGTGATAAACTGATTTATTTAATCTGTAATGTGTCATTCATGGAGATCCTGAGAGAAATATGTAGGTTAGTAGTAGGTTTTTTTTTGTCCTGTCATTTTAATAAACTACCTTGACTGTTTAACACATACGTTCCAACATAGTTTACAAACATGATTAGAAGAAAAAAAAATTATGCCACTCAACAAACCTAATGACTACAGAGGAAAAAAAAAACCTCTTGGTCTGCTGAGGATGTTGTGTAATTTTATAGCTGGTATAACAAGTTTCTGTGTTGGTATAATGAGTGCAGATGGGGAGTTTTAATGACAAACTGACACTCTGAGTGCTGCTGCAGCTACTCCACCCTCCAGCTGCAAGGATGGGAAGCATAAAAAAAGAGCAGATTAGAGGAGAGTAGTGGATCAACTTCATCAGTTAATTAAACTCTATTGCAGCTTGATGAGCAATTAATCAAAGCAGCGTGCCGAGTGTCAGGCAGGGCTGAGCTGTTCGGGTGCGGTGTGTGTGCTCTGTGCAGTATGTTCCTGGGGGGGCAGCCCTGTAGGGACCAGCCCTTACCAAGTGAGCAGCCCTAAAATTGAGCAGGGTGTATGGCTGGACTTATGTTAGCATCTATCAATCACTCCCTGACATAAGCCAACACCCCAATTGTGCTTCTGGACTAGGCTCGTCTTAGTTCTAAAATTAACATCGAACTAGTTGTCTAAGTCGATCTCTTTTCAGTACACATCGAAATGTATCAGATTTATATTTCTAAAAAAAAAATGTAGACAGATCACAGCTCAGATAACAGAAGCAACAACAAATTGAGTTTTGTTTACTACATTTGTTGCATCCCAAGAATTTGGGTATTTGTATTTTTATCCAAGTTTTTTTTTTTTTTTTTTACTTGGGTATGACTAAATTAAATCCTACAAGTACAGTTAATGGAAAGATATAGAGCTAAATACTGAAAGACACCAGCCCCGTGCATACAGTTGGACATTTAAAATAGTATGATTTACAATAGTAAATCATCTCAGTCAAAGGTGAGATCTTAATTAATTTGAGAATCGGTGGCAAGACTTGAAAATTGATGTTCACAGACACTCCTTTGCAAAGATAAAGCTTTGCAAAGAAGAGAAGGCAACATTTTGGCGTACAAATCCAAAAAAAGACCTCCAAAATATCAAAAGACTTGAAGTTGTTACTGAAAAGATTGACTCGGAAGGTCAATATAAATGCAATGTTTTCATTTGTAAAAAGAACTGAAAGATATTTCTTTGTGTTGAGCTACAAACAAAATATTTTGAAAATACATTTTAAAGAAATGTGATTTTCCCATGAGAAAATGTATAAAAGTTCAGGGGGCAAATATACTTTTGTCTCTTGGATTTTAATTTGTTCGATCTGATCGCTACATGCCTTTCTAGTGTCTTTCATCTACCTCCTCATCTCTTTCTACACCACCGCTGAGGCGCTCTTTATGCTTTGAAAATTCAAGTTGGCAGTTTGTGACTAAATTCAGTAAATTTATTAACAAGACCGCAGGGAACATTAAAAGTCAATTGAAGGAGGCTATTAAAAGCAGGATTTTAATTGGGTTAGTGCCTCGGATGAAACTTTTTTTTACCCTGTCTCTTTTTCTAAGAGCGATAGTCATAAAAAAAGTTCAGAATTAATGCATTCAGTATGCGCTAGTCCTGAAAGAAAGTCCCATTTTAAAATCGCAAAGGCTTGTTTCATGTTTTCTATGCCATTATCCAAGACTTTAAAATTCAGGAAATTGTGTGAAAATCAGCCAAGCTGTAAAGTCTGATGATACCATATGCTTGTGGAATCTGCTCTATTCCTACTGAGCTCGTTTATCAATGTTTTATGGTGGAAAAGTACATCTCTTTGAATGGCATAGTTTAACAAGATTTTACACACAATACAAGTGTCTGCAGTTTACCCCTTGGTCAGGTCTGAAAAGCTGACCATTTGCTTCTCCATTTTAGCAGGTCGATGTTAGGGCCTGCAAGCAGTAAGTAAATTATGTTAGCACTGTAGCTTTACTGGATCAGCTTATATAATCTGTTGAAATTACATTACACACCATAGTATTGTCCTAGTTTTGGTAACATGGTGTGACACATTACAAATGGCTTTAATTGCGGTGTGGCTGCTGGCAGTTCTAACATACTCGACTCTTCTTTGCACTTCAAGGCGCCGGGGTCTCAGAGCATGCATACTCATGTTTGTTTAGTGGCGGAGTCAGAAAAGGAGTCGGTCTGTGCACATGGGAGAGTTGGAAAGAGAGATGGTGAGGCGGCAGCATACTGGTTGTGCTGACTGGATAATGACATGCAAAGTGCTGCGCCGCTATACTAGGCTGAGCCTCCGACCAGATGCTGCTTTCACTGCAGCTCATAAGCAGAGAGAGCGGTCGGCTGCACCGACATACGCACTCGTCTTCAATGGATTAAACAGGAGGATTGAGGGACTTCGATCATGTACTGTAAAAGGAGCTTATTAAAGCTAATACTAATCATGTGAAGGAGACTGTGGATAAGATGAGTTCTAAACCTCTGAGGTATTTTTGTATTATTTCTTCATAGTCGGAGTTCATGCAGCTTGCGTAATGAAGGTGCCTAAAAGGGCCTAAAAAACTTTACAGATTGAATTGTGCCTTATGAAGACAGAGTTAAGAGGATTATTCATGTTTGTAGCGAATAAAGAGTGCCAGATGGCAACTGTACACAACGGGGCTTAGCAGGTAAAGTTCACATTAGCTGAGTAATTCACTTAATTTTGTCAATTAATTGTGTATATATATATATATATATATATATCTGTATATATATATATATATATATATATAACATAATACATAAAGTAATGCATCTCATTGTGTAAAATCTGGGACGCCCCATTAAAATATTCAGCTCATTGTTAATAAATGTTCTCATAACAATGTCTAATCTTCTTATCTCTGAAATACAAAGTGATTTAATTGCACCAGATAAAAAAATAGCCTTGTTTTACATATGAAACAAAAGATATCAACACGCATCTCCTTTGGTGAGGAATAAATCAGGACACCTTACCACCAATAGTTTTTCTTACATTCTTAGGCTCAAATTACTTCAGGGAGACGCTTTTTGTTGCCATTTTTCAGCCTTTGACATCGGTCGGTGGAAAATTTGCTCCCTTCCTCACAGATGTACGCAGTTGGGCATAAATTTAATTTACAATGAATTTCACAGCATCTCAGCAACATTCAAACCTGGGTTCTGTGAGTCTTCTTATGACTTCCTGATGTTTAATTTGCAGACAATTTTTGATAGATTTACTGACTTGGGTCTTTGTCATGTTGCAGGATTCTATTCTTAAGTGTTTCTTTCTAAATTGCCCTAGTTGTATGTGGGTAGTGTCTGTGGCAGTTGCCCAATGACCGCTGGAACCCCTCTGTGATCCTATAAGAGCAAGCAGGTGTAGAAAGCGAAGAGTTGGATCTCACATGTTTGTCAAGCACTGTCTGACATACGATAGACGGTGGATTCTTTGCTGGTGAGCTTGTTTTTCAGTTTTTTCAGACTTCTGTTTATCAGGGGATCCCTTTCAATTTCCAATTGCTTTAGAAGGCCAAGCCTGGGCAAGTTGGCAGTTGTTTTGAATTCCCTCCATTTCAGTACTTTGCAATGAATGATTTCAAATTCTTTTGAGATCAAACCCCTTCCTGGCAACAGACTTCTTTCTGAATGCCTCAGACACTGCTTTAAAATGTCCGCAGTATTCAGCCTTACATCAACATTCAAGACATGAAAACATGAAATCTAGTGTTAAAAACAAATCTTCAAAGCTATGAACAGTGATATTCTAGTAATGTTCACCTGATGTGGTACATCTATTTGTAATTTTAGTTATCTTAGGTGGGAATAAAAATGGTACTGATACATAATACTTCTTCAAAGAAATGCATTTTTTGTGACTTTAACAGAAAGCTCAGTGTGACATACACACACGCACACTTGGATAACATCATGCAATGCATATGCAATGGAAAAACAAATTGTGATAAATGCTATTCACACAGAAAATACGGTGCTATATATGACACTTCAAGAGGAGACTTTGTGAAACAATGGGATCACAGTTAGCAGTAAACAAAATAAAACTCAGTTACTTTCCACAAACCAAACTGAGCTATAAAATGCTCTAAAAGCTCTAAAAGCAATGCAGTTCTTGTCATACAGGAAATAAATGAATCACTCATCGATGGCATAAAAGCATTATGTTGTTTCCAACATCAGCTCACTCTCAACCTTTCACAGTGTCACTATATTTTCGTCTCATGAAACAAAAAGATTAAGAATTATATGTTGGGGAAAACTCAAAATCCCCAACTGTTTCTGTATGTATACATGTATTTTTTGTTTGTTTGTTTGTTTTAATTTACAAATTAATGTTTCACAAATTACAAGCTGTATTTGAAAAATCCAAATATGTTTTGGTATAGTTTTGCATCTTTGTGCACAGTGACAATACATCATTGATAACTCTTCTTGTTGTCTGTGCTCTTCTCCTTTCAGGAAAAAGGAAACATTGCTGTAGTATTTAATGTGGGAACAGATGACATAAACATCGAGGAGACATCAAAGTTTGTAAATGATGGAAAGTACCATATAGTGAAGTTTACAAGGAGTGGCGGTAATGCCACTCTGCAGGTGGATGACCTGCCAGTCATTGAGCGCTACCCCACAGGTGAGTCCCACTGCTTTGCCTACAATTGCATCTGCTGCTGCCTGTAGGAGATAAAATGACCTAGATGTTATCAAGCTAGCTATTAAAGTCTTATCTGTTAGGATGTCTATATGTTAACCTGGCATGGGCTTTAATTGCTGTTTATGTTTATGTTTTCAGTAACTGTTAGGAATCCCACTAGTGTTGCTGAGTTTTATTACTAGATAATGGTCAAGAGAAGGCTGTTAAATAACCTTCACAAAATGACTCAAAGCTGAAGTTGCATTTTCCTATTTAAATACCTTAAGTAATAAACGGTCTCAAAGGACAGTCAACCACACTGTCTCTATGTCCATGTTATGCTGTTTTAATTGACCTACTCTCTACTCTCTAAGGGGCTTAGATCAATAGAATGCTCCCTGACAAATTACCACTTTTATTGTAACCGTGTGCTGTATGTTTATTTCTTCATCAATATAGTTGATTGATTTATTAATTGATGAATGGCATTGTGTTGGACAAGTCTATAATAACAGTCAAAGTAGATGTAGTGCTTATGGAGAATTAAACACCATGTTGATGATTGGCTACCTTTAACAGCTAGTTTAGGCATAGAAATGCACTTTTCCATTCATCATTTTGACAGCATAAACCACAATTACCCACGCAAAAACCAAGCTGTGTTAATTTTCTTAGTCATTAGTGCTGCTAATAATTTCATTTGTGTAGCACTTTTTATAAACACACTTTACATGACAGCAGAAGATGAATGCAATAATTGCAGCCCTGTGTAATGGCTGGGAAGTAACTGGAAAAAGAAAAGTAGGCTTAAAGTAGTAGAAATGTAGATTCCAACCGTCAACAACTCAACCTTTTAAAAATTTGCCATGTTTTTCAGGAAAGGCAACTCTGTACCACTATTTTTAAGGTGAAAAATATGCAGTAGTCTACTGGTGAGCCACTAAAACTCAGCAACACTGCTATGTTTCTGTACAGTCTTAAAATGTCAGTTATTCAAATTTTGATGCTACTGTTTGTGTTGTTGAAACTCTTAACTTCTTTACCTGATGTAAGGCTTTGACAAAAGCTACTGAGTGCAAAGACATGTCAAAGTGACAGATCCAACTCTGAGTTCTGCTGTAGGTACAAGCTATTGTTGCAGAAAAGCAAAAGTTGCATGATCACATTTGTTAAGATGTGAGAAACCACAACATGTGTATGCCACAAAACACACAGACAGAAGAACCTGTTTCTTTCATGTCTTCATAACCTTAGTGACCTTTCTGTGGAGAATTGTGCATTCATCTAAATGATAGATGGTCTTATGACTGCAACCCAAACCTCACAGTTTGCCTGAGGTGAAAAAGCAAAACGGAAAGCTTTTGACATGGTCGTGACAGGATGTGAAGCAGATTTAAACGCAGTCATGCTCCCATCTCTGCATTTAAAGATGCGTGCTGTAAGGTGGCTCCTGTGGTCAGCGCTGTTGCCTCACAGCTAGAAGGTTGCCAGTTTAAATCTTGACTGGAATCATTTTCAGAGGAGACTGCACTTTTTCCCTGTGCATAGATTCCCTCTAGGTAAACCAGCTTCCTCACGCAGGTCCAAAAACAAGCATGTTAGGTTAATAATGACTCTCAACTGGAAGTGAGTGTCGTGCTTGCATGCACCTAACCCCTAAAATGTGCTGGTGACCTATCAAGAGTGCAATTGCATTATTTTAAACCATAGCAGATTTAAGAGAGCATAGAAAACAGATTATGTTGATACTACAGTCAAAATAATTTAAGTTTAATTTAGCTGTTGTTTGAAACAGCAGTAAAAGTTTGTCGAAAAGTTAACAAGTCCCTGGAGCAGTGAAATGCTGACAGACAGATAGAACACCTGATTTAATCAAGCAAACGTTATCAAACTCTGAATTTTTAAACAGACTGTTTTTCATTAAGCCCCACAAATGACAGCCTGTTGGAAAGTGAAAGGGTTGACTCCACTTCTGGTGGATTTGAATTGGACTGTTGAGTTGAGGGCAGAACAAGGCAATAGATTTTTTTTACAAAAGTCAAATTATTTCCTATGTTAATATTTCTTTTGCTGCAATTAATGTTCACCTGATTGCCACCCACCAATACAGGGTAAATATTCTATATCGTTGATAGATATTTGAAAGATTCTATCGACACAAAATTTAGAAACATATTTGTAATATCAAGGGTGGAACAATCCGGGTCTGTTACAGAATCCAGTCTCCAACTACATACTTCTATCTAGTGCATTGGTGTTACTGGAAAAAAGTTAAAACAATGCTCTCTTGTGAAAATGTAGACAGATAATATTTACTAACAGTGTTGTAGTCCATCATTAAAAATATGCTATAAAACTACAATTGATGTCTTCTGTTAGCCTTCCCACCAGTTGAGGATTTCTTCGTTTTTCTCTGACTTGCATCTGATATGGCATCAGTCTAATGCAGGTGAAGTAACTATAACTAATAACTTCACAGAACATCACTTCTGTCTCCCAGCTGTTCATTTCAGCTGTAATTCGACTGATTTAGGGTAAAAGTAGGTAAATGTGAACAAGAAAAAGACAGTGACTATCTGTTGCTTTCAAACCTGTCACAGCTTATCTGCCCAACATTTGACTAATGTAAATTCTCATCAATGGATTCTGAAGGGTGGATACTATGTACATAAATCGTCTCATGGCAAGTGATGGATTTTAAATGCTGCTGGAAAAAATTATCAACCTCATTCCCACCAATCACACTTCAGTGACAATGCCAAGTCCGGCTACATTATTAGGCCTGTAGCAAACTAATTACATCTAATCACAATTACAGTGTGGTCCTCCCCCCTTTCCCAGCACACAAAGTCATTATAATTTCAGCTCGCCTGTTGTTTGATTAGCATCCATGTATTCCTCTAACACACTCATAATAGCAACCCTCTGTCCTTCTTAGGCCACTCACGGATCATCAGTGATTATAATAAATCTGGACAAGAAAGATAAAAATGATGGCTGGAAAGTGAGAAGGAGAGAGGAGGAGTTTGAACTTGGGGCTGATGTGATATCACTCTAAAAGCAAGGAAATAATTGCTTCAACAGACCCACAACTACTGTCCTCATAACCTCATTAAAAAGTATCATACTGGATGCTTAAAGGCCATTAAAAGTCTTTAGGACAATTATGAAAATCTGAAATGCTAGCTGTGCATTCAGACACATAAGTAGTCTCCTGTTTGTTGTAGTTTTGGTCGATCTTTCTTTTTTTCTGTACATAATAGGGTTGTGCAGCAAAGAAAAAAAATCAGTTGCTTCTCCGGAGCCTTGGCCGTGGACGTAATACCATCACAATTGTGCTGCCAAACCCAGAGGGTACAATGCAGTATCCTATTGAAGCATCCAATGAACACGAACTGCACACAAAGATAATGGAGAAGTCCCTGGCCTTATTCTTTTACTGTTATCAGAGCTTGGTGCACTTACAGTGCTCTCTGTCTCTTCCTCTCCTTAGCTCGCACTTCCTTCTTCTTTTTTCTGCCCTTTTTACCTTTGTCTGGCCACCCCCCATGTCGATCCCACCCACTGTTTTTCAACAGTGTGGTCTGGTGTCTCCTCCGACATAAGAGGTGTGAGATTTATTCATCAAAACTCCCACCTATCTCTGCTCATTTTCTTCCTTAGTCTAAAAAGTCAGCCTTTCCATTTTGTCATAGAAGTCATAACACAGCATGCCTAAGAAGTGTTCAGCAGCTATCGCAGTCAGACAATGGAATGGTGTAAAATAGGGGGATGACTTTCCTTTTTTTCTCTCTTTTTTTAGCTGTGTCCCACTAAAATTTTTACTATAGCTTAACTTTGCCACCCTTATGAAATTTTTATAGGAGCCACAATGAGAGCAAATCTTTCATAATGCTCATTGTTGGTTTTAAATATCTGTTTAACTTAGAATAATCAGGTTCTGGTGTGAGCACACTACCTTAGTATTTTAACTAAAAGTGGACAAATGCATTCCAGGTTTAAAAACCCCCAGAATATTAGCTTTTAATTTAGCACCATCCAGAGGCTCCAGATTAGCTAGCATCCATCCATTCTGTGCTGTTACCCCAGCACAGAAAAAAAAAAAGACAAAGAAACAACAATTTAGAGATTTGCGTCGGTTTCTCCTATTTAATTGCCCTCATAAACATCATCTCATAAACAATCCGAGTGTTGAAATATTTACCCATTTTTACGTGGTGAGAATCTGAGAGCTTGTTATGAGATAAAGTTGCTGTCTTATCTGACCACTCCATTAACGAAAATAAAAAAAAAACAAGTGGATAAGGGCATGGTGGGTCGGGTGGGACAGCTCAGCTGAATCGCTGCTGCCTGGCAGTGGAGATAAGACAGGCTGTCCCACACCAACCCAAATCACCGCTTAACAGCACTCACAGGCTCTGCTCGCAGGCACGATGAATGGGCAGCAACAAAGCCCAGGGGATAGCATTGTTTAACACCCCATGGTTCTGCAGTGGGGATCAATAAATGATCAGACCTTGATTATATCCACACTTAATTAACCTCAGTATAGAGACAGACCGAGCCTGCCATTGGATGCAGAGCCAGAAAGATAAGCTCTTTAAAATTGCTGCATATTTTTGCTCAGACGTGAAGGATTCTGGCACAATAGCAAGCTTTGTCTGAGCGTATGTATGTGTGTTAACTGTATAGAGCAATTGCCTTTATGCACCTGGCAGCACCCAAGATTTTCCCATTAGTGTCTTACATTCCTAATTAAAAGAAAGAAACTTGTAATCTTTGCTTCATAATTTTATTTGCACTTTGTAGCTGCACAGAGAACCTGCTATTTTGAATTTTAACTACTTTAACAAATTAAACCACCATTTGTATTCCCAAATTTACACTGATTAATGATGAAAGTATCAAGAAAAATGTCTTGAAATTCAACGTGTCTCGTTTCGGCTCTAAATTTATATGTCCTCACCGTCCTTTCATCAGCTGCAGGCTAGCATTTCTCCAAAGCACCAATCTGCTCCTGACCTCTCCTCAGATGAGGTGATGCAGTGGCAGGAAATGGAGAGGTGACATAACTAACACCCCATGACTGGCAAATGGAGGTGACAGGAATTAACAAATTCCATGAATGTTCCATTCTAACAGCAATCAAGGATTATTCATCATTTTGTCTCATTGAAAATACCGAGAGGCACAGCTGTGTTTGGCTGCGTAAACATTTGCCCCCAACAAATGCACTATTTACCCACGTTGGATCGTGCAAGCTATAATCTGGGCTGAAAACTCTTGGGGAAACAATTTACCACACTTTAGTGAGTGAAGGAAATTTAATAGGCGCTCTTTCAAACTGTGTGCTGTTGAATTTAAAGAGGATTCTTTATATAAGGCAAAATGGCTTCGTAGGAACATAGTGTAAATGAATGAAGTCTATGTTACTTCAAGAATATAGAAAAGTTTACATTTTATTAAATATGCATCAAATGAAATGTTTCCTCTTGATTGTGTTTATATTGAAAATCACAACCATTGTTATTCTTTAAACTTCATTTATGTGATATTAAATCCCTCTGGGACCAAACATTTGCAGGATGTATTTCATCACGGTTTGCATTAATAGCTGCATTCATACTGTTGAAATAAAACATAAAATCAACAGCTGATAAATGCTTTGGAAATATTTTTAAAAGCTACAACAAGCAATTCCTCAAGGCTCTGAGTCAATTTGCTACTCTGTCTATTTGGACTTTATTTCTCTTAGGAAACAATTTTGAGGAATGATGCAGGCTGATATAATAAAAATACCTAAATTCTACTTATATTTCAGGCCACTTGTATATTATTTCCAATGATGGTAGTTCTGATAAATTTTTAGGTCCAGTTGTGAGATTATTCACTGTAGTAAAACTTGTGCATATTAATAAGAAATGCCTTATATCTTATAGTCTTAAGGGACAAATTTATTGTGACCCCACAAGTTCTCATCGCAGTTTGCACTTTTATAAGTTTTTTTTTTCTTTTAATGTGTCGTTTTGTAAATTGACGGTCTGATGGCACTGTCCCAACATGACATACTCCATGCTCCTCCATGCTAAGACTGCAGGATTCTTAAAAAAACATCTCTAAGTTTTACAAAAGACATTTGGAAGACCAAAACTTTAGGTACAAAGAGAGAAAATGACCAGCACCATTTTTTAATTTGTAAGAATTGCTCAAATATAATAATTACTTCTGTACCAATGACTACATGTTTACCTTAAAGTTTAACCTTATCTTAGGTGAGGACCCATTATTTCAGTGTTTTTAAATGAATAAAACAGATTTATGTATCATTTGCAGTCGAGATCTAAAAACAAATGAGCGAAATGCATAATTACTGTGTTTTGGATCCAATCACCTTCTGTAACAGAAATGATAGTTAAGAAAATGTACTTATGCTGAAGGAACAGCCTAAAAATCCACTAAATGAGTTTTTTTATGGCAGGCTCACTGGGCTTCATCCATGTTTCTTTTTTATGAACAGAGAAATGGGCATTGTTTAGCAATGTTGTTTTCACATTAGCTAATGAAGTTAAATTAAACACCCTAGATTCTTGTGTGGCTTTCAGAGTGCAGAACAATTCTTTCTGAATTGTTGCTGAGGTGAAAGTGCTCCACTAAATCTCACTCACAGACCATTGTGTTTCAACTTGGCACAGTCAACTGCATCTAAACACCATGAGCTCCACACACAAGCCTTAAATCCTTTCTCTGTGTGGCTGATCCTCAGCAGTAATTCAAGCTGATGTGATTAAAAATGTATTTTTATGCGTCGCCTTACCTCCAAGACCTTTCATCTGATCAAACGTGCATCTGTTACAAGGTTAGCCTCCTCTGTTCATTTCTTTACCGTTTTCTCTTCTCTGAGGCCATTCTCCGCTGACTCATTGTTAGCTACAGGATCCTTTATCGGCCAAAACTGAATTAATATAGTTGATGGGACAAACATTGTCAATCTGCCAGAAGAATAGAGCTGACTGAATTCAATCTCAGCAGACAATACCAGGGGAAAAGCACTCAGAGACAGTGCCACTTTGCTGAACGTTTTCTGTTTTTGAGAGGTTATTGGCCTTGACAAAAGGGTGATGCAGAGTTTTCCTTCATTAAAGCCAACGTGTCCCTCCAATGTTGGACTGCAGTTGGTCTTCTGGTCTCATATAATTTATTTGTACTATGTTTTAAAAAGATTTTCCTATCTAACATACGTAATCCAATTAAACTCAAAACTTTAGCATTTGTAGCTTTTGTCAAAGCCATTTTATTACAGGGTTAACTGTGTATGAACTTACATTGACATTGTCTTCTGACCAGATGTTCTGAGAGTTATCTGTTTTAATTGTAATATTGCAAACATCTTAATATTTATTGTCAATTAGGCTATTGTTAAATGGGTGGTACATTTGTTAAAGTTAATATAACTATAAAAGATTTACATAATAATAAAATTAAATGATGATTCTTTGGTGTAGCTGGCCAAAAAGTCATATAAAAAATGCAGAAGAAAATACAAATTTTAAGGGAAGTTTTTGGTAATGGTTATGTTTAAATTTGTGCTTTTGGTTGTTTACTAACATAGCTTTATTAATTAAAATGAAACGGTTCCATGATAGTTCACTTATTTTTGATAAACTAAATCTAATTTGTTGGCTAAAATAAAATAAAAAGAGTGCAGTTTGTTCAAATTATGTTTTAGTAAATACTGTGTTTTAAATTTATAAATAAATATTAAATTAACTTTGTGCAGTCTTTAACTCCAGCTTTAAGTATGAACATCTAACCTTTGACCTTACAGATTGTAACCAATGAAATGTCTCTTTAAACTTTAAAGGCAACATTGATAACGAACGCCTGGCGCTTGCTAGACAGCGAATCCCATACCGACTCGGTCGAGTAGTTGACGAATGGCTACTCGACAAAGGTAAAATCACTGATTAAAACTTCAAATAAAATAAACTGATCTTAACCAAGTTGTAGTACCATTTTGTAAATAATAAACCTAAAAAAGTAAATGTTCAGTAAAACGTAAAAATTTAAATGTTTTGAACAGTTAAATTTAGTTGGTAGTGTTTTTATAATAATGTATTTACTTTATAGATGTCAGCTCTTTTAATAAGTGTTTCTTTATGGTTAAAGGGACTGTAAATATGAATTTAAATTTAAATGTATCCAAACTCATAAAAAATGTCGATAAAGTACTGTAGTATTTTGCTGTAAATATAACTGATAGTTCTAAAAGTTGTAGTTTAGCTATTCATAGGTGTTTAAGTGGTATTTGAAACACTTTTATATTATATTTATTTTACAGGGTATTATTTAGTGTTGTTTGATATGTTCAGATAAAATTCTAGCAATGATAAATAGTATGCAATATCAATTGGCATTAGAATTTTGAGTCCCTTTAACAGCTATTGTAAACATGTATAGTCATTGAGATAAAGAAACTGTAATATAAAATAAACTGAGTGCATGCTGTGTTTTTATAGTTCAATAACTAATTCATATTGTGACCTAAAATATTATTAGCCCTATCATTTTTTATTATTTTCTTTTGGTGTTTATTCCTCTTGTTTGTATGCAAAGTTTATTTTATATTTTATCTTTTTTGTAATCGCAACAACTATTTAATTTTTCCCCCTGTTTTGCTTTTGCTAAAAGGGTCAGAAGTAAAAGTGCAGGGTCTTATTGTTTTGTTTTTTTTTTCGTTTTTTTTTTCTTTTTTTGAGTCTAGATTCCTAAAAAGTCTACTCTCACCATCTATTCCACTCTGTTTATTTTTTTTTTCTTTTTGAATGTCAAATGTTAAGAAAACTCAGATAACACAATGATAGAATAACAACATATATTTATTTTATTTTTTTATTTTATTTTCCATTGAAAAAAAATATTAAGTTAGCATTTTCAAGACAGTTCATGCTTGGTGAATTATTTTATTAAAAAATCTTCAAATATATTAATTGCATTACTATAACATTTAAAAATTATTATTTACCATTATTATTATTGGTAGAATTTCCTTTTAGCAAAGTTTTATTTTTTATTTCTTTTTCACATTCAGCTTTTACTTTACTCACCCTTTTTATTGTCATCTCATTATTATAAGTACAATAAATTACCAGGGTTTGACCAGATACCTTGTAATTTATTGATCCCATTAGCCATTGGGCAAATAATCTTTTTTTCTGTCCTTTTATTTCCTGTTTTAGTGAAAGTGGTTGAATCCACAGTTTAGCGTTCCTGTATGTATGTAACATTCTTTTTCTGCAGGGCGACAGCTTACAATCTTCAACAGCCAAACTACTATACAGATTGGGGGCTGGGAGCGAGATCGGAGTCGATCCTTTCAGGGCCAGCTCTCAGGTCTCTACTACAATGGCCTAAAGGTGTTCAACATGGCCGCCGAGGGCGATCCCAATATAAAGATCCAGGGCAGCGTTCGGTTGGTTGGGGAGTCTCCCTCCTCTATCACGCCTCAGTCGAGCACCACAGCCAACCGCTCGGAAACATCCACATCCATCATGGAAATCACCACCACCACCGCATCAACCAGGAGAATTAAACAGACCACACCGCGGGAACCTCAGCACGTGAGAATATATTTTTTTCTTAATTTCTTCACACATATAATATATTTCATTGATGTTCATGTGTGGATAAGCAAACACTGGATGATCATTAAAAAAGTGCATAGTCATGTATTCCACAGCTGAAGTACTATCTGCAGGTGCTCTATCAAGTGTTTGTCATGGTAGTAATCAGATGTGGTTGAATAACGTGGGTGTGTCTGTGAGTGATAGTGGTCACATAGCTTCTTCATCATCCTAATCAGTCCTCCAGGTGTGTGTTACTTCTTAAATGTCAAAATGTGTGTCATATCCAATGATGTTCTCAGATAATTAATGGGTTGTTTTAGCCAAGAAAAGAAGTCTTATTCTATTAAATCCTTCAGAGTAAAGCATGGACCAGTCTTGCATCATAAGTATGTATAGCAAGGAGGCCTGTAATGAAACCAATTTTGGTGAGCAATAGATTATACCAGAAATTATTGCGATAAACATTAAAAGTGTCATCACTCATGCACTCATTCACAGGAAAAACATAGAGTTAACTTTAAATATCATCATAGAACCTTTTTATTAATGTTTAATCACCATGGATTAATAATTTTTTGATTAATAGGACTGAGTTGGGAAATATTATAAAGTCTTATAGTACAGATAGGTTTAGTATTTTTTTAAATGTATACAAGTTTTGTATTTAAAAAAAAAAGTTAATAGCTCAGTTTGAAATGTTGAGAAAACAATTTTGTTGCTACAAATTCTAATAAACCACTGCATATCTATTTTTAGACATATAAAGACATTTTTAAATCTGTTTTTCAAAGCCTGAGAACACTCAAATATTTGTGATTTTTAGCTTTAATGCACTTTCTTCCACTTTATTATTAAGTAACATCAGCATTGCAGCAGAATGAATGCACATCATAGCTGGTGGAGAAACAGACAAAGGACTATTATTATGTCTCAATTCCTAGTGAAATGTTACCAAAGCACAAACTGAATTGGCTGGAAAGGGACAGACATTAACTAAAATTGAGCTCATCCTTATGTATGTCCATTATTGTAGAGAAAATTGAGGGATGAGAGGGAAAGACAGAGTGATGGGTGATTTAGAGAATGAAAACAGAAAGAAAATGTAAGTATTGAAATGATCTTGGTATAATGATAGACTTGAATGCTCTAATCAATAACAATTTTCCATGTTGCAGTCATGCACTCATCCCCTTCTTACCATTCTCTGAGCTCACACTTCCAATTGAAGTGTTAGTATGAAATGAAGGCTAGCTTCTTGTGCCTGTTTAAAAAGTGTACATGTCAGTAAGCATTCATGGGATCTACAGGCACATTTTGATATCGACTTAAAATTTCAGAGATGGATTGAATTTAATGAAATAAAAAAGAACAAACGAGCAGGTTTAGCTATTTTTGTGCACAGTTTCATGAGAGGTATCCATATAAGATAAAAGGTCACAGAATTAAAGAGCTGCTGAATGATGTGGGTGGGTGATAAATGAGGCATGGAAAACTGTAGTCATTGAGAGACTTCAAGAACATCGGGATATATTTAACACAACAGCCTGATGAGTTACTGCAGTAGGACACTAGTTTCACTCAAAGACACTAGAATTGGTGAGAAATCGGAATGTAGTCATTGAATTTTAAATATAAAAACTTTCATTCACTTTTTTCTCATTCCATCTCCAATGTGAAAGTGAGTGTAAAAAAAGATTAGAGAATTGATCAAAATGACATAAAAGACACTATTTTTTGTCGTCTTCCATTTATATGGATTCTTCCATATAAAGAATCAAGAATAAAGTATGGAACCTAAAAAAATATTCTTTTTACTTAATTTTTACAAAATGCATGTATCTATTGCATGTATTGCACAGATTTAATCTGCAGGATTCTGGCATACAATACATTTTAAATCTGAAGAGATATTAAAGTCAGAATGTTCTTTAAGAAAAACGATCCGCATTCAATGAAACTCTTGATTATCAACATTTTGAAAAACTCTGGAATATGTCATAATTTTTAGTTTAATTTAAAACTCCTAAATATTAAAATTATTAAGAGGCTCTTGTTTTTGTTTTTTCTTGTTTTGTTTTGGTTTTTTTGATATTATTTAAATTACTCCAAGTTTTACAGAGAAACATAAACTAATGGATAGACAATGAATACATATACATTTAGATTTTATGAAAAAATGGTGTGCTCACTCGTGTTCACTTCCTTTGCACACATTGTAAATATTCTAGTCCATTAAGATCTCTAACTGATGCATGCTCTGCAGATTTAAGGTATGTCAGCTTGCATTGCTCCAGTTATCTCTCCAAGGGTAAAGTCACTGGATGGAATAATGATTTTGAAGGGTCCGGCTTTCCTCACAAGCCCTTTTGAAAGCTCCTTGAATGGATGGCTGGGCTGATATTTTGGAATCCCCTGGGCTTTGGTTTATGGGTAATGTCATGTCATAGTCTTCTACAGCCCCTGAGTGCAAAGCTATGCTTTATTAACAAGACAATTGTCATTTTAGAGCAGAGTAGTGTAATCATTACCCACAGGAAAAAAAAAAAAAGTTTGAGACAAAATTAACTTTACAAGAAATTTGAATTAAAATCCCAGTTGGAATAACTTAATCTTCGAAGTTGACTCTAAACCAGTACAAAAAACTGTGAATTACACAGATGCCTTGCATTGACTGTGACTCATATGCTGATAGTTTCTAAATTGGTTGTCTCTGCAGTGACTTTTTCTGCTGTGTCCGCTTACTGCTGAATGCAGAGCAGGTACAGTATTGTTTTTGCTGAACTGTCACGTCCTAATAGTGTATTTACATACAGCAGTGCTTAATCACATCCAATTAAACCATGCTTATGCATATATTTACTGACAATGAAACAGCAACTGTGTACATAAAATCACAAAGACGTGATATGAATTCCTTCTTCTGGATGTGAATCTCAAACTTATTAGGCACTCATTCAAAACACGACCAAAGTTGACCAATGTGCTTCACAATGAAGCAACAACATAAATAAGACAAAGAAATGTATAAGAAAGAAAAAAGGAAACAAATCATAAGACACAGTATTTACTAACATCTCATTTTCTAATGAAAAGGTATGAAGTTAAGCAGTGATTTACTTGACCTTGAGTATAGAAATTGTTTTGTTTTTTTCTTTATTTTGGTGCAGTTATTGCAAAAACCTGATTTCGTTTTTATTTTATTCTGGATGTTGAACTTTAAGAGGGACTCCTTAACAAGGTTGAAAATATCCACTAAATAAGACTTTACAAGTTATCATTGACATTTTGAATTAAATTAGCTTACAGTCGAGGGAAAGATGACTCATCCAAATCAACTTACAGTTATAATGAAAATATGAGCTTCTGTTAATAAAAGATGTGGATTTCTGTTTTTGCACACTTTAACTAATAAAAGCACAAAATGGCACAAGTGAAAACATTACTAAAAGTTTGCAGGACTGGAAAGTAACTAGTGTTGCAGTAATTAGGTACAGTTTGTCTGTACCCTGAACTTTAAGTTTTTTACAAAACTTTCTACTTTTACTTGCATCTGCGGCATTATTATTAAGATCCCATTGCTTTTGCATCAGTTAGAATACATATGTTTAAGAAAAAAAAAACATCAAATGTAGTTCAACTTAACCTCTGAGAAAAATAAAACCCATGGCTCTACCTAAGGGATTAGTTTATAAGTATAAGAAAGGCAACACCTTTATAATAATGTAAACTCAGGTTAATTTATGTTCAAAACTCTGGCCACGTAAGCATTCAGAATAATATTTTACTAACAAATGTAGATAATTTTTATGATTCTAATCTGTATTAATTGAAGCTAAAAACTGACCATCAGGTGCTCAGTTTAGAGACAGTTATTTATAACTATTAAATAGGAGGGACAGAGGATCTATTGGATGAAGATCAGAACTGCCAGGTTCTGAAGAAAAGAAAAGCAGAGAAGCTTCATAGATAAAGTGGAGGATGCAGAGAAGGATGCTAGATGGAGGAGATGATCTGTTGAAGAGAATCCGAAAGACAGCAGCAGAACTTATAAAAAAGTAACAAACTAAAAGTTAGTTTGATACCTACCCTACTTTAATTTGAGTGAAAATTTATACTGGTACCTTTTTTTTGTGTTTAAATACGCATTCATTAAAGTAACTGTAGTTTTACTTGAGTATATTATTTTTGCACTCTTTCCATATCTGCATCACTTTTACATCATATTATTATTTAGTGCCATAGATGACGCAACACAGTCCGTTGTCCCTTGCTGCATTGCACCAAAATGAGCTACATTGCATAAACCAAAAGTGGAAAATGATCTGATGCGGTGTTGTCAAACCTGCTTTCACCTTGTAAAACAACGTTGATTTTGACCATGAACCAGGCTGCAATCAGTGATCCAACATACTGCCTGACTCCTTAATATTGGGGGCCACTCATCAACACATTTGTGAAAAGAACGGGAGCATCTTTTTTAAGGCACTACTGACCATTATTTGCAGTATTTAGGACAGGAAATGATCACAGAGAGAAAGGGGGAAGATGTGCAATTAAAGGTCCCAGGGTCAAAAATTGAACCCCGGACAGCATGGGTCACCTGTCTGCCACAACGCCAGATGCTGGCCTCAGGGTTACTGTCTTTCAGGGATTTCTGAATTGTTATGCTTCATATTGCATGTCATCAAGACCTGTCTTTTGAATATATTTAAATGTATACCTCAAAATATTGCCAGCAACCATATTCTGTCTTACTTCATTTGTCTGTAAGTTTAATACAAAAAAGGTTAAAAAAAAATTTTCTATGACATTATAATTGCACCTTTTTTTTCTAGATAATTAGTTTAATTTAACAACTAGTCCAGAATGAGGATATTTGGGATATACCACTTGTAAATAACCGTTAATCCCAGCTAATGCTTAATCAAATTCACCTGAGTGATGACACCCTACTTTCTGTAACACTTATGCCTCCGAGGAAAAAAAGGGGGGGAAAAAAAGAAAAGAAAGGAAAGACGAACAACGGCTATCTAGAAGAGCCACTAAGCCGCTGCATTTGACAGTGATGGATCCTCACATGCATTGCTTGGTATTATCTACACCAGCCAGCAAACATACAGTATATAAATCTTTCAAGAATTTCCAAGTGTGAGGGTGCCATCCAACATTTGCCAGTATCGTCTGCTGGAACATCATCTAAAGTTGGTAATAGCTTCAGTGTCTCGCAAACAGACAAGGGCAGTATACAGAAAGAGTGCTGCATTATATACTGTGATAAAAAAAAAAAAAAAACACCCATGGGCATAATTTGACAATGTATTAGAATGCAGAACACAAAGAACACACTTTTTTCTACATTCCTTGTTTTAATATGATGACAAAGTGTGACGATGGGTTGTCAAGATGTACCAGACACCAGACCATGCACACATGCAGATAGATAGATAGATAGATAGATAGATAGATAGATAGATAGATAGATAGATAGATAGATAGATAGATAGATAGATAGATAGATAGATAGATAGATAGATAGATAGATAGATAGATAGATAGATAGATAGATAGATAGATAGATAGGAAGTCTATGTTCCTGATCAGCATACTAATAAAGCAAAAAATATTTACTGCAATAGAACTAGTGCAAGCTCTATTCAAATGTTTGAATGTTGCAGCAATGACTCAATAATTGCATGAAAATCATGCTATTCTATGTAAATGCTCTCTCTGCACCAATAAAGATTAGCTCACATTACTGTTGTTTGATTTACTCTGAATAATATTTTGGTAAAAGAAAAAAAAATAATAATAATAAAAAAACGGATCACTGGGCAACACTCATTGATAATGCTTCGATGGCATTGAACATTCGTCTCCTTATCGTAGGAAAAAAAATAAGATGGTGAGGTTGCATCAAATGTAGGGTGCCTTGTTATCATCTAGTACAACTTCCAATACACAAATCCCATCACACACACAATTACAGAAAAAAGGGTACATCACAAGAGACACACCTTCTTCGCAGACTTGACAAAAGTAGGTCTTTCATAATGTACTCGTCATTTCATCTGATTATGGCTCTTGGTTTTTAGCTACGTAAACATGGCAAGGTAAGAAACAGTAAGAGCCATTTTTGTCTTCAGTCGGAACATGTAGATAAATTACCAGTTTCTTCTACCCAGTTATCATTAACTTTTGACCTTCAAGAGCTATGGCAGAATCTATAAGTAGCAATAAACACATTCCCTTAAATGCAGGTCAACCGATACATATGAAATCTATATGGCCAAACCTATGTGCAAATATTCTAATGTCCAGTCTAAGAACATTCTGTATCAGTGACACATTCCAAGAAATTCCAGGCTTTCATGTTTCTCATGAAGCCATTTAATGCTCTACCATTTGAGTTTTACAGCTTGATTCTGAGGAAAAAAAACCCCATCAAGAAGTGCATGACTGTATCCTGTTCCTAGGGAGAACAAATGTCCACTATGGCACATCATTGCTACCAAATGGCCAATTGGCCCTCCTATTTCAGTATTAACCCTGAGTGAGGTGGATGTAATGGCTATTCATTGCAAGTAAGTGACATTCAAAACACATTTTGAAGGCCATTTCATTTGCAACCGCAGCACATGGCTGACTTCACGCTGAACTGGTTCACAGTGGTTGTATTTGTTTGGTTCCTGAGACGATAAAGCAAAATCTAGCTCTGTTATTTGTGGGGATAATAGAAAATCTGACATGCTGCACTTTATACCTTTAGTGAACTGTCTGGATGCCTTTAAGGCTCACTCTCTGTGACTCTTACAAACATGGTATAATAGATTTAGTGTCACAATAATCTTGGAGTGAAAAATCTTCAGCAACCGTCAGTCCAATATCTACAAAGTCTGGAGCCTTTTTCATCCTTATAATCAGCCTTGCAATATGTACCTTTATTGGATTCATTGCTATCTTTAGGCATTATTTTGATAGTTTTGATACTTGCTGGAATTGTTTTACAAACTCAGGCTGTGCTGCGGGGTCACACCCAGAAAATTACTCCTAGAAATTTGATCTGATGGGTTAGAATGGCTTCTTTATTGTGAGTGTAATAGTACTCCTAGTTATGCTCAGTGTTGTGCTTAAAAAGGATTTAATTTACATTTGTTATTTATATTTTACTTAGTTATGTCTTTAAATCCTTTCTTAATTATTATCCTTTGCACCCAGACTTTGTCACGTTACAACTCTAAACATTTATGCATTTTATTGGGATTTTATCTGCATATAGCAATGTGTCATACTTGTAGAGCGCTAGAAAAATCGATGGATGATATCCAATTTATTTTAAAATCTTAAAAGAGCGCCAAATATTTGTATTGAGTTTGCTTGACCCAGTATGCTGTAGAATCACATTTAGCTGCAATTAGAGTCCAAAGACCTTTTGGGTGTCTAATATGTCTAAAAAAAAATAAAATACCTTATTCCTTTTCACAAAATAATCACATTTTAATAATATTAATGGTGGGAGTATGCAAATATTAGTTTTTGTTTCTTGCCACAGAGTCTCAAGTGGATTTATGTCTGGAATTTGATTTAATTCAATGTGGTATGGCAGTGTTTAGGGTCGTTGTCCAGCTGGAACCAGAACCTCCAGCCCAGTTTGAAGTCTTTGTAGCCTCTAACAGATTATCTATCAGGATTGCTCTTTATTTAGCTTCAGTAGTCCTAGATAAACTCTAAACATCTTCTCCCTTAGAAAGCTAAAGAAATACATTTCCACAGGCTGATCCTGCCACTTTGTGATGTGAACACTGTAATTTAAATAAATCACTTCTAAAGAAGTGTGGTTGCACTAGATTTTATTTAGAGATATCAAAGTAAAATAACTTAATACAAATTTATGCAACACCTCAGGTTTTTAGTTGAAGAAAGTAAAATTGAAAACCATATGTTTTGTTCTCCACTTCACAGTAATGCACCGCATCGTCAGTATATTATTAGTTAACAGGTGTATAAATATCGTTTTTTTTCTCTAGATATTTTACATTTCAAAATGACAACAAGAAAACCATCTTTCATCACAGTTTTTTCAGTTTTCAGCTTTTCTTCACTTCATTTTTAAAAGTCTAAAACTTTACTACATTTTAAGTAATATTCAGTGGGGAAAAAACAAGCTTGTGGCATTGCCAACCCATTACCTAACAGGCTGTTAAGTTTCAGGACTGCAGGACGGCATAATCAGTCTATCATCTGGCTAACCAGTTACACAATCAGACATTTTATTTCCACATGTCGTGACTGTCTTATTTAAGGTTATGCCGCTGTCGAAATATCAAGTTACTTAGCAACAAAGTGCTCACAATAGTACAGTAAGTTTGCTTTTGATTGACATAGTAGATATTTTTGGAAATTACTTTGAAGTTGTCAGGAGTTGTGGGTGAGTGGTGGTGAGGCAGATGCTTGGAGACCCAGGTAAAGATGTAAAAAAGATGATTTAATGATAAATATAACCAAAAAACACAATCCAGAAACCAGGCAGCACAACTGAATGGAAATTGAGGTTAAATGCTGGTAGCATCAGGTTATACATTAGGGTACACAAATCTCATTCAAAAAGAGATTTGTGTACCCTTGTCCTGTGCACAGTACATTCATGACAAAAACCCTACAGTGACAAAAAATCTGTTTAGAAAGATATATATTTTTTCATATTAACAAAAGTTTGTCAGTTCAGTGTTACAAACACATACACACTGGGCTTAATATTCCTCTTAAGGAACTTTAGCAGCAGTCACAAACTAAAGTCTTCTAGGAGAATTTGTGATTCTTTACAGCTCAGTCAGCATGGATTGTCTCTTTTGTTCGACAGCCATTTTTTAGGTCAAAGATGCCAAATTGGAGATTGACATCCGGGTTTTTGGCTGGGCCACTGCAGGACATTTCTGGGCAGCTCCTAATTCTGCTGCTCTGTTATCTTTCAATAGTGTTTCCAAATGTGTTATGTTTCTAAATGACAAAAATCTAGGTGGAGATTTAGACTTGCCATGTTTTATTTTTTGTGTTCTACCTCAGTTTTGTGCTTTGAGATTAAAAAAATTGTCAGGGGGAATTATTTGACAAGTATGTTCCTTCCCAAGTCATGTCAAATATAATTCGTTTATTTCAGCTGGATTCAAATTAATTTGCAAAAGTGTCTAAGGAATGATCAGGACTAATCAAATTCATGACAAATTTATGTATTGAGCTCAATTTTAAAGTATGTGAATAGATTTTTTTTTTACCTATTTTACTGAATGTTTACATTTGTTACCAATTCATAAAAATGTCTCAAAACATTTCTTTACTTTTTAAATTTTGAGCATTTTGTTCATGAAAAGTTTTAATTAGTTAAAATCTTAGCTTTCTGAAAAATTTCAACACTTTGCAGAGAATAATGCCGGATTATAGTCCCATATTTCTATTAGGAAGTGAACAGAATCATTGCTAAATGTTAAAAGAATGTCTACCAATTTTACTGAGAAATTTCCAGAAAGTCTTTGGGCTCATTAACTAAAAGTCAGACATCTGTGTTGCAAGATCCGTAGATAAAAAATAACATCAACCAACTTCTACATCAATGATAAAGCAAATAATAAGCAGAATTTCAGTCACATTAGATGAGTACTATTTTACTTTAAAAAAAGTCCAACTTATCAGCCTCACACACTTGGAATCATACTGCAGTTTTTAGTACTGCAGTATGATTCCAAGTGCAACACCTCAGGTTTTTAGTTGAAGAAAGTAAAATTGAAAACCATATGTTTTGTTCTCCACTTCACAGTAATGCACCGCATCGTCAGTATATTCCAAGTACTGAATATACTGTACTAATTTTTGTCATGTGGGTTTACACATGCATAAACCCACATGCTTCTAGTGCCCTAGAAGCATGTGGGTTTTCAATTATTCAGAAAAAGAAAACATCCTCAGGATAAAATTTCCCCTGCAATGCAGTTGTACAGGATTGACCATCGTACCTCTAGGAGACTGTATACTTTGGACAAAAGAATTAAAAGCAGAAGTAATAAACGCATAGTTCACTGACATGCACATCACTGCTTTTAAGGGTTGATAATGTTTCATTTCATTCATTTGGTTTATCAAGAACAGCATGTATTGCAAGTTACAGCTTAGACTATTCAGAACTATCATGTTACTGCTGAAATTATTTGCAGCACTTTTTATAGTCCTGAGGTGGTGATGCTTCAGACCAAGTCATGGCTTTGTGCCCACCTACAGTTGACAGATGGTAGAAAGGAGGTAACCCTTTTGCCCTGCAGAGGACCCAGGTCTGTGGCGTTCACTTGCAGTGACAGCCCATATCCATCATCTTAGGCTCACCGGGGGCCATTATGGAAACTGCCCTTCAACATTGTGCTTACCATGTATAGTCCATGAAACATATTGCTTTTAATACAACTTAGCAGCATTGAAGGCATGGATACTTAGTTTTATGCACAGTAGTCTGTGAGAAAACTGTATTTTAACATTTTCCAGTTTCTTTGGTCATGTGGACACATGACCAAAAAAAGAACACTGCTAGCCTTACAGGATTTTTATGAACCACCTTGTAATCTCTCAAGAATTTTCAGCTAATAATTTATGAAAACAGAGCACAATTCAACTTTCAAACATGAGCTCTAACAACTGCAAGATTCAGCGATCTGCCAGGTTAGACATTAGATTCATGAATGGATACTCTGTGCCAAGAGCCCATTGAGTTGTGCAGGGCTCTCTACATTTTTGAATAATTTTTAGGTGCTAATAAGCCACACACTGACTTATTCATTCCATGTTCCCTATGCTTCCACCAAGGTATGAGCAAAACGTTGACCAGCATGGGTAAGATACAAATGTTGGAAGAAAAATTTTTAAAAAAGTAAACCTGCTGTATTTTTTGAGAAAAAAAAATGTAATTGCTGAATTTTAATTTCTAGAGAATATCCATATATTTATTTAGTTGCAAATAACACATAACACAAACACTGTTCGTACCAGCTCTCTCAATATGTTTATTACCAGAGTCCAACTACACACATTACACACTGCACGTAGGGCACCAAAAAATCAGGCTTGTGAAAAATACTTCTGAGAAAAAATCATAGTAATATAAAAAATAAAAATGTGTAAAGCATGTTAAGGATTTAAAAGTCATTTAAAACTAACATTTTTGCTTGAGGAAAAGATTGTTTTCCTCTGTGGCGCTTTCCCCAGTCTACCCTGTGTTGTCCCCCTGCTGTTACTTTGAGCAGCAGTGTTAAAGTATGTTAGTCTAAAATAATATATAACTTTATGTGAAGAAGTTCTGCAGACTTTGGGGATTTTTTGTTTTGTAGTTTTCGGCACTTGGTGCATTTCTCATATCACTAATAACATTTGCTCAGCAGCGAGCGCATTTCTCAAAAAAATAAGCAGATATCTGAAAAAGCATGTCACCACTAAACATTTGTGCTTAGGTCATTCAGATGGCTAACGTTGGCCCTGTTACATCTGTGGGTCTTTGATTAGGATGATACTCTGTATCCAAAGAGCAGCTCTCCCAATAGCAGATATAATCATAAAAAACTAAATTTATGGCAGAATGCGAGAATAATACAAGGTAAATTCAGGATAAATGTTAAAGTGTTAGTTTGGCATACAGGTTGCTATGAATTAGGTATTGTGTTGGACATGTTTAGTGAAAATTCTGCTTATTATTGAAGCTTTTGTTTGCATTTTAGAGGACGTGCACAGTTTAAGAAAAGAAAAACATACATTTTAAAAAATTTGAATTGAATTTGAGTTTATCTTTTATGTCTAACTCTCAACTAAATAACCATACAACTGTTAGTTTATATAATTCTCTGTGACAATTACATCTAAACAAGAAAAACAGTAAATTGCACATAGATTCAAAGTGTAAAATAAAACAAAATTGTCCGTTTTTTTTTTTTATTTATGGCATTTCACTCAAGTAATGACTTCTTTAGATGTTAGGTGTCTATTAAAGGAGATGTAGATATCACATTTCTTGATGTCCAGACAACGGGGGGGGAGGGGTGACCTACTAACTAAGACATCTGCAAATCCTTGGTAAGGTATGCCTGCAGTGAGGGTTTCCATGGTAACCTACTGCATTTCACCTGATGGGTGGAGGTATTACCCGCCACCACATCAATTCAGATTAAGATTTTAGGTCAGTTGTGCTACAGCACAAGTATACGGGATCTGCAGTAGACTTATTGCGTTATCAGTGCATAGAAGGAACAACCAGCAAAATGGATTCATGGAGGTCAGCTCTGTGCTGAGTCCAGGAAATGGTTATGCTGCCCAGAACTCCAACTCCAAACACATGGCATTGATTGTTTCCTTAGTCAGTTCCCTGCATCCTCAGCAACTGGCAGTGCAGCTTCTTGACCATAAAATGCCTAAGATTATCTACAATGCATTATTGAAGGTTATCCCAATCTGTGTCATGTTACATTGAGCCAGAAATATAAATACATTTTGTCTTGAGTTTATGCATTACAAAAGCACCAAAGGAATTGTTAATAGCACAACAATCTTCTTTCATTCAACGTGAACACATTATGCCAGGATTCTGCTTTCCTTTGTCTGGTTTTCCTTTTGGATTTTCTTTGTCTGCCTTTGTCTTGAATGAGTTCATCAGTCATTAGTTTATCACATTCACTCCCAGCCCTTGGTGAGTGACAAATCTTGACCTGAAAGACAGGAATCTGATTACAGAGACCCTCTTGCAGGCTGCAAGCAACCGGGTCTGCGGTTGTAGGGCAAAGCTGCTCTTCCTCTTCCCTCATGTCATGTTTTAGCAAATGCTACGCATGGGAATTAGGCCTGAGTACATTCATCTCAGCAATGATAGCATCTATATTAGGATGACAAATTTGTTCCTGTCACCGTATGAGGGACTGGGACTGCACGTCAAGGCTCAGGTAAAGTCTGGAAGACAGTGATTTGTGGCCAAGCTGGATATCTCTTCTTCTGCTTCTCTTTTTCCTCAAAAGACAGGGCATAATGCTCTTAATTGTCATCTATTTTTAGATTTTTGACAAATTAAACAAGAAAATTAGTAACTGAGCAATAATTTTTGACTGAAAATCACAAGTGTTTGTTTTGAAGAATTTTGATGAAAAATTATCGTGATTACAAGACGTTTTCTGGTAATTGTTATGCCTCCTTCATTCACTCAATTATCCTTAGCGAATGATATTCCTCCTGGGTAGTTCTGTGCTCTCCGGCCAGATTACAAGCAACAAGAGCCACAGACACGCACAGAGCTCCAGATTCGATTTCAGATAACAAAAATATCAGGGAATCCAAAGGGGAAAATGCTCCAATGGCGGGAGATTTCATTTATCCAAGGTGTGTGAAAGCAAGGATAAGGAGGAAAGACAGAGTCAACCATGCTATACACTTTCTGTGGAGCAGCTCAAGGAAGAAAGAGAAGAAACAAGAGAACTCAGGGGGAAGCGTAGGAGGGAGATGGAAGCAGATAGTGTTTTATGAACATCATAGTCAGATTTTATCGTTTAAAGCGTCAAGCTAACAGAAGGCAACCAGCCTTCTCTTGTGTAAGCTGCTAGAAGCTGTACACTTGATGGCAGCTGCTCAGCATGCACTCTTACTGTGAGGTGACTGCAAGCACATGTCCATATTGTATGAAAATGATATCTACATCCACGGCAATAAATAATAGCCACAAGGCCTAATTGAGAATCAAAATATCAGCTGTTTGTCATATGGTGCACAGGATGCCTTGAGTTGTCTAAATCAGGCTCCAGTCACACATAGTTCGCTGTGAGTCAGTGATGGACGTGGTGACAGTGACGCAGACAGTGACTGAGAAACGGACTTGGTGTTTCCTCCTACACAGGCAGACAACTATACACGCCGGTTACTTTTGTGCGCTGAGACATTTCGTGTCTAGAATTTTTCATTAAGACCATGCAGATGACTGTTCCTGAAAAAGAAGCTGAAGTGAATCCTGAGGGAGACTTAAGTAACAGCTACAAAGCAGTTCCTTGAAGCTGCCACATAAAAAGCTGCAGTCCTCACAAAAGCACTGTTCTCCAGTCCCAGAGAGGAAATATATTAAAAGTAGGTAGACATATATTTTGAATTGGTTATGCGTGTAGTTTGCGTCCACTCCCTCCTTTGTTGCGTTGCACCTTAACATCTTATATTTCTTTTTTTAATGCAGCCTTAAATTTACACAGTTTTTTTTTTTTCTGAGTCTGTGAAGCAAGGCCAGGCAACGCTAGTGTCTGCATAGTACAAATCATACACAAAGTAACTCAAAATAGATGAACGACGACACATGATGCTCCATCAAAGAGAGGAAACTACAAGAATATTATTGAAATTTAAATGTGATGTGAAGTTAAGAAAATATTAGCATGTAATCTAAAACAAATATGTAACTAATACTTGAAAGACATAATCTGATAATGTAATCTTGAACAATAAATATTCCATCTTAATTTAAAGAAGCTAAATATTTCTGCACACACTAAATGTTTCCTCCCTTTGTTTAGCTCGGAGTGGACCTACCTCTTATGACCTTAAGCAAAGAAAAGAAATAAGACAGGAAGGAAGGTTGAAATTCCTAAAACTATAAATAAATGAAAATAAACACAAGATAAATAAACATTACAATAAACTAAATTCTGAAACCTACCCTCTGCATTTGGTTGGATGAAATTTTAACACTTATTTTAATGACATACCGATTCTGAATACAGTAAGTTAATGTATTCGGTTTTATAATTGACAAATGAGGCACCCAGTGAGTGAGTTGATCCTTTATGCTTTTTTTTCCACTTTAATTGGTTTGAAAGGCAAAACTTTCTTACTATATATTAAAATATTTTTAACACACTGTCAGGACGTTGTCAGCTGCGTTTAAACTGTAACCAATATCTCAAGTGTTCTTTAGGCCCATATGCGTAACTGTCTTAAAAGAGATTTGCCAATGAGACTGGAACCATTTCTGGTCATCCTTGCTTACTGCTCATTTTGATTTCCAGAGGACTTTTTGTAGATTTCCTAAAAGCAGTTTACTTCTACAACTGGCATGCTGTGACTTGACAAGATGTGGGAAGCTGCCTCCCAGCATCTTGTTAGACTGTCTGGGGTGCAGCGACTTAAACCCCTAAGGAAGTTGTATGATGCGACAGAAACATGTGACCACCAGGGGAGGAGTTGGAGAACCTCAGACCACTGTTTTTTATATATATATATATATATGTAATTAAAGTCATACTCACAAGTCTAAGGTTGACTTCTAGCAACAGCTGGTGTGTTTTTACATAAACCAAAACCTTTTCTCCCTAGAGAAACTGCGTCTGATAACTGTGAAAGTGTGAACAGCTGGTACCATGGACAGTTTTTCTTACGGCATAACAAAACAGATAAAATCACCTACTAATCGCTGAACAAAAATTGCTTCTGAGAAATGTCAAAACTTTTAAAGGTAATTCATTTGGGCTTTGAGATCAAACTACAATTAAAATATTGCCTGCGTTTGGCTCATGTTGAACTCAGAAAAATTAATCTGTAACGCATTATTTGTAATTATTATAAAAAGTTTTTTAAAAACAAAAAAACATTTTTTTTTTTCCCTTAATTTCTTGGTCTGTGAAAATTAAGGATTTTTATGTGGTGGTGTGATTTTTTTTTTTGTGACAGCTTGGGAAACTAAACTGGGTCTGAAGGTCATTTGCAGAAATCAGATTCAATTCAGTAATTGAACTGAGAAAATATAAGATGAGTTCTTAGAATGCATACCAGCTTATTTGTATTATAGTTCATTTTTGTCTCTGTGTGACGGGTCGATCAGAAAGAGTTTATGATCTGCTCTTAATATAAGCAGTGAATGTTCATTGTGACGAGACTAAAAATAAAAATTTTGATCTGCACTTTCATATCGTCAACATTGGAATAGCAATAATCCAATTTAATTGCAAACTCCCCACCTTCTCTTGAGGTTTGTGCTTTAAATTGTGATTCGTCTATAAAATTTGCAGTCAATGTTAAAATGGAATATTTTCTTCTTCATCTCCTTCAAAGAACAGCTTCCGTTTCTCCCCAGATGGTTATTTCCTACACTTCAGCACTCGATTGTGAATAATTTTGACAATCTGTTGTGTCACCATGAAACCTTCCATCAGAGTTTTGTATTTTTTTTCTCTCGAACTTAAACAGAGCGCCAGGAGAATATGGATGTTTTGAACATAAGTACCCCATTATACGGTGTTTGTTGCACAACTCTCTGTGATATAGACAGTGACATTTGATTGTCTTTCACCTTGTCTGTTTCTGTGGAAGAGTATTATGCTGACAGCCTGTCAGACCAGCAGTAAGAAGTGTGTGGGCGAAGGCCAGGCAATACACTGAGCTGAATTCACAGCCTGAGAGGTCCACATGCCTTCATTATTCTGCTGGAATCTATTGAGCATCTGGGACTAAATTATTTATCAACATCGACCTAGTTCCAGGGTGCTAAGTTAGATACTTGGTTGTCATCAGGCATTTTGATAAGAGCTGCTGCTGGTGTGTGAAATCTACCACGGGTAAATAAAGAGCAAGTGTATGGATCATAACTAGACACCATTTCATTTTCTTGAATGAAGGTTTGAATGCAAAGCCTTTAGATATGTTGAGATCTAAACGTAGCTTCGAGCTTCTTACCATGTCGAACCACAAACCCTCATTTACCACCTCCTCCTACCTCTATACAGCTCTGTAATAATGCGTTACTTCAAGGCTGAAACTTAGGGCAGATAACTCCTCCCAATTAGTCCACTGCAGCTCTGGTCAGATATGGACCCTCGCAGGCTGCTCTCAGTGTAAATAGGTGCCAACATGACAAATAATGGCACACAGTCTGGGGAGCAGCAACACGTAGAGAATGTTGATTCCTCAGCTTTACAAGTCAAGGCTGAGAACTTTACAGCTGTACAAATATATACTTTTACAAAAGCAATATAAAATTGTTATCTAAATAGCAAACATTCATAGTGGAGATTTAAAATTTTAATTACTTTTTTTTTCGAGTGGCTTAGTAATTGTAAGCATTAAAGTCAACTGGAGAGAATTACAGTGATCACAATATGCACTTTTAAAAAAATAAACCAATTCAAACGCAATTCAAATAACCGTCTTAATTATAGTTGACAGTGGAATTATCACCAGTTTCTAAAGAAATTGTCAAAATTATTATTGGTCATTTTTTATGTGTTTGGTTTTTTAGAAGGAAATGCTACTACACAAATACCCCTTTCTTATTAATCATCTAACCTGCAGGTACATAAGCTACTTTTCTGGACAAAATATAGATAAAATCTACAACAAATAAGTTAAAGATTGCTGTTTTTTTGTGAAACAAACTGCAATATTGTCACTGACCAGTAGCGTGCACCAGAAAGAGAGCCTTAAAAATATTGGCTTGCTTTGGAACAAAAAAAGAAGGCTCACTAGGGGGAAAAAAACCCGAAAGGCAAAAGAAAACAGCAAGCATTCTCAGTGGAATACATTACCGGGACAGCAGAGGCATGCTTCAGATAAACCTTTCAGATGCCTTCAGTGTCCTCCTGACTTTCAGCTCGTCTCCAAAGAGACATGTTGTGTGCCAGGGAGCATTCATCAAATTAGACCGGAGAGAAAACAATGCGAAAACCCACGACTCTCCATGGAGACACACCGACAGGTTATCACAGAGAAGGTGTCTCTTGCTCTCAAGCACCGGGGCAGGAGCACACAGCTTCCTCCCTGAAGAGCAGCCTTTCTTTCTCTATCCCTCCGCAGGCCAGCATTAAGAGAGGAAAACATGCATCCAGGGCAGCAGTGTACAACTGTACTGCATTGTATTACCGTCACCCACTGCATATAGGAGCTATTAAGGAGTTGTGCTGGACACTGCAAGGCCGTTGAGTGTTACTAGGGAACAGATCAGTGTTTATAAAATTGTAGATAAACTGGTGACTGCTGACTAAGCCTTAGCGAGCACATGCAGAGCACAGCTAAGCCTGGACATCTCATTATGGAGGACCATTATCAATTCTCACAGATCGAAAACCAGCATGACAGTACTACAGAAAGCACTGGGGAACCTTTGGCTGAGTCAGGTAGGAAATTCCTGGTCGGCATCTTCTTTGATGGTTCAATCACTGCATGAGCCAAGGCCAGTCAATACCTTTACCTGTGTGCAACATTTAATCAAATTGACTTTATTAAACTAAATAATCTGAAGTTACAGTGTACACACATTATGGTTTACTTTCTGTGAAGAAAGCAGAAGGCTTTACTTTTTCTCCCGCTTCTCTGACTGTCTCCCTAGATTCCCTCAGAGGAGTGAAATCTCTGCTGCTCTGCAGAGCTAGATAAATGAGCTGTGCTGTAGGTTCACCATGGCTTCAGCACCTTGCAGCTAGATTAATGATGCTTTGCAAACCTTGAGTCTTTGCTTTTAGCATTTTCGAAGTGCCTTCATAAAGTGAACTATGGGTATATCTTGTTCATAAACGTATCTGTTGTGGCATATTTCTTGTGGGAATGATGTTATAAAATCAATCAACTGGACGCTTTAACCGAGTATTTCTGAAAATGGTCAACACTGAAGAAGAATTTAGATGGATAACCTTTAGGGACAGATAATAAAGATTGTTCAACTTTTCCTTTTCAATTATACCCAGGTTTGTAACTCACCAGAGTTACACTGATTTACTTATGCTACAAGCAGAAAAATTAATAAAATGTGAGCACAAAGCAGCTTGGAATGCAATTCAGATTTGCTGAAGAGTGATGATGTTGCATTTAGAATAACAAACTCTTGCTTCAGTGCATAACACACTGCTCAGTCAGTGTAGCAATTGGAAGTGCGTAGCTCCAACTTGTGTTCTTCAAGTAGGGATATGTCGTACTATAGCTAGTAACTGGGAGAAAGTCAAGATGAATGCTGCATGGGGGAAGTAGTTTTAATACCTAAAAGACCAACAACCTACCAAAGAATTTAGAATTAGAATAGAATTTAAAGCTATGGTGAAGATTGACCCTTTGGGCAAAAAAAAAAAAAGGAACTGCTTCAAAACACAAAAATTCTTACGGAGCCCCCTAGGGGACATGGGGATTTTTTTTTTCTTTTGCGTGACCTCCCTTGGTTTTGCGAGGGGACACAAAAGGAAAAAAAAATTCCTATTCAAAGAGAAATTGAAATTTTTTATCTGGTTTTGAGCTACAGTGTTACTCTGAAACGCACCAATATGCAACTGCACCTCCTATCTCTCACCAAACAACTGATTTAGTTAATCAACCACACATCCATATCTTGTTAAACAAGACAATGTGATTGCATATACTAAATCATCACATCCAGATTTGAGGGTGTGCCTCTAAAGGTTTTTTTTATTTTTTTTTATTTTATTATTTAGAAAACTGTTTTTTAATTCCTTATTTACAATTATAAACAATTGAAACATAAGAAAATAACTTACTAATGTTTTACACTTTCAAAATTTGAAATATCTCTTGGCCATTAGAGATGTTTTTGTTTTTATCAAAACTGATGATATATCAGAATAATCATGAGAATATATATAGTTGTTTTCTTTGAAAACAATCTAAGATTTGTTTTGTGTCTCAACCCAACCTACCTGTCAGTTTTCATTATGGTACCTAAATTGCAGGGTAAGCCTCACACATGAACCACATTGTATTGTCACGGGTGAAAAAGAATCCAGGCATCGGATGACATCATGAATTGGTAATATTATTGGATGTCAACCAGGTCATGGCCACATAAAATGTTGACCTACACAATTTTCCAGGTTGGTGTTTGGGATAGTAACACAAATTTATGTTTGTTCAGAGACACACATCTGCATCACACAAATTTAACTTAGATTAAATATAGCAAGCCTTCCCAAGTTTTTAGCTGGGAACATGACATTATTTAAGGGTCTATCATCAGAAAAAAAAACGTTTCCATGTTTTGTCAATACAGGTATAGAAAAAACTGAGTTCACCTTTGCTATTCTCTCTTAGAGGTTTTAGAAGAAAATGTTCATTTAGGTGCTGCTAATTAGAGCACCTCATTATTGTGACTATCTCTATAAAAGGAAAAGTCTTAGAAGTTTGTGAAGGTGTTAATACAATGCTAGTAAGAAAATACATAAAAAGAATCTTATAAAAGTCACTGTTACTAGCATTCAATCTGGGATGGCGATTTTCCAAAAAATTGAAGGCCACAGTTTTACAATGAGAAACAAATCTCACAAAAGAAAAACAACATAAAAAGACAAGAAAAGCCAGAAATGTTGCAAAAAGAAAATAATGTATGAAGCTCCATCTAAAACAGTCGGAATCATGTTAAAGGGCAAAGTTCAAGAACAGACGATTAGAAAGAGACTGAACAAAAGTCTGTGGAAAGGTTACCAGGGGGACATCATTTCACTTGAATAAGAATATAGCAGCCTGACTTTTGCAAAAATGCATTAAAATGATAAACAGGACATGAAGAACAATGATCTCACCATGTTTGTTGAAATCCAAACATGATATATCAGCACAAACATTTCATACCAACTGTCAAGCATTGGGTTGTGAGTTAGATAATGATCCCCAAACACAGCGGCCAGTGTACAACATGATGGCTGGAAAGGAAAGGGGCGGAAAAAAACCCTGGTTGTTGCAACAGCCCAGACAAAGTCTGGTTGTCAACCTGGTTATAAAATGCAACGGCAGTACATTGAAACTGCTGTGAATAAATAAATTCCTCTACAATCAAGTGAACAACTTATCGTACAAAAAACAAATGCTTCAAGTGACGTTATCTTTCTTTAGTTTTCCAAATGTATTTATTTTAATTTGCTTCTTTAATGTTTTTATGTCTAGATACTCTTATTTTTTTTCTATTTTCATCCTATGCACTATGAATGCTGTTTTTTTCTTTCATGCATTATTTTTTTCCTTGTAAAAGAGAAATATCCATCTTTTAGATTTATAGCTAGAAAATGGAGTATTAGGCCTCTTTCTGACCTGTAAGGGGGAATTAAAACATAAGTATAAACACCTCCTCTTAGGTTATCCTAGAGGGAGTTATCCTATATATAATAAACCCACATCACACTGTTTCCTCTTCTACACCTCTACAATAAATCTGAAGGATGGAGTTTAAGGTCTGTGAGAGGGAGAACGAGAGTGGTAAGGTGGACAACTAGGGAGGCAGTATTGATTCCTTGATTCCCGTACCTCTGCCAGAGAGTGTAGTGTGTCGAGATCTCCTGCCAGGAAAAACAAATCACGAGGCAGAAGTGATGGATGTGGCACTCCGGGATCCGGTGGTTTCGCCATCTGGATGGCCAATGCTGTATATCAGCCTCATGCACAGCAAATTAAATTTACATTTGGACGGCTTCCCCAGGCCTCACGCTTTGCAGATGCAACTGAAACGGCCCTCCGCCGCAGCACCCTTAATGGGCTTGATCTATCATTTCCAGGACTATTATGTAAAGATGATGTTGGCCTGTGTTCAGAAAGTCAGAATGATGTTACCGTCACAGCAAAATCAGATTAAGAGTAGCCAAATGGATGTTCGGCAAAATGACATCACCTTTCATTATCTTAAGATGAGTCAATGCTAATCCAACTAGAAGATGTTTTGATGCACATTTAAACATTAGTGACATAACAGCACAAATGCAATAAAAGCCAATGTTCATCTTTATTTAGGGGGCTGATGCCCTCTTTACCAGTTTTTTTTTTCTTTCTATTCACCACAAAATTACAAACAATGGGCAGAGCTTTATTGCTGCAGCTCATCCTACTTAGCAGCACTTCATATCCAAAAGTCTAACCTGGCCTTGAGGAGGCTGCCATGCTTAAATGAAATGACCTTTAACGCAGAGCTGATCAAATGGCCTGAGGCAAGACTATAAAAAACATTGCAGTATAATGTTTTACAGTGTGCTTTTTTCTGGTCCGTTGTTTGCCCTTTCCCATTCTCTAAGATGGCACAGTCTATCATCTTTGGTATGTGTGTAGTCTGAAATGGATTTAATAAAAGAGCATGTGCATCAGGAGAACATGGATTTATTCTCTCTGTGCTTATTTTGTAAAAGATAGAAGGTAATATTGATTTAAATTTCTATTTCTCTGTCCTTTTAGGGATACTATTTTACATTCAGTGCCCAATTGCCTTCTAAATGCCAAAGGCACATTTGACGGCTCCTTCCAATCCCTCGACATTGTAAATATCTGCAAAGCCACACAAGCTACTGGAACACAAATTGAGCATGTGGTTTGACAATTATGTTGTGAACCTGAGCCTTCACTGTTCCTCAATAATCTGATCCCATTTCTGTAAAGAAGTTGTAGCCTGGAAAACGGCGCAGCAGCTGCTACTGTGCCAAGGCAGCGTGTGGTCATGTTGACAGATAAATTCAGCAACCAAATAGTGTAGCTGTCTGGATTCACATGCCATCTGCCCGCACTCTCCTTAACCTAAGTCTCTAGAAATGCCACTTTTGGTCGTTTCGAGTGGGAATCAGCTCACCTTGTTTATGCGGCTGAAGAATTTTATGTCCTCACCTCTGTGCCTATGTACCTCTCTCTTCAGACAACTGAAGACTCGATGGTGGCTTCAGCGGAGTGTCCAAGTGATGATGAAGACATTGATCCCTGTGAGCCGAGCTCAGGTGGGTTAGGTTAGTCATCTCTTTTTTATTCTACTTCTCTTTGGGTGTGTCAGTGTGTCTTTGTGTGTCGTACATCACCAGAGGTATAGATCATTACACACCAACAGATACAGTCAAACTGTGCAGATTGGAGTTGTGAGTAAGATTTAAGTCTGTGAATGGGACCTACAGTTATGTTTTTTCTGGTCACTGCTGACTTTTCTGTACCTATTATAACTTGATCTCAAACGACAGAGTACAGAAATGTGACTTAGGAATCACTTATTTTATTTTGTCTATAGTATTTATGGTATTTTTAAATTAAATAAGCTTGATTTGAAAAAAATCTCAAAATGTCAGCTACAGCAACTATATTTGGATTGTTTAAATTGACTGTACTTTCTTTTATGTGCAAACCTTTGTTTGTGTTTACTGAAAACCTAGATAAGAAAATAGAAAGGTAAATGGATAGGCTGCAAACTAGAGTTAAATAGTAATCTAAATAGCTAAATTGATCAATATTTAAAAATTTATGAAGCAGGTTGATCTGACAACTTTAGCTTCCCACTGTGGACACAGTTTCACAGGATGCTCATCAAAACCCTTATATTATTTTGGAGGTTTTTATCACTTAATGTTCATATCAGGACATCACTGAACTGATTACCTAGAGGACCAGCTAATCTGAATTCATGCTGAACAAAGATGGTTAGATATGTATTTACTGAAAGTCAGTAAAAGTTTTAATCAATCTAAATCTGTTTCAAAGAATTGACTGTGTTTAATGAAAAATAATCTAATTTCACCACTCTGAATATTTTAGACTTTGATCTACAGATGAACAAATGCAGTTCCGATCCCACACAAATAGAAACCGTAAGATTTGTGCAGAAAATGTTTATTTAGTATCTATAGTCAGTAGTTTAATTCTAGCCATTACAAATCATTCATATCTTGTGTGCCACTTCGTCACAGTTTCTGTTTTCCAGGTGGTTTTCAAATTGTCGTCACAGAAACAATTTAACAGTGATGGGAATTTCTTTAATGGATTCTGTCAACATAATGTGGAAGTGCAAAAACTTCTCAAATAAAAGTAGAGTGTTAAGTTTGAACAACATGCTGTCAGATATCCACTGTTAGTCAAGAATGAGAAATATCATGGTGTGTTAATAATCTGGACCTTGTGTCACAATATCTTGTCAAATCCATAGTGTTCATGTAATACTGCAAACAAAGGCTTGCTTTAAGGCAAGATATTGAAGGGCTGCCTGTCGTTTGCCTTCTGTTCAGAAATGTTTTAATTTAAACATAAGGATTGGGGCTATCTCATGTTCGTCAGCTTTCATGTTTGTCAGTCTTCAGTTCACCCAGCAGCATCGCCAAACAAAAGTGTTTCACGAGCAACAAAAACTGCACAATGTTCTATTTGCTGTCCCTACAAGCAGATGTTGTTACTGTGTTTTAATTGTTCACCTACAGTATTTGTTTACAGCAGCTCAGGACATTTGTTAATATGCATAGAGGGGAGTTCTCATGGAGACAGGAAAAAACAATCGTAATTATGAAACCCATGTGACTTCAAAATATTACATAGAAAATGGATAAACCCAGAGAGGACTGTATGATTTTTATAGATGTGCACAGTGTCCCCACTGTTGTTAATTAAATTCTACAGCGGGCAGTGCAAGTTTATCCTGTTGTTTCTCATATGCTGTTGTTCACTGCGGCTGCACACAACTCCCCTCGGATATAATGATTGAGGTGCATGTCAGTTGTTTTGTTCTTATAACACGAACACACTTAGTCGGTCTAAAGATTTGTGTTTAAAGAGCCCAGATGAATTCAAAATAAAACAAAAAAGGCACTTATTGCTTCCACAAAGAGTTTCAAAAATACAGCCTCACTCTGACAATTTGTGATTGTAAATCTGTTTGTTCCCCGCATTGCTTGCAAAACTTTTAATCTCTTTCTCTTGCCACACATGGAGGCCAATTAGGTCTAACCCTAGCATTTGTCTATGAAAACAGGGATTTTCAAATGCATTCAGAAGTGATGAGAAGCACTGAGAACAATTAAGTCCGAACTCAAGGCTCCCTGCTCCATTTAAATGTGTTATTGATCAGTATGTGGTTGTAAAACCTCTACTAAATTACTGCCTGCCCCACAGCAAATGATATCTCCTTTCTAGTCTGAATGTCTTCCTATTCTTCTGGCTTTCCACTTGCAATATTAACTGTACTCTTTTTCCTCTAATTCTGATTTTTCATTTTTGATTTATATAAAAAGAGCATCACAACAAGTATTCCAACATGCATTTGTTACCTTAGGCAAATATTATACCTGGAAGAGTACAAGTTCACACAAGCAGCATGCATTACCATATTTTTATTTTTTATTTTTTTGACAAGGGCATCTGCCAAAACATCCGTTGCAAACAATGTGAAGCTTTGGGACGCTTCCTCCCCATGCTGTGCATTCTTCTTCTTTTGTGATCGCTGAGGGGGATTTGACACCAGAGCTGTGGGCTCCCAGGGTGGCAGCTGTCTAACACTGTATCCTGATTAATATCTACATCCAGAGAGGTTCACATGCTCTGCCAAGCACTCACCTCGTCTCCGTCAGGCTTGCTGCTTACAAAATCTAAAGATATTGTTGCTGATAAAAGTACAACTTACTCATATTACTGTTTTAAGCCTCTTACTTTAATAATACCAAGGATGTAAGGTTTTTTATGCTATATATCTTGAGAGCATTGCAGACACTTTGTGCTTGTGCCAACCTCTGCACTCATGTATGGCTACAGTATGATAATATTAATGCATAAGTGAACCCAGGAGGTGAGCTCTGAAACAGACTATTATGTGAGCTGTACATGGCAAGGTCAGCTGTAGATCACTCTGTATCTCAGAGGATTCCTGTCCCCCAGCGGTCCCTTCCAGCCACTCAAAGACATGAATTGGGTAAGCTTGCTTATTGCCATGCTTTATTACCCTTACTTCCGGAAACCATGGAGGAGCACAGCTTATCACTTGGCAGGACTCAGATTAGATCACGCTGCACCAAATTGAATCCTCCCCCCTGGTTTCGGAACCCACAGAGGAATACAGAGGGCCATGATGCAGCAACACATCTGATTTGTAAGAGGAGGAGGATTCAGGAGTGCTCAGATTCTCAGCAGCCCATCTCTGACAGCTGAATATCACTGCAACTGTAATTACAATAACATGTTATACTGCTATTTTTCTGATGCTGGTTGGGGAAAAATTTAAACCACAGTGCTGAAGGTTTTTGCTTCAATAAGATTTCCCCTCAAATTCTTAGAAAAACAATCGAAATATATGCAGACAATCTGCATAATGACTTCACCTCCAAGGTGTTCTTATATAAATGCTGAATAAATCCTGGCATTTAGCTTAAACAACTTCTGCAGTTTTCTCCGAGTAGGAATAGCTCATTTGGAGGCCAATATGAAGTGCCTGCCAATCAGCTGGAGAAAATATAGATACTGACTTGGTTGTGTGAAAATAGCCCAGCGAACAGTCTGGCAAGATCACAGCTGGCGCTGATTTTCCAGCCCTAACCTCAGTTTTCATGGTGAAAGTTAATGGAAGGGGTTGCTGCGGAGCTGCATGGGGTCATGCAGTTCCGGATGTCTCTTACCTACCTGCCTCATTTCATTGGCATCAAGCCTGCCGCTGTTGGAGGGGGCGAGGAGGTGCAGTTGCTGTATGTGATCCACATCCAAGGTTACATTTTACGCTCTGCAAATGTCTAAGTTCCACATTAGGTTTTGTTATTTCTTCTCATCTCCATCAATTCGCTGTAAAGCCAAACAGTAGATGAGTAATAAAGCACCTCAAAAGCTAAAAAACACCCCAGAAAATTGCTGAGAGAACAACTGGGAAGCAAATTTTGATGAAATCTGATTGGTTTAGATGTTAATGTTAGTAAATGTGTGTATGTTTCCAAAATTTCAACTCATTATTTTTATTATATTTTTAAATAAATTTAACAATTAAAATAAAGTTTTAAAATCTTTCAGAAATGGTGGATTTTATTCTCAGTGCTCCCCATGAAGTGATATAAACGTGTGTATTTGTTCTATATGTATTTTTTGCTTGCTTTATAATTTCAAACTTTCTCATTGAACAATGGTCAAAGTACAGTCATGCCACAATGGGCATCTATTTTCTGGGAGAAAAGGATTGAACAGTATGTTAGCTGAATTTAATCATTTATCATTCGTACTTAAAGCTGGTGAGGGTCTCATGAGACTGTTTCCAGGATATATGGAGAAACACACCTAAAGACATAGATAACTCTTGATGAAGAAAGTGTTCAGCTAACACCTTCTTGAGGGAGATATGTGATGTTTTTCATTCATTTAATAATTTGTTCAAAATTTGCAATTGATTTTATTATTTTTTTTGTCTTTAGATCTTGGATGTGTTATGTGCAAAAATGAACTTAAATAGATCTCACTGAAAAGAAACTAGACGGTTATTTTTCAACCAAAGTGTTTTCCTCTTCAAATTTACAATTCATTTCCCTGTTAGAGTGCACAAAACAGAACGAAACCACCTTGAGCATGCCAGCTGAATTTTTTTAGCCTTCCACCATCATTAATTAAGCTCAAAGATTAATTGTGATTTCTTTAAAAGCAATAAGCTCCCTGACAAACACACCAAGCTGCCTCTGTTTGTCTGAAACTCAAACACAAAACAGTTTGAGTTTCACTTTTCTGCATTTCACAAAATATATAAAAATAATAAAAATCTTTCATCCCCTTACTCTTAGCTGCAGCAGCCCTTCACTGTGAATTGCCCAAAGGCGGGTTAAGGTTAATCATCTCTCGTTTCCTACTCTCTCTGTGCTCTCTCATCATATTCTATCCTCGAGCATTCCACTGTGACATTAGCAGCTACTAATGTGTTTGACATTTGTTTTAATAGATTTAATTTATGGGTGTGGAAACAATACATAGAGTAAACCAATAAATCAAACAGCAAATGAATACTCTCCTTAACCCCAGTGGCAATGACTGGAATGCACCCAGCCAGGAGAAGAAGAAATAGGGTAAATTATTGCTTTAAAAGTAGCTGTAAGATTAATGAAACATTAAGAGCACTGTGGTGGTTTAAGAGGTCACTGCCCACATTTAATAGGTTACTCAATCATACACAGCTGGAACTCTATATGTTATTTTGTTCTTTGCTGAAAAAAAAAAAAAAAAAAGACTGTTCTCTTGAATGGCACTAGCAGGGGTGATTTTAGCCAAAATAAAAAGAATGCTTATTCAGTAATATCACAACTCTCAACCTTTATTCTCATGCAAACTGATATTTCTGGGGGGAGCCGAAGGGGTTTCAGTATTTTCTCAATTCATCTTGACATTCCCAAGGAATTTTGCCATTTTGTTTGTTTTCCCTGCACTTTTTCACTAAGGATTAGGCCATTCCTCTCTTATTTCTACATTCTATTTTAAATGAAGTGTGTTCTGGGAGAAAACAGGATTTCACACTTACTGTCAGTCTTTCTCTATACTGATCCCCCACCCATATTTATATTTTCAATTATTCTTGTTTTCCTACTGCACATCTTTCTGGTGTGGTGACATTGATGCTAACACAATGTGTCTGCGCATAAGCTTAAGTAGGGCATGAAAGACTTTGCTTCACAGAAAAAAAAAGAAAGAAAAAGCAGAACCACAGGTCATTTGCAGCAATCTTACGAGAAAATAAAAGCTCAGAAGTAATGCGGAGATATCAAATAAGTGGAATAATTTCTAAAGATAAAATAGCAATGTCAGTCTTTTAATCTGTAAAAACAAATGTCCCTTCACATTTTGTCAAAAAAAGTTTAATCCTCTTGTGTTCTGGCAGCAAGAAAGGATTTTTTTTTATTGCTGTTATGTCACACAATTATGAAATATCTAGCTTCAGATTATCTACATAGATCACAAATATAGATTGCAGAAACGTGTGAGCTGACACTTCAGGAATATAATCAAGAGATAAATTCCAGACTTGAGGCATTCAGGCCAAGTGAGCTCAGTCCTCTACTTTCATCTTGGCTCCTTTAGTTGAATCCCTCTGGGGAAAATGGTTTAAACAGCACCATACCTTTTACCAGGCTAAATCAAAGACCTTTTAATAATTCTCCCTCCATTTCATGCTCACCCAGCTCACAGCTCATCATCCGCCATCAGCATAAGCGGAGCCACTTCAGAGACACACATGTTCGCTATCACGAGGCACACTGCCAGAGTGTCTCAAGAAAATGATGGCTTGCATCACTTCTTGAGGACACAAAGATAATTAAAGAAGGAGGAGGGGGATTTAATAAATGCTTTGGCTCTGCTGCTGTTGATACAGTGACCGGTCCCCAGACTGATCCCCAGCTCTGTGACAGCTTTGACAGCTAATGATATAAATGGATATGTGATAGTGTAACACTACTTTGGTTGACAGATTAACAGCAAAATATCACAAAGCAAACCAAATAACTCTTGGTTCCTACGGAAGCTGCTCACTGTCTAAAAATCATTTGAAGTATATCGCTTTTCAAAAGTATTAAGACAATTAACCTTTTCCAGAAACCTAACTGTATTGCTGGGTTGTTTGGTTTCTTAAAAGACACATCATTTTCAAAACTAGAAAATATGTATTTGAAAAATGTGCCTATAATGTGTCAAACAGCCTAGCAAAATCAATGAACAGAAAAATTCTCTACAAATAATATTAAGTTACGTTCCACAGAATAATCCATGATTACTTGACTTTGACTATACAGACCCACGAACAGGGAGGACTCCACTGCATTTCCAAACTTAAAAATGTATGTTCACATTCAGCGTTTATACAGTCTGACTGAGTTTGAATTATTTTGTAAAAATTGGTTAAGCTGATCGGGATATACTTTAAAGGTTTGTCTCTGTCAGCTATAATTTCAGTTTATTGGCGGTTCAACAAAATACCAAATCAAGGAAAGTGAACAAAACATTTTTGCAGTTTTACATAAATGATTTGCAGAATGCCCTCCTAAAACACATTTGATTGATTTTTCTGTAACTTCACAAAATGGTCATGTGTGCATGGCACTGTAGCAATGAGATAATCCATAGCTAAACTAAGTGTTGCCCAGGTGATCAATTTATTAAAAAGGATACTTTTCTCTTAAAATAAACTAGTGGCAAGGGTTAATAAAAGGTCAAGCCCAGCTAGTTTATTCAATATATCCTCAATTGCGATAGTTGTTTCATTACTTCCAAACAAGCCTCTCAAATGCCTGAAATAAACTAAACCCCACCACCAATCCCCCACCCTACTCTGTGTCTTCCTTCATCCGTGACCCCTATCAACCTGCTCACCCTGTGACAAATTACCAAACAAATGAAGCCTCACTCTGGAGACAAATGAGGAAAAATAGTCTTTGAAGAGAACCATTTATTCAAATCCCACTTGACAGGAGGGTATCTCTGATCCTATTTCTTTCCTTGAGTGCATGTGGAAAAAAAAGAAGTCAGGCAAAGAGAACTGAAATCCACAACAGGCTTTTAAATGACGTGTTCCCTGATATCTTCGCCAAACGGCCTCATGTATGCAGTTCGAAGAACCCTAAGGGAATTAGGAGAAAAAATGCTTTTTGAAAAAAATTGCTGTGGCAGACGGACACTTGAAGCCGAAGCAATCTCAGCATTTATGTGTTTTGATTGTTCGGTTTTATGGCCGCCATTGTTCTCATCCTGCTGTTGCTTTTGTTTATCGCTTGCATTTCTGCATCTCTTCTTGAGAAATGGAGGCAAATGATTTGTGGCGAAATGCCGGAAACATTAACTGTTGTCCTTGTAAGTAAACCAGCAAGGACTTTATGATGGCCCTGAATGTGATACTGTAATTTAAATCTCACTCTGGGATGAGATGAAGAGGACAAAGTTATTTTGGCAGCTTTAACACAAGTGCAATCCTTCAAAAGTTAACCCTCCTGAGTTTACCTCCATCGCATCACAAGCGCACCCCTGCTACCCTGCCAAGAAGCCAGGCACCACTTTAAGGTCATTTTCCCCATGTCTAATTTTACCCTTGGGTACGCTTGAGTAGAGCGTATGAGAGCAGCCATCATTTTAAACACTTGTTTCAGGCGCTATTTCTTTCTCAGTTTATGTGCCTCCGTTCTGAGGTGATGGAGTGCTAATGAACAGACAGGCAGATGCAATTTGCCTGAGGTCCTTATGTGGCTTTCTTGAAGGCCTGATGTCGAACACATTACACTGCCTCAGCTCAATGTGAGGGAGATTGGGGCTCACGGGTAACAAATGGCCTGAATCATGAGATTCATCAGGTGATCCAGTGGACTATGGCAGATTCAATCAAGCGGCGGTTTGAAATATTTTACCGAGACTAAGTGAGAGCTAATGAGCTGCTATGAATGCATATCGTTATAGACTAAACTTGAAGGTTCTCTACTAAATTCAGTGTTGTGTATGGTCACTGTTATTGTTAAAGTATATATACTTTAACAATATATATATTGTTAAAGTATATATTAACAATATATATACTTTAACAATATATATATTGTTAAAGTATATATATATATATATATATATATATATATATATATATATATATATATATATATATATATATATATATGTATATATATGCCAGAGCTAAGATCCTGTGGGACTTCCAGATCCAGACAGACAGAATGGTAATGGCGAACCAACCAGACATTGTCATAGTGGATAAACAACAGAGGAAAGCCGTTGTGGTAGATGTAGCAATACCAAGTGATTGCAACATCAGGAAAAAGGAGCACGAGAAACTGGAGAAATACCAGGGCCTCAGGGAGGAACTGGAGAGGGCCTGGAAGGTGAAGACCACAGTGGTGCCTGTGGTCATCGGGGCCCTCGGGGCAGTCAACCCCAAACTGGAGCAGTGGCTACAACAGATCCCAGGAACAACATCAGACATCTCAGTCCAGAAATGTGCAGTCCTTGGCACAGCCAAGATACTGCGCAGGATCCTCAAGCTCCCAGGCCTCTGGTAGAGGACCCGAGCTCAGAGGATAAGAACCACCCGCGGTGGGTGAGAAGGGAATTTATATAGATATATATATATATATATATATATATATATATATATATATATATATATATATATATATATATATATATAGCGTGCCTATAATGAAAGAAAGGAAGAATGGTGGTCAGCTAATTGAGGCTTTAACATCTTAGTATGAATGCAGTCTGGGGGGAGCCAATCAACAGATCCAGGCAGTAGGAAATAACAGAGCCCAGAGCTGGAGGTGTCAGATCACACAAGAAGAACAGCGCACTGTGGGACTTTTGTCACATTGCTCACCGCTGATATTTCAGATTGTGGCTGCCTGCTTCCTCAACTCTTCTAGCTCAGTTAGCTCACAGGAGGAGCCAGCCAAGGTTTTAGATAAAACCTCCGGAGTTTCAGACAGAGGTCTCTCCCTTCCATCAATCTGTTATCTACTCTCTGAACTCTTTTGACTTTAAAAGGACAGACAGCAAATATGAAAATAGCTTGTTGTTTAATGCCTGAACAACGGCTGGGGACGTGCCTAGTCAACCAGTGGCTTTTGCCCACAAGGCGAGGGCATTCTTCACACCTGTCTGCAAGGATAAGTGGGCTTGTCACAGGCAAAGCTAATCTGTTGCAACACTCAGTCACACTCAATCCCCTGGTGGAACGCTGCGCTTGTCCTTGAATGTTTGCTGGCACTGGAAGCATACTTTGGCCGCTGACCGGTCTAAACGTGGTGGAAAACATGTCAATGAGGAGCAGCGGCCTCTTGTCTCTTTACAGACAGCTTGGAGGACTTTTGCCCTTTACAGTTAGCACTTTTAATGCTTCTAGCTCCGGAAGGAACAAACTCATCCTAACACAGGGAAATATGCTGTCTGCGGAGGTAATTAGCTTGTGAATAACACAGTTCAGCACAGTGCCTGTCTAAACATTAAAACGTCACTCAAGCAGAGACATAAATTGAGTCTATATTTTACCTGATAAAACACACAACACAGAGACAGCACAAAACAACAAAAGGAGCTATCAAATGCACTGAGTCAGTCTTCTTATGTGTAATCACCACCCTATTCACTGGTGAAAATTATACTTTCAAAGTAATCACACATTTTAACATCATATTGTATAAACTTTGCATTTATGGTTTTCAGAAATGTTTCCTGTGGTAATTTGTAATAAGTAGGTGGAAAAACATATTTTTGTTCAATCATGAAGTACGGACTGGAGTAGATGAAACAAAGTGCTTACACAAACATCAATACCAGAAAAATGTTGTTGTCTATGTTTCTTTTTGATGTAATTAAGTTGCTTTGGACTGAAGACTGAATCCTTGAAGGAGAAGGGAGATACTTGTTGGAAAATACTACTCTGAATAGATCAAAGAAGTTGAAGGATGTCTTGTGAAAAAGAGAAAAGCTAAAGACATGTTTAGAGAAATGGTTTTATTTAAAAGCTGAAGAATGCAATTATTTTTATAGCACACCATTAACTGAGAAAAAAACAAGAGATAAAAGAAGAAAAACAAATTGAGGCACGGTAGAAGGGAAGAAGATAGCGTACATCAATAAATACAATTAATTGTTTTTATTTTATGCAAACACAATAAAATCAATGTCATTAGCTTCCATATCTGAAACTTACAATGTATGCTTCCCAGCTGAATGGGACAGACAGTTTAGCTGTATGAAGAAACTGAAATGATTTCATTAGAGCTAAGGAGCAACAGGAATAAGATTCAGTCTGATCCAAAACACTGCAGCTGTCTAAGGGTCAAGTTAAAATAATTGTGAGTACAGAAGCTCATGCAAACCTCAATTTGCATGTGCTTCTGATTTTGATACTAAAAGCAGAACCACCCTGAAACAGAAAACATCTCTCAGCACTAATGCAATTTGCTGAAGATTAAATTACATGTTATGCTTGTATTTGGGTAAAGGCCATCTATATTATTTATGTTTATATAAATTACAAACTGTACAAATTCCTGTGTTTCAGAATATCTGCTACATAGATTTTCCACAAAAACTGATGCTGAAAGCTTTTAACTTAAATATGATCAAAATTAATGTAATAATTTTTGTCTCTGAATAACCTAGTCATCACTATTTTCTCTTACAATCTCCAGCATCACCTGTTGAATTGGAAATATTAACTCTGACAGCTTTTGTGAATTCTTATTGACCCAAACTTGGACTTGTTTACTGGCAATTGTTTTTTTTTTTTTGTGAATCCAGAACAACAGTTGCAAAAAATGAAAGAGATTGCAGTGCTTTGTAAATTCCCTTGTAAGTTTTGAGGAGTTTGTTTTAGATATTTGGATTTAACAAAAAAAAAAAAAAAAAATTTTTTTGGGAAGTTAGAATCAAACAGATTCTAACTGCAGGAGGCTCTACTGTGAAGTAGAGCCTCCTGCAGAATTATATACCAGCACGAACATTTTCTAACAATTTAAGAAGTGGGTGTTTTTATGGTTTAGAGGATTCCACACCTGACCTGCATCAGCAAAAAAAAAAGCCTGTTTAAGATTTTAGAGACCCATTTTTAGAAAGTTGGGAGACAACCACCAGTCAGATTCAATTCAATGCAAAATTCAAAGACAAAAAGAAATATCCACAGGGGGGAATTATGGATTTCATTTTAAAGTTTTTTCCACAGCATCTGTTTGTAAATGTCGTGTTTTATTAAAAGTACGAGGAAGAAAATCAAAGAGAATGCTCTTAAATTCTGAAAGTTTTGCAAAATTGATGACTAACACAAAAATCCAACAGACAGACATGAGAGAGAGAGAGAGAGAGAGAGAGAGAGAGAGAGAGAGAGAGAGAGAGAGAGACGAGGTGATATCAGGCAGCTCATGTGTTTCCAGAATACATTTGATTGAATGGCATTGTTTTGGAAACAGAAGTGGGAGCTGTCTTTGGCTCAATCTGCTTAGTCAGCTGAAGAATTGTTTCTTTGTGAGAGATTTATATTCAGCGACTGTGTGATACCGTCATGCTGCTTGAGTATGTAAGGAAAGCTGAAATGTTGTCTCTTCATTCATGACTGTGCTCTAAAACACGTAATGAGCCACAAGCTTTTAGCTGAATTTCAGTGAATCCCGAACGCAGTAGTTTACCTGTCATTTTTGTTTAAAATTTAGCAGATTTTTTTGGCATGCTCCATTTCCCATCTCTGATTTGCCAACCAGTTTTCTCCTCTTGGGTCACTAGGAGTAGGTCTTCTAGCTGTATTAAAAATGTAATCAGTTGTTGCTTGTTGAGGAAGCTTTCAGTTACTGAGCTTTGCTCTGTGGTACAAGCTGCCTTCTGGCCTCTTTCATCCATATTTGACAGTGAATTGCAAGCATCTTATTCTCCAAGGCTTTGAGTTAATCACTGTCTGAGTGGGTAGGCATGACTTGCATTGTTTACTATATGTTTTTGCAATGTGTTTACGAGTTACATTGCAGTAATGTGGTAGTGGTTAATTGAAATTTTACATTTCTTTTATTTTCTTATATTTGTGAAGAGCTTATTTTTATAAGGTTACATTTCTTTTCTTATTTTGTTACCAAAGGACAAACATTTTATTAGAGTCTTGTGATTCTTGGTTAATATATGTAAACAAATTACTGGGATCCATGACACTAACTTGTCAATTTGTCAGAAACTACTAGCAAACTTCCCCCTATAAGAAAATCCAGTGTTTTACTTAAATACTTTTTCACATTTTGTCAACTTAATTTTGTAAATCTATGACTCTATTTTGAGATTTTAATCAATAGACTGCACAAAAAAGTTCAGTTGAGTGGAAAATTTTAAGAAGCTTTCATTAAAAAATAAATAAGTAATAGAAAGTTGTGACATGCATATGTAATCCATACTCTTTTAAATTTAACCTTGTCAAATTTCAAGTTGACAAGGTTGGCAGGTGGCTTGTAGTAGTATCAAGTGGTTCTACAAAGTGAATATAAATGCATGCCACACTTTTCAGATCCTTATGTGTGAAAATGTTCTTTTACAATTCACAGTTATGCAGTACTTTGTGTTGGTCTGTCTTGTGTAGTTTCCATAAAATACATGAAGGTTTGTAGTTTTAATGTGACAAACATCAAAAAGGTTAAGGAGCATGAGCATTTTATGCAGGAGACATGCATAGTATCCCAAGCATAATCTTTTGGGACACATAATTATGACACATAATTATGACTAAACATGCAATGTTTAGTCATGTTTAGTCATGTAATGTTTAGTCATAATTCATGTGCTGAATGCAACTTTTTAAAATTCAATTTACTGCTTAAAATCTTAATATGATAGCAATGATAAGAGGTTGAAGTAAATGCATGTTTGAGCCTGTTTGGTAACTGTATGTATTTGTTGTGCCTGCAGCCAGTCCCACAGGATCTGGACCAAAGGGTTACCCGGGCACATCAGAAGTCTTCCGGGAGTCCAGCAGCACAACGGGGATGGTGGTTGGCATTGTAGCAGCAGCTGCCCTGTGTATACTCATCCTCCTTTATGCTATGTACAAGTACCGTAACAGAGATGAGGGATCATATCACGTGGATGAGAGTCGCAACTATATCAGCAACTCAGCACAATCCAATGGCACAGTAGTCAAAGAGAAACCCATCAACAACCCGAAAACCTCCAACAAGAACAAGAAGAACAAGGACAAAGAGTACTATGTGTGACTGAGGACTCTTTGGTCTTTTCTCGACCAACATCTGTCTCAAAGATAGATCAGGACATAAACATGTGTACAGGATAATAACAAAGATGAACAATATTTAGTCATTTTTTCTTACAAGCTAATGCCCTACAAAATAAACTGAAAATAAAAATATAAATTTCTTTACTCTAAAGAACCCCAAACAAAAAGGACACACTGTCCAGAGAGAAACTCAAAGGAAACGGACTGGCAAATATCTAAAGTGAACCAAACAATAATAACCCATGTGTGACTTGTTCCTGGGCCAGAGTAATGTCACCCATCCGTCATGTTTCTGGGAACAGAAGAGTACAGACGCACTTTGCAGACCGAGATTCAACATTACAAACTGTGCATTAACATTGCCTGTGTTTGTGTGGTTGACTTTTTTTTTTTTTAGAGAAAATGGCACACTGCATCAATAAATACATACCATAAATATGCCAAACATTGACTCCAGAAGGGAAGGAAGGAGAAAAGGAAATCTCATGGTGGAAAATTTCAGGCCAAAGCACTCACCGAAGAGGCAGTGAAGTCCGGCCAAGACTTACAGTGTAAAGATTAGAACAGATGGTTGTTTCTCATGAAATGGTCTGATTTACAAGGACAGTTCTTTGAGAGAGAAAGTGGAGACCTTCATATTCCAGGTTGTGTGATCTTAAAGGGACGGCGTTTCTCCTCGGATTCCTGGGGATCTGAGAAAATGTTACCACCTCGGAGCCATGCACGCAAATTATCTTATTACAGTACATATGTTTATAAACAGTACAACCACATCTATATGTGCTTTCTGGACTGTGACAAAGTGGTGTTTTATAGCCTGTTGTAAAGATGATGCAAAATATAACTGCTCCTCGACCATTTTGGAATAAAATGTATTAAAAAAGACAATAAAAATAAAGATACATATGTGTTAATAGATGTTGCTAGACATAGACGATTTTATGAGGACATGTTTTTCTCTCAGTTGAATGTTAATTTGAAATCTCCTTGTTTTTACATGTATTCCTATATAGTTTTTATACAAATGCCAACCTGAGATAGATAACCCTGGACCAGTAATAGCATATCCATTCCCAAAAACCACACAAGACACCAACAGTGGAATCTTGTGTGAATCTCTTTCAAAGAATCACTGCCTTTCTCCTCCATCCTGACTTAGATAGGTGTAAATGAAGAAGAAGAATTTGAGTGGTGATGATGAAGAGGCTGGATGATGACAAAGATACGAAGAAATTAATTTGTGCGTGTGTTTTTTGTTTGTTTTTTCCCCCCCCAAAGTGGTACTAAAACAGTGGACGATGTGTGCTTGGGCTGACCCTAAATCCTGAGGAGAAAAGGTTGAATAAGCCTCCATTTCAACTGTTCTGTGTTTGTTCTGTCATTCTGTCTGTCAAATCTGCTTTCCAGACCTGTACTTGGAATGAGTATGAGGAAAAATGACCATGAACTATAAATGATGATTATGAATTATCTTTGTTTGCTGCTCTTTTAATTCCAACTCTTTTATTTCAAATGTATTTCTTGTACTCCCAAGTTTGAAAGGCTTCCTTCTTAAAACTAGTTTTGGAAAAGCAAATTAATAAAACATTACCTAAGTGAAACTAGTCTGATGACAAGCTCTATAACATAATTGCAGATTTTTGTGATTAGATTTTCCTCCAATCCAGAAAGTTCTATTTCAGATCTGATCATAATATCTGAATTTAAATATCTGTTCATGCCAACATTTTCTGATCCTCAGCGCCTTTAATATTGTTTACAATCATGGTGTTGTAAGAAGGAACAGGAATAAGCCACACAATCACTGCAAGTTATATTTACCGTATTTGTGTCCTTCATCTGTACTTTTTCAGTCATTGCAAAAGGGGCATCAGGAAGTTGCCCTTTTCATGGCTATGATGGCATTCTTGTCAGATTGCTGAGCTGCTAAATTGACTGTAGAATTGGGAGAAATTATGTGACTGCTGAGAGAAATTTGGAGAAATGTTGAATGTTGAATCAAAATAGAAATGTAGTGGTTGTATATCTTTTTATGTATCTACAGTTTGGGACTTTGTTGAAGTTGAAAATGGAGCTAAAACATTCTGAAAAGTGACAAAATTACTTGCAAAAAAGCCTTTCTGGCAAATAGGAGTTACCATAACTATTTCAGTAAATTTAGTAGAAACATGTGATAGTGATGTGTTGTTGCAAATGGCAACAGCAGACTTTTTGAAGGCTGTTGTAGCTCTAGTGGGGTTTATTCATTTTTCGGTGGCCTGGAAGAAAGACAGAGAGAGAAGGGGAAGACATGCAGTAAATGAACTGAGATAGGAATCAAACCAGAACAGCTGTTTAGTCTCCACAGATGGTGCACCTGCTCTACCACTGAGCCATGTTGCACCCCCTTAGCATTTCAGCTCCACCACAGCGAGACACTGAAAGGTAAAAATCCATAAAAATAAGCAATGTTCCCTATTCCAGTTAGCCTTCCTGTCATTCCCAAAACTCTGTTGCTCCTGTGTACACTTCTACTTTTCCTACGTTATTACTTTTTCTGGGCTTTTTTGTTGTTTTTTGTTTTGTTTTGCACAAAATACAATCAACAAGTATTTCTTATTTTCTCTTAGCTCACCAAGATTTTCCCAAAGAAGATGATTTTGAGTCCTCCCTCTGCAGGCAACAGATATTCCACTGACAGTAGTTTCTCATCCATATGTTTAAACATTTGGCTGTAAGCCCTAACTTCAGGGTAAATTCAACCAACTTACAACCTCCAGTTACACAGAACAACTGTGCCAGGATCAATATACTGTGCCTGGGCCTAGAAGCGGATGCCAGAATTACATCAGTACTTCCTCCAGTACCAATACTGGATCGGATCGAGGCCATCTGCTGTTGTGATTTAATGACCTCGTGTAAACACCCTTAAGTCTTGTGATAACCAGGATTTGATCTTTTTTTGTCTATTTGCTCTTCTTTCATCCCAAATCCATGGGACTTCCATTACCCTTAAATCAATTGGATGACTGCAGCCGTGGGAGCTATACTAGTAATTTCTAATGTTGCATCGAGCCACTAGGCTCCAGCAGAAATGCTCAGCAAGCTACATTTGGTAAGCTCACCTCTGTGTACCTTCACACCCACAGATTTGCCTTTCATTTTCTAACTTGCAGCCTTCAATCTTAACTCAAATGACACCACATGACATTTATCAGCTAGGAAGACAGGTATGAAACTTTTCACCTTTTTCATGTGGCACGTTTTAAACTTGGAGTGTTAAACATGCAAACAGACTCAGAAGTTTAAAACGGGACAAACCGAGGTTCTTTGAGCCAGTTCATCTGTCAGATGCGTATCGACCGCATCTAATTATATGCCAACAAGACAGAAAAATGCAAACAGAAAAATTCACGCTCAAGAGAATTGTTTCTCTAGTACATTAGTTTGGTCAAAGACATTTTATCTACTTATTTCTTTGTTGTGCTTTTTTCTTTTCTGTTTTTTTTTACTTGTCAGGCAGGTTAAAGTGTAAAAAACCATTAATTAATTAAATGAATAAAAGAAAGAAAAAATATTCCTCAGAGTAGTCCAAAATCAAAACAACTACTGACCAAAAACAGGTAAAACACACGTGGAACATTTTGGAAGAAATGCTTCCCATTACATCTGAAGGAGAATGTCCAATTGGTGACCTTATGCTCATGCTACTTTTGGTTGCATGCACCTATAATATATAAAAACATTACATAAAGTTTAAAATACCAATAGAAAAACAGAATGAAGCACCCAGAGCCAACGGTAGATTCCAGATTAAATTAAAGTGATTCTAGTGCTTAGATTTGGAGTTGCTTAGTCCAAATTCAAACATAAATCTAAATTACATGCTGTGCATGACAATATTTTGTTTATCAATATGATTGAATTTAACAAAGTCTACAAAAAAGGAAAATTCTACAACAGCAATATAAAATACTCATTGCCAGTCATTACAAACAATCCCAGGTGTTACTGCCAAAGGTAGCATAAACACTGAGCCAGTTTTACGGTTCATTTATTTCAAAGAAAATAAAAAAAGTTTGCTTGTTTGGACAGCTTTTTAAACCCATCCATCAGCAATACCGAGGATTAAGTCATAACTTAAAACCAAAATTTTGCATTTTTAATATTCTTTTTGACGACATGAAACATTTAAGTGTTGCATAAAAAGCAAAAATAATAGTTTTCACTGGACTGCATCTTCTTTCACAATAACCAGAGAGCAGGAAGGATGGAACCCTGTTTGGTGTTACAAAACACACACAAACTGCTGTCCTGTTCTTCTTGAGTAACTCAAAATATCTTCAAGGAAATCCATCTACAATCTATAAGTCGGAATGTTTCCAGGCCAAGTGGATCATGCCTAATGTATCTCCTGCCCCGAGGATGTTGGTAGAGAGCATTTCTTGACATCAGCAGAAAAAAATCTCAAACTGATTGGTTGCTTTAGAAGGACTTTTATAAACTGGTGCATTTTTTATTCAAAGGGCTATATGAGTTGAGAATATTTAAATTCAGGGTAGTGTGTGCAACATAGGCAAAAGAAGCTCTGTTTACATTTAGTGTTTCTCAGCAAAGTTGTGCGTATCTCGAAGGCCTGACATTCAGGCTGAACATGTTTTGTAACTGATAAAATATTCACAAAGCCTTGTTTTTGAAACCTGCATTGTTTGTATTGTCTTGAGGCCCCCCGTTTCTTCTCTTTCATCAATACCGCAGCCAAAAAATATGCCTTGTTTTAGGGCATAAATGCATCGTGCTTTATATTATTTGAGGAAGTGCTTATCACAACATGAGCTGCGTAGCAAAACCGGCGGTCTAATGTCCACAAGCTCTCAAGCTTGGAAGTAGAGATTATGGACCCAAAGAATTTTTAGTGTTTGGTTGCCACAAGACAAGCCTTAATGTGAAAATTTCAGCTCTGTTTTGCACATATTTCTTTCACTGGTTTGATTTTTTTCCTTTTGTCTTTTCCCTGCATCCAACAGCTTACTCACATATATTTCACACAAGAGGTTCCTTTGGGAAACACTGTGATTGCTGTTAACAAGACGAGGTAATAATGAAATACCAACTGCAAGCTCACACCTTTATTTCAGCAAACATCTTTTATGCAACAGACAAAAAACAGCTCATTGGCTGGAAATATATTTTTGGCAACAAGCTTATCCTCTCCCCTCATCCTCCCTCCGCTTTTCTCACTTTCGCACACAATTTCTTTGTCCCTGTCCTCTGAATTCATCCTGCACCATTTTCCTGCCTTACCCCGGCTCCGTCCTTCCATCTCAGCTGGATGTACCAGACGTCCCTTTAATTCGACACACTAATGTAATTTTCCTTCCCTATAATCATTCATTTTTCCGTTTTCATGCCCTCTCCCCGAACTTGAGACAACCCTGGTGGATTGTATTTCACAGCAGTACACCAGGTTCCAATTTATTTTCGTATTTGTTTAGAAGCCCCATGCTGTTTTGATGCGAATAAGTGTTGCTTTGTTGAAGGAATCTTGGCTGACCAGGTTAAATGTGATTGTGATTATGCACCTACACATTATGTATGTAGGTTAATGTTCATAATCAAATACATCTGAGGTCATAATGAAAATATGGTCAGAATTATGAGATGACAAATATTTATCTTACAGGGATATAAAGTAAAAACATTGCAGTTACTCTGAAAGATAAGTGGATTGAAGTCGTTAAACACACCAGTTTGTTTTTTCCTACCTTTATTTGGCCTGCAATGACATCAAACTGAATTCTGCTGTTTATAAAGCAGCTGCCTCATTCTCTTTATAGTTGTTTGAAATGCTTAATTAGAATACAATGTGCACTTATATTTACTCCTCTCCAGTTAAACTAACTCCATTCAGCACCATTTCACAATTAATTGTCATGTTGTAGTTTTCTGACCCACCTGCAGAATCACTCTAAGGGAAAGTAAAGTTAATTTCCAATATGTACAATGTGTGAAATGTGCGACTTAGGAGTCTCTCTTTCTGGTTCAGCAGGAAGTGGCATCTGGAAGAGGAGAGCACGGTTAAACAGGAGTCTTAACAAGGATTTGAATAATCTGAGAGGAGGCAGAAAATTGGCAGCTTGCGGCTTTGAGACAAGAAGAAAGTTTGTACAGTGTAAGTTTGGTCCTGGTGTGTTGATGGAGAGATGTGAGTTCCAGGATGTATCAGAGGATGGAGTGGGCGGAGAGGAAGCTGGAGGTACAGGAGACAACTGTTGAAAGACCAGAGGCCTTAACACTGGACGTTTGCAGATAGAAGGTCAGAGCAAGGAAACTGGTTTCAACCAGAGAGCACGAGACCTGACTGTAAGTTGAAATCTAGACAGGTTGACAGAAGATAATTTCACCAGAGGGTTTACACAAGAGTAACAGGGTGGCTAGATCTACCCAACAAGGTTAATCATCCAGCGAAGAGAGGTTGTCATGCAGCTGCTCAAATCCCCAGGACCTAATGAGCTAACTGATGCCAGGTGTGCCTGCTGTTCCTAATGGATCGCCTCCCTATAGAGATCTTCAGGAAAGGTAGAAACACAAACCCACCAGAATCAAACATTATTTTAAGTCACATTTCAACACAACTCAATTAGATACAGCAATTTATATTCAATTGCATACATTTCAATTAAATCTTGGTCATAATATGATAAGGTACTTGATTTTACGTCATAATGCCAAGAGAGTGTTGACATGTCCGATGGGTCACAAAAAAATTCAGAACAAAATCAACAGCACTACAGGACTCGCTTGCTTCTGTTAAGGTCATTGTTGAAGATTCAAAGACTAAGACAAGTACTGGGAAAAAACTGCAGTCTGGCAGAGTGCGGCTGCTTCAGGACCTTAATAACTGAAGGTCCTATAATTACTAGAACCACGACAAGTTTTTCTAACCTTAAAAGTTTTTCTGCCTTAAAGGCAGAGTACCACAACAATTATAATCAGTTTGTGACCTTAAGCTAAAGCACACTTGGATAATGCACCAGCAGAACAATGATCCAAATCACACCAGCAAGCCAATTTGTGAAAATTTCAAATAAAACTAAGTAAAGGTTTTGGTCTGGGTTTAATTCCAACTGAGGCTAAAAAAATACATAATTATGGCTGAATTAAAACAATTCTACAAAGAAGTCTGTGCCAAGACCAACATGATCATCAGATATTGCAAATTATTGATGGGTTCCTCTTAAGTTGCAGGTGCATCTGCCTAACGTAATTTTAAAAGTTAGAAAACTATATAAGTCTTGTGAATAAATGTTTCACGCTGTCTATGGACCACCCCTCGTCTGTCAACGCTGAGCCTCTGGTGGAGAGGTTACAGGGTTGGTGCTTCAGGCCAAACCCAGCAGTTGAGAGCCAAACCTCAGAAGAAAAGAGTCAACATGGCAAGGACACTGAACACATTCAGGATGCATAGGTGCCATTTATCATGGCTGACAACTGCACCTCTCAGTGCCATTTGAGTTTATTACCGGTACATTTCTCGCCACATAATGATGTTTTCCTTAGCACTTGTCCTCTGAGACTGACTTCAATGAAAAACTGCAGCCAAACTATAAAGGTGACAGTTTTTCTCTCCTTTCTTTCTTTCAAAGAAGGGAGGGAAAGAAAAGAATTTGAGGCCGTGAAGACAAAGCGTACAAGTTATGATGCATACACTTCTCCTGCATGTCTATCGGCTTTTCTTAACAGCAAATAGTTTTTCTTAGTCAGCCTGTTTCTAATCACAGACTCAAAGGAAGGTTCTTGTACAGGCAACAGTCTCTTTGCCGGTGAGACACAGGAGATCATTATCTTTATTGTGGTGCTGATGATGGTGGTGATGAAGTTGAGGGACAGCTGATTGATTTTTGCCAGCGGCTGCGATCTTTGTTCTAAGAATTAAATATGTTCGTTCAAATAAAATTTATTTTCTGCTTCTGGGATTCATCATAATGCTGAAATCAATATTTAATATCCTTGGATCAATGACACGAGAGGTTTTATTTTGCATGGGTCCTCTCCATATTTTAGAGTCAACACGCACATCAGCAAGCAATTAAGAACTGATATTTACGAGAACATTGAATATGTGTCACTTTAGAGTTTGTATTTTTCACTTTTTAATTTTCTTGACATCTAAAGCTTTGCTTTCCCTCGACTCAGAACAGGCAGTCGTGATGTAAAGTCTGAGAAACTCAGTGACAATAATAATGCTGAGCATCTCCTGCAGACTCAGTGTACAGACCAGATGAGTTCATTATTTGCAATGAGTCTTTCAACAGAAACATTGCTGACCTACTCAGGTGTTTAATTTTACACGGACATAAAAATTGATCATGGAAGAAAGAACTATATACACTTATGACTGATGCCGCTAGGAAATTGAGATCTAAGATTATATTCACTCAAGAAGTTTGTTTTTAACAGGAAATGAGGTAGATGCTTCTCAAAAATAATAACTGCATTTTCTGTTTATATTTATATCATTTTTTTTTTTTCACATCAAAAAATGTTCTTGCCCTTCTCATCAATCAAAAATCTTTCTTTGTTTTGCAGCAATGACGTGATACAACAGTACTCAAAGAAATTCTGTTTTGAAACATCTCATTACTTTTCTCACTAATATACTATCTGAACGTAATCATTGTAATACAAAGTAAAACACTTTAATGCCAACAAAACAACATCTCAAAATGTGAGCCCTATATGTGATTGTACTACTGTTGAGCACCGTGGACAAAAAAACTCTTCTGGCTGATTTTGAAGTGTGACTGAGCAGAAAAATATGTGTTGCAAGGTCTTGCAATAGTGGGTCTATTGTGAAAGAGACCAATCTGAAACAAAATCAACTTTTTTCTGATCTGTCAGCTCAAAGACATGACTTTAATTTAATATTTCTTTAGCTGTTGGTGTCACAATGAGTTCAGGATATCTCAGTGAAAAGTGTAAATGATATGACGGCAAAATAATTAGACAGCATGTCTAGCAAAAATTGGTTATTTTAAATCACTATGTGTATATGAATGTATTCATGTCTGTGTCTGTCTCAAATATTTGACTCATTTATTTGAGTAAGCTAAGCAGTTTTGGTACAAATTTTAAAGCATGACCGGCATGGTTTCTGCATACCTTGTAATGAATATCTGTATCACTTATACAGCAACAATCCCATAGCGATAACCCAATATACCCAACTTAATTTTATGATACATTGTCATCCTTTTCTCTGTTTTTTGCCAGAGCACCAAATCAGGTTTTTAAATAAATCTTTTGAAAGTAGTATGCTCTTTTCAAAAGATAAATATCTTTGTAATCTTAAGATCAACTGACATTGAAAAGCTATAATTAGTGGCTAAAAGGTCATTAAAACATAAACCTTTGTTCATATGTGAAAATATGTCCAAAATGTCTTTTTTTTTTTTTTTTGCTTGATTTCAGCTTTATTTCAATCATACATTAATAATAGGACTTAATGCCATATATTGTGTCTTGTTGCTTAGCATTCAAATGGAAAAAAACAAACAGACAAGCAGAAAAATACAGTGTGGAGTGTAACTGGAGTGTAACTGGATGATCAGGTTCTGTCTGCAAGTTCAAATGAAATCTAAGACCTTGTTTCCTGTGTTTGTTTGCTTTTTCTAGTGACAAGGTCATAATTTATAATTCATCTTGTAAAGGAGAAGGAAGAATATTCTTGTGACTGCTGCTTGTATTGCTGACACTCCCACTACTTACTAAAATGCTACAGGATTATTTGCTCCTCTTTACACTGTCTCTTAAAAAAAATCATTTCTGGGCATCTATGCTGTGAACATAGTACTGAGTCACCATTACTACTGCACAATCTGCCAAGCTGACAAAAGTATCTTTATATCACTTTTGTCATCTTTGCTGCAGTCAGTAACACAGTGTAGACAGCAACAGATTATGTATTAGCTGTTTCATTTGTCTGCAGCATGAGAGATGCAGTAGAGATAGTGTTACAATTTTCAAAACAGAAAGGACAAACAAAAAGATTTATTTGATTTGTTTAAAGAAAATCAGATTATGTATCACTTTTAAGCTAATTATTTAAGAGTAAATGCAACTTAGAGTAAAAGGATTTTTTCAGCTTACTTGAAATGTATGCTAATTGTGTGTACATCTAAAGAAGTCAGTAAACTTTGTTAGCCATGTCTCTGGTGAAACTGGTGCATTTCTTTTCACCAAGTCAGATATTTCCTGGCATGTATTGCCAAAAGCTTATACACTTCTGACCTACATGTGTAACTTCACAAGCCTTTCAAGCAGTCAAAAAACAAGTACATGGCCTGAGGGTGTACATGGAAACTGGTTCAATGTAGACTGGGTTTTGTTGGATAAGTTGGCTCAATAAAATCTAGGCCATTTTTATGCGTCATTTGATGGTTCATCCTCAGGCTACACCAGTGACCCAGACCTTTTATCCAAGGTGGTAGACTGCGGATAGAAATAAGACACAAACACTGGCAGATACACCAAGGGAAGCCAGTATTGATCATGTCAACTTTTTTCTCAGGTACTATATCTCCAGTGTGGCTACTGAAATTAAACTTAATGCTTAGGTCCTTTGGTGTTTGAAGCAAGATGCTGCATATTTTTTTAAGTCTGTGGTGGAGAGCAGAATCTCTTTTGCCAACCTCTGTTGGGTTGGGAGTTAAGAAGTTTCAGCACCCTGATGGATAAGTGTGGTTCTGTTCTGTGGACAACTGTGGAATCACTAAAGATGATGGTACAAAGAAAGATTCTTCATGAAAATCAAGAAAATTGTGGAAACACTGAGCATCCCCCTCTTCATGTAGCAGAATGTCAGCAACAGAGTGTGTTGTCAAAGGCTTCATCAACCCTGCTGTGATCCAGACCACTACAGGAATCCACATACCACCCTTACCAAGAGCAGATATAGCCTCCAGAAATTTTTTCGTTTGTAATCATATGTTTCGTTCACAATCCTGGATGTTTAGACCATTTAACAGGAAAAAGGGGAAAAGCTGCATTTAAAATATGGGCAAATTTGCTGTTGTCATTCAATGGTCTAATATAAGTCTTAAAGTTCATCGTGACATTGACAAGGTATTTCAAATGAAAGCTGATTTGTATGTTAGCTATTTTTTTTAAGGTTAACATGTTTTAACCAAATTTGAAGCCAGAAATGATCTTCCTCCTCTCTTTCTTACAGTAGCTGCTTACTGAGAGCCCAAAAAGTAAATTGTACCTTAGCTCAAGGACCCATTCATCATGTTATCATTCCCCTTTGTGAATGTCACATGTAGGATTTTCTTCATAAAAACAGTTTCAGCACAAAACCTGGGTTGTTGTTCTAAACGGCTCAGTGAAGAAAAAACAAAAACATTAGGATCAGAGTGGAAAAATAATCTTTTGAGTTTTAACTCATTTGCCAAATGAAGCCTGCAGTTCTGCTAAACAACACCATGAAAGATTAAAACGAGAAAAAGTTGTGACATTAATTGAAGGATTACTGTCTTCATGCTTTTATTGAAAATGTTTTTGCAACCAGATATAATATTACAGCTGTGAATAATACTTGTTGAAATAGCTAAGTCGACAACAGGCATCATGTGGTTTTAAAGTTGTTGTGGATTTAAATCTGAGTTGATGCAGCTGCGTTCATTTTAAAGTAGCTATAAACAAACACCTTCAAATTCAGTGCTTCTTGTAAATTAAAGCCTCAAATATTTCCTTGCCAGTGTGTGGGTGGCATGTTTTAAATGTCATGCATTAACTTGGACATTATATTCTTATTTTATGTGTGCAACATAAAGTTCTCTTTTCAGTTTGTTATTATTTTTTTGGTCAGTGTAATGAACCCAACTCTGTGTCATCATGTTTGACCTGCTAGTGCTGGGCGAAGGCCAGAGGTTCAGGCTCCATATTTGTGTGTTGATGAAGGTCATACTCTATTTTCAGGATTTCATTCTGGAAGTTTAAATGTTGCACATAGACAACCTGTTACTTTCTCTCAGTCTCTTGTGCACACACCTGCTTATGTTAATTACCATATTAACTGATGAGAAATAATTGTTGCCCAATAAGGCAGGAAGGCTTCATTGATTACAATATTAACAAGGAATTTTTTCACTGAATGGAGCATCTTTGGATCTTTGGAGACTATTTTACAACTTCAATAAATTAATCCAGTTTATGGACATATTTCTAAGAAAAATTCTGATTTAAATACTCTGTAGTTGATGAGAATAAAATGATGGGTATTAAAATAATTATAACACAAGATATAAGATATAAAAGAAACATCAATGGTGTCTTTAGAAAATAGCATTTTCGAAAGCAGTTTTATCCATTTCACAATTTGTTGACATGTGATAACCAGAGTTGTTAATCCAGTGTTTTATGCTAAATTAGGTTGAATATAAATCCGAATGAGAAGTTTTAAACATCTTTTAAAATGGTTGTTAATCTACCATGACAACAAAGACTATTTTGTCTGACCAATGAAGAGTTATTGCTACGTTAGCATCTGCTTTACGGTTCCTGGAGTCTACACCTCCAGCAGTAGCTGATGCCAGGCAAACATTGGTTTGGTGGATTACTCCTCACTTATAAGGCTCTTTTTCAGTTTCTCTGCAAACCCAGGAGGGACATTGCTGTCAGTTACTAGTTAGCATGATTCTGATGCTGTTTGCTTTGAATAGCTGCCAACACAAGATGTCAGCTGAATTGCATCACATCAGTCGTAACAGTTGGTATGATGAAGAAACGTTTCTGTTCATGGGGAATGATGCTTCAGAAAGTCCCCTCTCCATCTGGCAACATCACCTGAGAGCAATGAGATCTCTTCCAACCTTACATTGTTACTTTTGGACTCATAAATTTTTAAGATGTTCCACTGATCCTGACCTGCCGATGAGTGACAATAAATTCTCCCTGTGTGTAGCACTAACTTGTTTATATCTAACGGGCTGTCAGCGCTGCTGCAAGACATAACAGCTGTGCTTTAGTGTGTCGCATGGCTGAGGTATGTGTTTCACTTCACAGTTTAACAAGACACAAACTCTGGCAAAAAAGATAAAGAATGAAAACAAAATCAAAAGGTAAGTGCTGTACTTGCACTTTTCTGTTACTGTGTTTTCCATATTTTCTTACAGGACAGGATGAGACAGGATGTGGACAACTTTGACAGCTGTTTGACAGTTCACTAGAGAAAGGTATTAATTAAGGATTGGTAACATAAAGCACAATAGCCTTGTCACATTTGCATCTTAGTGAAATTCACACAATGTAACAGAATGCTGCATCTCCAAAGAGGACACAGTGGCACTCGCTTACTGCTCCTCATCATAGTTGTGCATAAGTGAGCAATTAAAAAGCCATCATCTGATTCCCAACTAATTACCCACACTGTAATCTAACCTTGTTGTTGATATTAAATAAACTACATGTTCATAAAACAGACCTAAAGTACATTCTGGATATGCTGAATGCCAGAGACTGAGTCAGAAGAGTCTCTGCACAGCATTACGACTCCGCAATTCTGTGACCCAAAGTACTGCTTGAACAATAGTAGATGAAATTGATGCAATTAAATTGATTATTTTACCTGAATAGCACACAAATAACTGCAGGCGGATTAAAGGACAGAAAATATGTTGGTTTGTGGTGATTTGCTCTAATCAGAATGACTCAATAGAATAAAGTTTTAAGTAAAAACAATATTATGAAAAGTTTAGATATTTACAGCAAATTAAAAAAAATTAATTTGACTCCTTGATCAAAGTTGTAAAGTAATACCAAGTGTTTCCATAATGCAGGAGAAAAACAAGCCATGCAATTGTCTAGTCCTTTAAAACAGGGATTTTTCCAGGGCCACAGTTCCAAACAAAAGCGAAGTTATGAGAATTATATATATTTGGTATTATTTCAGTTTCTGACTGAATTGTTCAAATATGTATGAATGTTAATGTTACAATAACTTATCTACCTTAATATCCCAAAGTCTTCTGATTTATGTCATTGTCCATTATCTCAACAAGCAAATAAAACAAGAGAAAATATTGGTATTTTTCTTAATATCTTACTCTCACCAAAAAGGCTGTCAGGGTCAGAGTAGTCACATTTATATTGTTGAGCATCTTCCTTACAGGTCACTTTTTACATTTAATGGCTGATTTTTAGTCGAGGTTTGAGAGATTCACGTTGACTGCACGAGAGTGAGCAAGCGGTGTGGCTTCCATACTTGACACCTACCATGGTGCAGTATTCTCCAAATAGACAGCCTTCACAGATGGCTCCCATAGAAGTACTCTGCAAGAGCACCTTCCAACTTGCTTGAGTGAATGGTGGCACCCACAATCTGCACCGAGTTACAAAAATGGGTGCCTGACCCGGGGCTGAGATAGCGAGCAAGACCAATGCACATGTTTGGCAGGACCCCTCCCCCCCCTTGCCTGGTTATACGTGTCAACAACAATCAGCAAAAAGCTGCAATCAAATGCTATATGTCACCTGCAGTATAGTTATGATTTTTTTCCTGTACTTCATATTCTGTGCATCTGTACATCAAATCATACGGTTATTTTAAAGGAAGTCAGTGAGGTTTGAAGAATGTAGTGGAAAATCATAACTTAAAATTAAATGTGCAAAGCATTTCTCCTCACTGCAACATTTTAACATAAAACCAAGATAAACATAATCTTTTCTGAAGAATATTGAGGCTTTAATTTCAGATAGTTACTCTGATCATAAATGTTTTAGCAGTTCTGTTTTCAGCGCAGATTATACTCAGGAAGGTAACTGCTAATTCGTGTGGCTGTAATCGTGATCTTCAACATAACCATGTCCTGAATAAAAAGACCCTGCTCAGATTAATCCTCAGGACACCAAGTCTAGATTTACAGAAAATCTAAGAATGCCAAGTCATCTCCAGCTTCCTCGGGTGCATGAAACACAAGACTAGAGGATTGTTATACAGACAACTTTTGTTTTAATCTCTGACATTTTTTTCTTTTCTCCTTTAGGAGGACATTACACCTCTTTTATCATGTCATTTAAAAACTACAGTGCTCTTATCATAGGCAGTGCTTATTGAGCAGCCCAGCTTAGTGCTACTCGGCAGCAGTATTTCCACTGAATAATGAAGCAGAATGTGTACCCAGAGTTCTAATTAAAACCCCTAGTCATTAATCTATCTAAATGATACAATGCCTTCCAGTATAATTTTGTCCCAAATGGACCATTTTAGTCTGCTGCAGCAGCCTTTGGTGACCAGAAATAGTGTGTCAAACAGCCATGAGTCGAGACAGCAACATGTAAACCCCACAAGCTTATAGTGTACTAACACTAACACATTTAACAAGCTAAGAAACACACAATCTACTTTTAAAGTCAATAGTCCTACAAGACAGTCAAATTCATCCTTTACTTTTTTCTGACATGACCTTTTCGCAGGGTTATGGAGGACAGATTATGGATTCACGAAGACAGCAGTACTTGCCAGGGCATGCATGAAGGTCAGAAACAGCCCAGTCCCAAAGAAATATGTTATATGACAACACCTCAGTATATCATGCTGCCATGATGTGCTAAAACTACAAGCAGAAGCAAGAATATCAACAAGGCTCTTCTGTGTCGTCTTGGTTTTTTTGCTCTAAACAAGCTGGTAGGTGGATGATGTCACCACTTCAATAAAAATTATTTTCAATGCATTTCTCTGATGAGGCCACAACGTTTTAGAACTATAGTTTTCATGGACAAAGCAAGCACTCCCAAAACTGATGCATTTTTAAAGAAGTTTTGGTATCTGTAACTGTTGGAGTTTGTTTCAATAAATGTGCTAGATATAAACCAACTAAACTGTTGAAATGCAAGTGGCTGATGTGGATTTTCAAAGAACATTTGAGATTGTTTACAACTTCACTTTAATCTAGTCAGGACAGCCTGTGAAAAATTTGTTCAAAACAAGTGATTAAAAGCTTGTCAACCATCATGTCTATGTTGAATTGTTATCTGGTCTTAATGAGACTCTCATAAATATGCCATACAGTATTTTGTTGACCTGGGAACTTACTGTCAACATTGGTCAAAATTGTACATAAATGGCTTAATGGCAACAAAATCTTGGTTTCATGTTGTTCCCCCTTCAATTTTATTGATAATAAGGGCATGTAAACAATTTACAGCAATAATAACCAGTGGACATAATGCCTGCTAAATAATGCAACAAAACAATGGTCCATGCAGTGACAGTAGTAAGTCATTAAGTATCTATTTACAACTCCAGTGTATTTTTTTCTTTTTGCCAGAACAAGTTTTACCACTATGACGAAGGGCCTCATCTCATATGCAGTATCTAAACTCAGGTAAATGAGCAAACAATTTAGTTGTATTATTTTTATGTGCACAGTAATAGGAACATGTGTGCCAAATTTAAAATAATATAATGAGATGCAAAAACTGTAATGTTATAATAACCTTACTGAGACAGCATTGGCTTTTATAGCTAGAAAATTAGGTAGGAAACCATTCCAGCAGGCTGAAACGCCGTCACAGAAGCCTAATTATTGTCCTCAAGAGACTCAACGTATCTGTTGTCTCAGCAACTAAGCAGCAAGAAATATAGTGTTTTTTCCCCTTTATTAGTGGAAGTAAACTTAATACTGGTTTAAGTTTTCTAACTATGAACTCAAAGCATCCAAGTTGATTTTGTCCCGTGTTATTTTTAGCACTAAGTTCAGTATTAGCTAAGGCATACGCAGAATTCAACCAATACATTGAAAAAGATGAAAATACTACAAACAATAAGGTTATCTTAATCCATTTCATCCAAAAGCAAAATCTGCTGTTTGTTTCTATAATGTTTGTGTTTATTACCAATTTTTTATTAGTGTGAACATACTCAACATCTTATCTAAAATAAAAACAATGCTGAAAATGAAAATAAAATGTTTGTCTGGCATAAATGGCTCATCTACAGTAGATGAGCTCGGCAAAGCATATTTATGAGAAAGGTTTTCAAAATTCTAATATTCTGAATCGATATGACACTAAAGCTGTGGAAAAGCTACATTTCTAAAAGGTTACATTTTTGGAAAAATACACTCTGAGCTGGAGAATATATTCCGCATGTACAAAAAGTAGAAAATACTGTGCCTAATAACCACAATTTAAAAGTTTGAAGTTTTAAAATAAAAGTTGGAAATAACATTTTCCTTGCCTTCTTGAATTATCTCTAAAGCCACTAGTTTCTGAAGAAATTGTTCAAATTGCCTGCTTTATTTGCGTCAATAAGACCCATTTCTAACTATGTTTCCCAGCTCTTTGGAGACAAATGAACGCTCATATATCTGAACGATATATCGTTTTATATCTGAACGATCATCCAGATATAAAAGATATCTGGATGATATCTTTTGATGATGATATCCAGATATAAAAGATATCTGGATGATCATTTATATTTTCAAGAATTCTCCGGGAAATATTGACATCAATTCATGAGAAAAATGTTATTCAAGGCTTGCAGGCATTTCCGGTGGATTTCCTGGAGAACTCTCCTAGTGCACAAATTATGTTAAATTCTACTGTGCAAATACTTAATGTGTTGAATTACCCATGAAGAATATGCAATCATTCAAATGTCACTGTATTATAAGCAACGCTCATGATGATGCGTCCTAATAAATCACTTGCACCCAGAGGAGGTCACAAAGCTAGCATGTTGCTTAGGGGTTAGATAGAAGCTCATCAGTTATTTCCTGGGATGCGGGGTAAGGAGTGTTGGACCACAGAGTTGGTCCTGCTAAAGTGCCCCTCGCTACAGGGGGCAGATGTTTACTGACAGCCCCACAGAGGCTGCGAACAATCATCTGCTCCCACACATTCCTTGAGGGGCCCTCGCTATTACATTAATGCATGGGGTTTCATCTCATTATTCATAGCTGCTTGACTCCAGAGGGAGACTGTTGGGAGGAAGTTACTAGGGCAGGGAATGGATACTGGGTCAGCTTTACCATTCCAGGTGGCATTAAGCCAAAGAAAACTAGCCCCACAGAGACCTGCTGTTCTGTGAAACGGAAAGTTTGTTTAAATATAGCTCTGAATTAAGAGTTACAATGCGAATATTATTTTTAACCTTTAAGGAAAATTATTTGAACTGGCCTTTTTGTGATCCATATCAGCATATTTTTATTTAGAATGGAAAAATCTGAACTAGTAAAATGTCAACAGGAGTTATTAGTTCGAAGTCTGCTCACATGTTATGTTAGATACTTTAGCAAGAAATTAAGCTATTGTTATGTGTTTGGGATAAAATAGTTTTACTTGGCTTGATATAGAGATGAACAGTTGTTAGATTATGTTTCTAAAGCTGTTGTCACAGTGTTTCATGTTTTTGTTCCATAATTTGTTCCTAAGTATGGAAAGTACAATGCACTATACACAGTTTTTGAGTGTTCATAAATGTTCAGCTAATTAGTTACTAAATTATGTTGAAAGTAGGTGAGAAGACTTTTGTGATATATATGTATCTATATATATGTTGTTGGATTATTCCTGGTCAAATTAATTCTAAATACAATAAAAATTTGTAGAAAGGCATGCTGGACAACTTTTCGCTGAAGCTTTCTTGCATTATTAAAAGAACCGACAGACGTGCCAGAGTGTGATGGGGGTATGATGACCATGGATACTAATTTCACATACAGATGTGTCCTCAATTTCTCTAAAATCAGACACAGGTCTAATGCCAATCCAACCAATTGAGACCTTGACACCGGGTCACTCCAAGCTTGAACATCTCAAGCTTCAGCCATTTCAGGAGACATAAATATGCAGTAATCCCTATTCACTCTTCTCATGTTTTTTTTTAAACTTGAAGACATTATTTCTCTACTTATTTGTCAGATCGTTTGCTTTTTATATACAATATAATAGAAATATTTGTTATTCTACAGGGGGGAAATTCAGTTGTCAAAGCAGCAAGTTAGGGTTAGTGGGGACATGCATAGTCATGCAAGGCAGAAGAATAAATGAGTGTACAGTCATAATAAATCCACAACAAAAGAAAAAAAATACTGTGCATTAGATTAATAAGATATACTCAGATTTAAAAGTAATTAAAGTGAGGACTTAAATTCAAAGAAGAAAAATGTACAAGATATGTATGGATAGAAATGTGCATAAAAACAACAACAACCGGTTTAGAAGTGACACCATCAAAATGCTTTTTCTTAGTTTAAAAACTGTCCCAATCATCAGACACTAATTCAATTTGAAATTAAAAACTGAGAATAAAGAAAACACTCCATGCAAACTTCACAACAATCACAGAAAGACTCACGGTCATATCAAATTGTCAGAGACTCTGGTTTACAATAAATACATCACAAATAGATGTGGAAGTACTTTGTCTCAGGGACAAATAACTAAGTTATTAAAAACTTTTTTCTTTTTTTTTTTTTTTTGCAAAAGCAATAGAAGACATACAGACAATTGGCTCCACTCTAATATTCCTTTAGGCTTGATATGAAGATAAAAGATGGATCACATGGAGTCTTGTTGGAGTTGGAAAGTGGTACAGCTACAGCTGATGGAAACCAGGCATTGTACTAAGAGATAATATATATCTTGTTTGTGCAGAACTTAAATGCTACAGGATAGTGCTTCTGTACTTACAGTACAGACATGCTGTATTTTTTTGCTCATTTTATTGATGCCCTCTAAAATGCAATTACAAAATAAGATCCAAAGAGGCAGAAAATGTCCATAATTATATCTCTCTAGTGGAATAAAGAAAACACACTTAAAAATAAATATTATTTCTTTTGGCTTTTGCCAAGAGTCAGCAACAGCCTGTCTTTGTTCAAGTTTTGAATTTAATCTTCTTGGTAAGAAATTATTTATGCTACTGAAGGCTCCTCTTAATGCAATACACGATGTACTTTTTCACACACTGGAGTCTCTGTCTTAATTTGAGCAATGCAAAATACATTAAGAGAATGTAATCTATGCTTACATGAGACCCCTGAATGAAAACTGATGGTTTGACGTTGACCAACAAATTCCACCTTTAGACGGTGGTACGTCTCTGCTTAGACGAGGCCACCAATCTCTCAACTAAAGTAACAGAACAAACTGAAGAAAGTAACTTATATGTTTCCATCTCTCTCAGTCCAATTGGTGTATTTCACATCACATGGATTGGACACCATCCATGTGAAATAAAAACTTAAAGAAAACATTATATGAAATAAAGGGGAATTGAACAGGGAATAATAACTGACCACTTGTGCAGAAAAATACACAAAAGGTATAAAAAGACAAGACAATAAATATGTCAGTGTTTAAAAAACATTCTTTCCTCTTATGAGTGCAAAGTAATACCAATGGAAGCCTTTAAAAAGGCTTCTTGCAGCCAAGACATTGGAAAAGAAGCATGTTATGATGGTTGAAAGAAAAAAAGCTCTCTCAAGACCTGATTGTTCCAATATTGGCGGCATTGGTTACAAACATCGATGAAAGACTTTTATTTTAGCATCAACTAGGTGCTCCTTGCAAAATCTTTGACTTTAATATTTGTAATTATCAGAATAATTGCCCAAGAGCCAAGGATAACTCACAGAGAGCCTCAGAAAGACTTTAGTCAGCTTTTCTATTAAAAAAGTAAACTCAATCACCATGGCATGAACTCAATCGCCATGGCTTCCAATAACACTCACTGAAACAAGCTGCTAAGGAAAAACCTCACGTGTTTAATTTTTGCTTACAGCTCACGATGTAGCTGAAAAATATGGTTTTTCAGATTAAAAAGACTCTTTAAATCTAATTGCACACCACATGCTTGGCATGTGTTCATCATCATCTTGCTTTACATAAGAATCAATCAATGGAGAGACAGTTATGACAGGAATATAGAGAGAAAACAAGTGTGAATACTTCAGCAAGACAATCATCTCAAACAAATAAATAGCGAATACATCAGTTAGTTACAGAAAGGGCTATATGGTCCTGGCTTGGAGTTTGCATGTGTTCACCACACATACTTGGGTTCTCACCAGGAACTGTAGTTTCCCGCCAAAATCCAGAAAAGATGTTGAGTAGCAAACGTTATTAATGCATGCAAATAACTTCTTAACGTCTCCATGTAAAAGCCATCTTTCAGCTGTTTTTCTGCAGTATGAGTTTATGTTTTCCCATTCTTTGTATTTGTGGACCCTTTGGGTTGAGAGTAACTTATAGTGTGAACAGCAGGTCTGTTAGAAATGTCTTTACTAAGAGAAACATTAATGTGATTAACACTTATTTCACCCACTTTACTTTATGGCCGTACTACTCATATGAGACTAGAGAACAAATAAGCTGTCTTCTTAATCTGAAACAGACTTATTACTTATCATTATTAATCTAACTATTACTGCTTCTGTAAGATTATGCACAGTTAGAACAGCCCAGTAGTTCAAAGCACATTAAATGTGCTAGTGAATGACGACAAGGCAGTGAAAATGGATCTTTTTTTCTGTTGCTTGAAATTTATAAAAAGAAATTTGCAGCAGCGTTGCAGTTAATAAGCGTCAAACCCCTCTTGAATGACACAGAGGACACGGAGTTGCTGAATGACTGAGAGCTAAATCCCCTTGTGTGTTCTGAAAGAGCGCCAGCGCTGCAACATCAAAGTTTAAACTATGCAAAGTAAGCATGCAGCATTAAAAAAAAAAGACCAGATGGAGAGACTTAGCTTGTGTATAACGTCTATACTATCTAACCACAGCGTCCAAGTTACATGGGATATATTATCGGTGTGAAGAGATCAAAGGCAACTCGGTCAGATTCTAAGTTGTTCTGTTGACTGACGCAGCTTTCATGATGAATTTTTTGAGGATTTTATTATCAATTTAAACCTATTTATATTTTATTTGAGGAGGTCACACTTGGTCAGCCTCCTGATCAGTTATTACATGGATAAATGTGGGTGTGATGTAGTCACCGATGTTACTCACAGCCTGCAAAAAAACTGATCCGTAAGCACTGTGTACACAAATAGGGCTGGATTTCTCTCCTTTGTGGAAGAGTTTAAAATATTCATCACTTATACACGCTACTTGTGAGTCTGCTAGGGGAAAGACATAGAAAGAGCATAACATGCACCGCCATTCCTAAAATATAGCATAAAAATAAAAACACATCTTGAAATTACATATATAATACCAGCATAGAAACAAAAAATATTAGAAAATGGATGTGCTATCCATTTACACTTTTATACAGAGCATGATTTAATTAGAATCTAATTATTTTTGCTATATTTTCAGTCTACCTATTTTTATCTTAAGTAAAGTTGCACATATTATAATCCCTCTCAAAATATTGCTTTTGATACTTGAAATCATATTAATAAAATGTGCCTTCTCTTCAAAAGCAATGAAATCCCTCCCTTCTACGTAAAAGGGAACATCCAAAGGCATACTGCCTTCATGACTCAGTCAGAAAGTACAATCCTCAAGACAGATTCATTTGTTGGCAGTTTAATTTAGGAGTATTGATGAAGCACATGGGACATAACACAATTTAGGATGCAAAATGCTCTGTTCTGATGCACTGATAATGTTGTAGCATGTAATTTCTAAATAATTCATTTTAATCTATCTCTGTTTTTACCTTCTTTGTAGAATATATTTAGGGTTACTAAAAGAAAACCTCTTTGATGGCATAAAAATCCAAATTTGGGCTAATGGTTTGGGTCCGAACAAAATGCATTTCTCTGCAAAGGTACTCTACACTTTCATCTGTCTTTTACATGCCTGTTTTATATCTTAACAGCTTAAGTGCTTCATCTTTTGTCCTCTGGATTTGCAGGAGCTTTCAAAGGCCCTTTCAACACAGGTGTGCTTTTTAAGGTGCTTAAGCAATTAAAGACATCAGAGTAGAGCATATATTTAGATAGACCCCACTTAATATATATAATTGGCCATGAGCAAGGTTGGCTTCTTAAATATGCAGTGGTAATAATAATATGTTCCCAGAAGGAAACAACAATCTGAGGATTAACAGAAAGCCTTGGGTGCTGGGTTCACACAGGACCAAATTCATGTACATGTAGAAAGTCAAAATTTGAAATATTTCCTACTGATTGTATATATTATCATGGGTTGAGCTCCTCATTTGACTCTGGTAGACGTGGACACAGAAATCCTAGCACATAAACTTGCATTATAGACAAGAGTTTAAACCAAATATTTACATCCACTGAATTAAAAGATGTACAACCTTTATTTTCTTCATTATCTGACATCACAGCTGACAAAACCTTTCCTGTTTTAGGTCAAGTTACCAAATTACTACAGTTTTCTGTATTTAGAATTGCTTTGTAAAAAGCATGACAATAAATGTGTGGGGTCTCTTTTCCATAAGCACACAACACAAACCTTTTCAGCTCTATCTACAAAATCAGAGTGATGGAGTGTTGGCCACTCCACAAAACTCAGGTTTTTACTTTGGCTGCAACATTATTGTAGATGGATATAAAATATTTATATTTACTTGTACCAATTTCAAGCCAATTGAAGCTCAAAAAGCAAGAGTCAGTATACACTTTTTTTATACCTAGATTTATATAAACATGGATGGATCAATAATACAGCCTTTTCTACTCAAAAATTCAGCAAAAAGCATCCGCAGATCCTCACTGAGGGATGATTGTATGCTGGCTTGGAAACTGCAGGCACATATTAGATAAGTCTTATATATTCCAGTTAGCCAATTAAAATTTATTGAAATGACTAAAGTACCAGCAATGGTTCAGTTTCTGAGACAGAGATGTTGCTGTGCAGGAATGAGCATGAGTACACTGTGGTTCAATCAACTTCTATGAAGTGAAAGGAATACAATCATGCTGTCAGTAGACAACAAAAGATTAATTTAAATTCTAGGAGGCATCAACCCATGAGCAGAGCTGTCTACTTTTTTCATATTATAAAGTTTGAGAAAACAAGTATAGACAAAATATAAGTTGAGCATGGCAGATGTACTTTTAGGATGTTATCATTTCGAGGAAAAAAGAAAGACAAAAAAAAAGTGTTCAAGGATTCTGTCCACCTATCGAGTTCCTATATCAGCTTGTCCATGTAAGGTCACAGTGTTGGTGGTACTGGTTCCTATCTGAGTGGTCAGCTAACACTATGGGCAGGTGTCTAGTAATTACAGGACAACACAAAGATGCATAGTAAAGACACCCATGTGGCCAGATTTATAATTTGCTCATAAAATACATTAGTGAGCTTGTAAAATATAGATTTTTGAAATACAAAGATTAACCATATATTTTTTAATAGAAATATTACATTAAATCTTTACACACCTACTCGCCACCAATGGTCAACTGTCGGAAAGTCGGGTACACCATGTCTCCTGTACAACACAGAAAGAGCACATAACCAAATAAAAAAATATCCTATTAAAATAATTTTTAACAACAGATGTACTTGCACAAACTAATAGAGTAGAGAAGAATTTAAAAATGTGAATTTGCTCCTAAAGATTTTACATTGGTTGTCATGGTTTGAAGCACTCTTCTGACCCACATGTGTAGAAACTCTCGGGAGACAAGGGTAAAAGCTTAATAGGTTTATTGCAATTCAGGAAGAAGTGGAGATGAGTTGATCCAGGAGGGGAGTGGGGAGTGGAATCACTGAGAAAGATGGCGAGAGATGAGTGGGAGGAATAACAGATGTGAATGTTGCTGGAGAAACCTTGTGGAAGGTCTTACTGAACTTATATGATTAGTTTGGAGCATGAAAGAAGGGAACAGAGTACGGGGGTGTTAGTTTGTGCGGAATAGATGTTAGAGCATTGCAGGGCAGGTTTGGTTGGAGTATCAGTGGAAGTGAGGAGCCCTGCAATCACTGGTCATGGAGAATGAAATCTGAGAGATTTTTGCATGCAGGACAGGTGAGAGAGCAATCCAGGAAGTAACTTAAGAGGGTACCTTGGAAGCAGGGATGATGAACAGAGTTGACATGAGGCTTGAAAGATCACTAGTAAAGTCACACTATGTGGAGGGTTTAGAGGTATCACCACAGCTGATGCACAGGAATTAAATGATGTGCTGATACATAGCAGGTGTGCAGGAACACACTGCTCAGCCCCACCTGGTGGGGTCTGATGGAAACCTGCAGCTCCTTTGAAGAGAACACGGCCCACAAGCACAACATATACATACCATGGTAGTGGTAAAACTTACAAACATCACAACTAGCATAATGCTGTAGACTGCTGGGACCAAATAATTTCACTACCAGCAAAAATTCAAGAAGGACATGCATTCAGACACTGGGATTGTATCTGTTGGCATTGGGCATTAGGTGGATAGTGGAGAAGAAATACATTTTTGTTTTGTTTTGTAAGAGAAGCAGCAGAAGAGGCCATATGTTTCTAGGTGCCATTGTCCATCCTGACTCCAAATGACTTTCATAACACTTCTAGTATTGCTTTTATTTTTAGATCATTTGAAATTAACATACTGCATTTGCCAGGAGGACCAGCATTTTAAGTACTTAAATATGCCTTTTATTTTTCTGCAGTTCATGTACAATAATTTTCAAGCATGTTATTAAAAAGGACTTCTTACATGTGCTTGTTTTTTTTTGTGCGTTTATGGAGTAGAAATATTGTAGTTAGGAATCAGGTCACATCTTTTTTTGTTTCTGCTCTGCCAGTTAGGCAAAAGAAATGTGATCCAATAACTGAAAATACAATTTAATGAACCTTTTCTTTACTCAGTCTAGGAAACTGGGATGTAGATTACTGTAATGAAAAAGAAGACAGAAGCCACTTTTAGAGAATGTCGCCAAAACGCAGATGATGCCCTGAAAGCTGTTAAAGTGAGTTTAATTCATCACGGTCTATTACAGCATGGACAAGCTTTCATGATCAAGGCAATGACCCGTTTTCCAAACAACCACTCAGCATGTGGTTTGAGCACACTGTGGGAGTGAAAATGTATTGAGCCTGATTTATTGCGCACTGTGAAAATTTCTGCAATGAGCTCTGAAGTAATAACAGGCAGTCTAAAGTCTGATCTGTCTCTGCTTAGCGTGAGTTTTTGCTCACCTTTTTAACATTAATTTCACATAAGAGTACTGTCAATAAAAAAAATAAAAATCCTGGACCCACATGAGTAATACATTTTTTATTCAGACTGACATCTATTTAACAAGAAATGTTTGCCGATCTAAGGGAGGAGAATAAAGATATTACATGGGTATTCTGGCTAAAGAATGAGTCTAATCAGGGTGAAATCACTCACATTTGTCTTGGTTTTATCTTTTATTTTAAATGGGGGTTGTTTGAAGTGGGCTGTAGTGATGTGAATTTTTTAGGTGAGAAATAACCTAGTCTCTTAGATATGAACAATTCTTTTTCAAGGTTCAATAGTCTGTGGCATTTAAAATAATTGTAGACATTTCTTTACCAAACTCAAAAGAAAATGAAATCTTCTTTCTTACACAATCTGAATTGCTCTTTGAAGTTTAGAAAGTCACCATTACCCTATCTAGAAGTCTATAAAGAGATAATATAGCACTATAAAATCTGATAAAATTTCATCAGTGCATTGATGAAATTATTGGCTGTTTTCTATTTGTATTGGCAAAAAGATTGTAACTTTGTGAATAGTAAGTTGGTAACCACTGTCTGCTGCTGGTCTCCCCTGAAGTCTCGTCACAGTGGCAAGAGAATCTGCAAACGGAGATGTTCAAGAGGCAGATCAATCAGATGCCTGAGCCATCTCATCCTACTCCAGATATGAAGGAGAAGCAGCTGTACTATGAGCATCTTATCTTATCAAACCAACCATGTTTTGTGCGGGAGGAAATTTTAACAGCTTATCTCTAAGCACTTACAATACTGCAAGCCAAACTTCCAGCCATATCTTGCTAGTAGTGACTATCATTAGTGATCAAAATATTAAGATACTAGAAGCCGAAAAACTGACCTACCACCTTTAGTGTGGTTTAGAACAATGTTTCTGCTGATTGAATGCATTAAAGTTCCTAAAACTATACATTCTCCTCTCCATGATTAAACCCTTAAATGCTGCCCATGAACACCACAAACAGATGGCAGAAAATACACAGCTTTGGTGGAGTCCAACCTGTACTGGAAAATGAAATTGGACCATGAACCAAAATCCCCTCCAAATACATTTGATAAAGATTGCATTTAGTCTTGGCCGCAAACGCTTTAATAACAAACAAAACAAACCCAATCAACCGAGCAAAAAGTAGCCTACATGTCTCAAACTGGTTCATACCTCTTACAGCTACGAGCATTGTAGTGCCAGACAACACACTGATGTGTAAATTGCGTAAAAACCGCAGGTGGTGCCGCCCTTGAATGAGCGTGCTCCTTCTATTTTCTGTGCACGTTATATTGCTAAGCAACACAAAGATTACTGAACTCCTTTTTGGAAGAGCTGGTTGTAGCCATCACTGACTAATGATACTGTGCTGCTGTACTGAACTATTTGAGCACCATGCTGGCAGTTATTAGGTCTGAAATGTTCTGCACAGTTTGCCCTAGATACTCTTACTTCCCAGTGTTGTTCACAATTCATAAATGAACTATTACTATTCTGTGTGTCATTTGTCCCATCGAATTGCCATAATTATTTACATTTTATGGCTACAGGATGAAAACAACCACCCAAGAACATTCAAAGATTGATAAGAGGGTCAAATTTCATATTCCTGCCAAATAGAGTCAGATAGTCAATACTCTAGCCTATTTTATACCTATAATCAATGTGTAACAGGTGAGGCCTACTTAGCAAGTCATTTAAATTGAGAAAATTATGGCAAAAAATTTGCATACATATATTTTTGTATAGACAAAGCTTTGTACATACAAAATATATGTATGTACAAAGTAAACAAGAGAAGATCTTTGACCTCTCTGCACTAAAAAACAAGAACATCCGTGGTTTTCCAAATTGCATCACCATCAAAATTAGGCTGAATTAAAAGATGATTTAGGAGAAACATTGTGATTTATAGCAAGGAAGCACAAAAACAAATACCTTATATGATCTAAAATTTATCTAATCTTATTGCAAATCCTGTTTGCACTATTTACTTTATGAATGTCTTCTGAACAGAATAATAAAGAAAACATAGAGTAATATTCTTGTTTTGGTCAAAGAAGATACAGCTGAAATGCAGTTCCAGTCAGAAATGTATACACCCATCATTAACATGAACGCCATTTTCTTTTAGTCCTTTATATAATGAATTTAAACTTAGAATACAAAACTGGCAATGCATTTAGCATCCACAGACATTAAAAATAAGAAATATAATGTTATCTTGGCTTTAATCTAATCTAAGCAGAATTACATTTTCATATGCTGGATCTAACATTTACCTACATTCCGACATATACTTTGAAAAATGGTTCTTAACAAACTGATTAAAATACACACTTCTTGTAGACATCTGGCTGAAAATGTGACCACCGTTCTTATCAGAAATAGCAGCAGAGCTATTCTTATTATGTTGGGTTCTTGGTACAGATCCAACTTTTAATCAAAGTTCAACTGTTTAAAAAGATTGAGTTCAAGGCTTTTATTTTGTAGAACCAGCTATTTGTTACTGTGTTAACAGAAAGGCTGAGCTGTCTCAAACTTTCAAGCAAGTGTAGTTATTGCTTGATTGTTTTGGTTGCTTTGATTTGCAAGCTGTAATGCACACTGTTTAGCAGTGATGATTTGAGTGCTGATTTTATTTGTTCTCATCCTATTTAAAATTCACCCACAAATTGTAAGCAGCTATATCATGCCCATGTGTTAAAAAGCTGCTAGGTGTTAGGTTTCTTTTTTCCCCTCCATACTGTAATAAGGTGGTGTTTTTTTATGAAACTGTTTAAAGTGCTCCTGGATATGAAAATAACCCTAGAGTTTTGCAGAGATATCCCTACCTATGCACTCCACATTTCTTTTAAAACTTCTCATAAAAGGTTGAAATAACACATCACAAAACGGTTACCAATAACATCCAAGTGAGGCTGTGTTTGCCTGTGTGAAATTGTAATATTTTTATAACACAATGTGCATATACACATCTGTAGGGATTGGAAATAAGGTTAATTCAAAGGAGACTCCCATCAGTGTCAGAATTGCTTCTTGTAGTACTGCAAAGAGGTTATTTCCACTCATGCAGCTATTGTATGCTCCATTTGCATGTTTCACCTGAAGTCTCCTCAAAATTGCTGGAAAATTACCCTAATGCCTCCCAACCTGCAAGGAAAGGGTAAGCTGCTGACAGCCTGGTAACATCAAGTAAACAAATTTAAAGTCTTAACAGTATAACAGATGAGTTATGTTCTATGACTCATTCTGATTGGTTTAAGCTAATTTGCATAATACAACTTAGCCTAGCCCTGGAGGGCTTCTATGTCAGGAAGCTGGGAATCATCCAAAGCTTATTACCTTATTAGGAGAAATTAAAATAGCTTTCAAGAGTCACAAGATTACAAAGGAGATTTATTAAGGTTTTGGGAATGTTGCCACTTTTGGCCTAATTTTAGATCTGTCTATAAATAACTATCATCATCTGCAGTGTGAAATTATTTAGTGAATTATGGAAATAGCAATCTGTTACATATGCCTATATATTCATAGGAGTCTCCTTTCTAGGGCTCAAATACTTTTGGAGCAAATTGGTACTTAGACTGATTTACTGTGGTTTATTGTGATGCAAAATAACTTACATTTTATTGCACAATTTTCATGTCAACTGCTGCACAAAAGCTGCACAGGCACTTTTGGATGTAATAATTTTATTGCAGGTGTCTCAGAGTGCAGAGGAAGTCGAAAGGTTAGCACTTTGATATGCTGCATGATATGATTCAGCTCCTTTTGTAAACAAAGCTGTTTACAAATCTCTCATGGACGGATAAGAGGCTACAAAGATTCCAGGCTCCTAGTTAAGCACATTTTTCTCAGATTATGGATAAGTAGCTGTGGACTTGACCCTCTTCAGTAATAAATACCGACTCATGGAGAACCATAAAAAAAAACAGTTTGGTTCTACTTGGACAGAAGACATTCAATGAAATTCACATGAGTCCTGTTTATTAAATGAACAAAAGAAAATTGACCTAAGCATCCTAAGATGACCAGCATTTATACTACAAAATACATTTAACAGATCCACTAATTATCTGTTCCACTAATTATTCCTAACATTAAGGATCCTGCCTAAATTGTACTACAAATCTGATGACTAGAAAGAGAGCTGAGCTCAAAACTAAGGAAAAAAAGACTGCTGGATTGGGAAATCAATGTTTTCCATTGTAGTCAAATTGCCTGAATTCAAAACAAAATGAAAAAAAAAAAAAACTTTAGGAAGTTTGACAATATGTGAAAAGATTCAAGGGCTATAACCACTTTTGCTAAGCATAGTAAAAGTACCAGTATGGCAAGTCCTGTTGATCTAAAGGGTAAAAGGATGTAGGGATGTTTCAGTGGCAGCTTTCTTAAAACTACGCTAAGCTTTGACAAAAATTGTGTTTACAGTTACCTTAATTTTCTGTAGATATTTAGAGAGAATGAGTAAGTTACATTTTTGCCCCAAAACGTAAGAGTATGAAAGGGTCTAACATTTCCATTTGGAAACATACATCTTGAAAACATACTGAAATAAGTTACGTGCTTCTGAAAGCACGGGAACACAAACCTTTCTAGCAAACAGACAGAAAGACCTTCACCTGACAAAGTGATTATGGCAAAACCACTAGCTTAGAAAATGTTATGTATAAATAAGTACATAACTTTAACACCAATAATTGGGCTTACAAAACCTAGAAATATTAGTTAACACTGTATCCACCAACTGGAATTGTCAATAAGAACATACAAAATAATGTCTTAATGCGTCTTCCAGCTTCACTCTTGCTCGAATTTTATCTTTTTAAATAGTAGATTTTAAAACTGCAGTTGACAAACCCCTGAGCACCATTTCCATGACTTTGTCTCCATTTTATTTCAAGTCTTTGGGTCTGAGCTGTCCTCATACAACACAGATTTTGTTCTGTAACCTTGAGTCCTACCCTGAGGCAGAACTCATAAGGTCTTTGCTGCACTAGTAGTCACAATCTGAGCGTAGTTAATTTTTTTCCCCTCTACCATCTATTCCGTTTTGTCTTCTGGTCTGGAAATAAGCTTTCGTGTGGCTGCAAGGACAGCGTTCCTTTCACCACTCATATTATTGTCCTTTTCCACTGTTTTTCTTGCTTTTATCTAAATAAATAATATACTTTGTTGCAGGAATGCATCACATAGATCTGTTCTAACATTTTGGCAAGAAAAGCAATTCTAATTGTATGATCCAGAAATGCTTTGCATATTTGAAACTTACATATTTTTTTAAACTATAATTGTATGCTTTCCCTGTGATGGAAGTATTATAACCCACAAAGCTGCCTCACATTTTAAGAGATTAAGAATTTTACTTTACAAAGCAGGATTTAAATTTTTAAATCAAGATGTATTAATTCACTCTTTCATTATAATGCAGCTTTTCCACAAGGTACTAAACACATAACACCACAGAAGATTTATTCCCCTGCAGCACAGTGTATGCTGACTCAATGTTTATTTGTACATGCAACCAACCATTGAATTTGTCTGGTTTATGGAATCCTGTTGACCTTTGACCCAAGCAGCCGCAAGTCAGCACCTTTCCTTTGCTCATACAGGAAAACAACGATTCTTGCAAGGTCAGCCTTTCTCTTGCTATGGATCAATCTCTAGATCATTGCCAGTAATCTCCAAAATGTAAAGCCATTGATGGCTGAATTTAATCTTTGAAAGCCAGATGAAGTAAAGCATTCCCTCTACTGAAGAACTTTATGAGTTGGAACCAATTGGCTGGATGGTGATGCTGTAAAACAAGGTGGAAAGCTCACAGATTTTCCAGGGCCTTTGCGGATCAAAACAGCTTCAGACAGAGAGGCTCCTGTGTAGCCTGAATTAGGAACACATTCCAGATTTTCAAAACAAAGGTGTTAGAATCTACATGAATCCGTTTTACACAAGAAATGTGTGACTGCTTCCTAAAAAGATTTTCTATTGAAAATTCATGAACCATTCAAGCATTTCAGTTAATATATAATATTTGAATAATAGAAATGTCTTTACTGACGCAATGTTATTTTTTCACTTTACCTTTGTACTGAATAATACCCTCGTCACACTATTGTGCATTTGGTTTGTCAGTTATTAGCTACAAGAAGATGTGCTGCCTTAGGTAAATAACTGTCATGCATTTAATGCTGTTGCATAAATAATATGATCACCAGATAAGCCAGCGTGCCACTGGTGATTTAGACATAAAGAAAATTCTGCATCAGTCCTGACATACCACTGCTTCCTACATTGGCACATATATCTAAACACCGTATCTAAAACCTTATTAAATGTGAATGTAAAGACTACACATCTAAGAGTGTATATAAGCCCTGTAACATAAATAAATAAACATTCTGCTTTCAAAAGTTTCTCACTTTTGTTTTGTATAATCAGCACATATTACGACGAAGGTTGCAAAATGCAAAGAAATGCATATACATTAAGTTAATTTTGTCATGATCTTATGTTGGTTTTTAATGACTGCTTGACCATCTGTGAATGAAAGATCAATACAATGTCTGACTGCCTGTAAGTGGTCAGATAATTACTAGCTGAACTGGTCAGAAAATAGTCCAGGTAACCCAACTGTTGGAGCCGCTATAAAAATTTTGCATGCCATGGTGACTGAATCCTTGTCGGTGCAAATTTATGACCTTCATAGTGCAGCATAGTATATTTAGTGCAATGTAATGTCATTAAATTGCTTTAACACGTCAAAAGAAAAGAATCTGCTGTAGCTTGGCTTAGCTGTGGATCAAATTTATTGTGGCAAAGTATTCAATGCTTAGAAATTTGAGTTATTTTTTTGTTTTTTTACATAAAACACATCTTTGTAGTCCTTTTAAGTTTCAGTAGTGTGACAGGGTAAAAATATTGTTGGTTTCATGTAATAATTGTTAGAAAAGAAGCTTGCTGTTTCATTAGAAACAATTCAATACTAATACTCTGGCATCTGGTATGGGGTAAAAATTCAAATGTGAATTGTTGGTAAAAATTGATGGATAAAATGTTCTGTGCAATCCAGTCAGAATGACTAGATATCTCAAAAACAAGAAGCTTTCAGTAGCAACACTGACTATTCATTAAATCAGCATCTGCCAAATCTGATTTTAAGGTTCAAAAGAACATACATTTTTCAGTAACATTTAGTCTAAAAAAAAGGCCAAAACATATCAAGTATGCGTTAAACTTTTTGGGAATTTCTCAGGTGGTTTTTCAAGCAGTTTGAGGAATTTGTGGTCAGACAGGTAAACCGCTCAAGCAACAAGATAATCTGTCCCAAAACAACAGTATTAACTGACTGATACTGATGGTTTTAGACTGGATTTCTTCCCTGAGTTTTCAGAATCTTGGGGATAAATGGCCCCAAAACGTTTGTACTCCATGTCCAGAATTACTAGAAATAATTGCATTTATTTGAAATGGAGATGTCTACAAAACTAGTTTAAGTTTTTGCATATATAAATCTAACAAGTTACAGAATTAATTTGATCCCAAATAAAAAGTGAGCGCTGTTTTCATCTGTATTAGTGTGAACAGTCTTTTTTCATGAAACAACTTGAACAAAAAAAAACAAAAAAGAAATCTCATAGATGTTAACCAGAAAGATTTTTTTTTTTTACACAAAGATGACACCTTTCTTACCTCCCATGCAGACACTGGCTGATGCATCGATGCAACTGTGTCTGGGTTTTGTTTATACAAACTGGCATTCATGAGTCAAATTAATATTGGCACTCAGTGTTCATCACTTATAATGAGCAATATAATTAACCAATTACATCCATAATAGTCTGTGCTGACTTCCAATTTACCCAGATATTAAATCCTCTTCAGGCTTTATCACTTTTGGATGGGAAGTTATCAGTTGATCAAATAATATTAAAATTAAACCACAAATTGAAATTTAGAAGAAATGTCAAATAAATCAGTTTGTTTCAAATAAAAATAAAAAACACTAAAAATACTGTAAAAACATGTCATAATATTCAGATATTACAACAATCTGCAAGTATAAATAGTTGAGTTTTATGCCTATATAATCTAATTAGAAAACATTTTGCTTAATCTGGTATTCATCACGTTGCGTGTCTGCTCCATGTCTAATCGAGAAGATATACAAACATCCATCCTTTTCCAAAAGGGAAAATAAGGATTGCTCCACAGCTGATGGTTATCACTTCTGGAAAACAATTTTTTTATTTGTTTTGCTGGCGGCAGTAATCTGCAGATAACACAATAACTTAAGTTTCTCTGTAATTTCCTTTTCAAATAATTTGCATCTACTATACAAGAAAATCTAACAAGAAATAGTTCAAATTTGTCAAACTGAGAAGTTTGTTTTTTCATACATTTGTCTTTTTGTGTGCCTGGATAAACAGCATTCTCTCACTATATAGTCACTAACTTGTCTCAAGTTTAACGCAACTCAAATAGTTTTCTCAATGGTGCTTTCTCAACAGAGCTATCACAGCAGGATAAAAATAGATGTAAAAATCAGAAGTAATCATAACTTGTAATGCTTTATGAAATAAGTATTGCTGCCATTCATACTAGTTGAATTTTTTCACAGTTTGTCAAATATGACTGTAAACCAGAATACATTGTGCTAGGATTTTATAACACACAACACCACAAAGTAGTGTATAATTAATGAGTAGATGGAAAATGATACATTGATTTAATTTCTTCCCACAAGAAACTTATATTCAGCAACGGTCAATACTTTGCAGAACCATATTTTGCTGCAGATTAAACTACAGTGTCCATGTTTCCTGTGGCTGAGCACTTCTTTGCAAAGTAGTTCAAACTCATACAGATTATTTTAGAGTACCGTAGATTATTTCAGTGAAGTCCTATTTTAGTGACCCTGCTGAAATAGAGAAATCCCAACCACATGACGTCACCAGTATGTGTACCATAAGAGTCTTCAGGTTGAGGTGTGGCATTTTCAGCCGAAAAGCTGAATATTGTTCTCTTCAATCTGGTAGTTTGTCTGCAACTGACGTACTGTAAATATGACATTTCATAAATTTTTTAAAATAATGGATTTTTTTTTTTTTTGTCACACTTTTATAAAGGCCAGGTTTGAGGACTCCATTAGTCATTGATGATAATGACAATGACACATTCGCTAGCTGATTCATGAATCTCTGCATATGGGGTGGCCATATGAAATTAAAATATAAATTATGATATTTTGCATTTTTTCATCATAATAAAAGTGATGATTAAGTTTTTTTTATAGATTCTTTTCAGTCTTTTATAGTCAAATGTGATTGCCAGTCACAAATCACTTCAAACCCATAATGTATTGCTCTTAAAAATAAATATTTTTTTGAAATTGGTTCTTCACAACACCAGTGACAAAGTATGATGATTAAACACTAACCTGCACACAGTATCTACCTTTCTAAATATATTCTTATTTTATTAATATTTATGGATGATTTTATGAAACCAGCAGTGGAAAAATGAAAAAAAATCTGAGTGTAGAGTCAGTTTTTTATAATTATTATTATTTTATTTAAATTTTTCATCACAATAAATTAAAAACTTTATGGTGTTTTTTTCACAATAATGGAATAAATATGCACCCCTAATCTCTTCAGCTCCAGTCCTTGGTAGCTTTTCCAATTATTGCTGTTCTTATCTATAGGCTTAAATTTAATCCCATATCTTGGTTTGTAGTTGTGTCATAATGAATTGAACTGTTAGTTGTTTAAAGCTACGGATTTTGATCTATAGATTATTGTTCTTTCTCCCTGACTTGAATTGTATTCTCACTTGTTACCCATTTAGCATGTGGTGTTTTCTTTCCATTTCACATCTTTGCAACAACTTAGTGTTGTTCACTATATAAACTTTACAACAAATGCTTATAAACTTCAGTTTACAGTGTGTCAACTAGTTTGTGGGAAAACAAATGCTTTTGCAAGTCATCTGTCCCAGTAAACTACAGTTAAGACTAAAATAATTTTAAAGTAAACCAACACCAAGGTATCTGTTCATCAAAAGGTCAACAGACATAACCCTTTTTGTTGTGCTTATCATTCTTGTTTACCTTATCATTGATAAATAACAAGATTATGTAGATATTGTTATTACGCAGTGGCCCCCATTGCCCTGCAAAGTTTAGATGTGACTCTGCTGCACCACACCTGAAAAGAATAATTAGGTCATTAACAAGGCTCTGGAGAACTTATCTACACAAGAATGAGGTAATTAAGCCATTTCATTAAAGTGTTTTGTACCTGTGACACATCTAAAAACTGCAGGACAGTGGCCCTTGAGGACTGGAGTTTGACACCCCTGATGTAGATCATCCTTTAGAGAATATAGTGGTTTAATTAGCAAAACATACAAAAACAAAAAGGACAGAGAGACAATGCCTTTGCAGAAGAATTCGATATTTTCATTCTCACTTCAGACACTTAAATAATATACTAGCAGTGCATTGTACAGTGAAATTCAGGCAAAGACATTTGTCTCCACTCATCTCCTGTGGGAAAAATGTCTTTTTGGCTGCAGAATGTTTCCCAGTGCTCAAACTAGTATTTGTGTTGTTTTCAACAAGACATGTATAAACAAACTTCTTTTTATTTTCACTGAAAACTGCTGCCACTGTTGACGGATCAAAAACGGCAGAAAGATTTGTGCGACAAAAATGCATATATTCTTTCTGACGTTAGTTTTAATTAATTAATGTCTGCATAAAATGTTTTTATTAAAAACTAAGCTCTGTGTCAAAATACAAGAGTAGCTGTGTGCAAAATAAATCTAGAATGCATAATGATACCTACAACCACAAATCACTGAAGCATAACACTTCTTTGTATGAATATAAAGTTGGGAAACTTTTTTTCAAAAGACTCAAGAATAAGCTGTTGTTGCAAGTCAAGCTGCCTTCCAAAGAGGGAGAACTGACTGAACAGTAAGAGGCAGTGTCAAGTCCACGAAGATTTGAAAGGGTATACGCTGCAACCAGTTAGGCTATGTGCAGGTTTTCCTTGAATCCCTGACTGACTCCAAAGAATATACTTCACAGAGTGTTGAATGTGAGGGCGTTACTTGATACTATTGTCAGACATCTCTTTATCTTGGTGGTATGTTGGACAGTTTTGTGATTCAGATAGGTCTATGAAGAGAATCAATAAGCAGAAATATGCTAACAATGCTCTTTTGCTCTCACAGATGGTGATAGCTTTGATGGCTCCAGTTGCATTTATTTCAACATTTGACAATGGGATTAGAGATTTAAAGGTCATGTATCATTATAAGAGAAATGCAGAAAGCTAAAACATTTCCCTCCAAAGTAGATAAATTTTGAAACACTTTTCAAAAACAAAAATAACAGTGCTTGGGCAACTGTGGCTCACTGGTAAAGAAGTCATCTTATAATTAGAAGGCTGTAGGTTAGATTCCAGCTTCCTACCGTCACATGTTGATGTGCAAGGCGCTTAACCCCAATTTGTCTACCAATACATGCATCAGTTTATAAATGTTGGTGCATGTGTGAGTGTGAATGGGTTCTTCCTCTTCCTTTCTGGATAAACCTCAATAGAAATATTCGCTTTACCAATTTAAACTGGACTTAATCACTCCTTTATTCTTAGGTTGGCATTGATAACTTGTTCAACATTCCAGTTTTTACATCCTTTGTCTTTGAGAATGTCCAGCTGTATTGTGCTCACCTTTAGCCTGAACAGTTGTAATCATGTAATCAGCAAATTAGTACAGTTAGGTGACATCTGGTCATGGCAAGGAGTGTGTTTACTGGACAGACATATAAAAATAAAGTGAAAGGTCAGTATTTAATTAACTGCATCCTACCAGCTTTAATTATTTTGTGTTTCATAGGAGGGTTTACACTATATCTTTGACACTTGAAGGAGGAAAATAAATAAAACAGTTTCTTATTTAGCACTCAGCTTGCATAAACCAATTAAAAATTTGCCCCAGAGTGAAAGCATTTTTAAAAAAAATTCATATCTAAGCTAAAATCAGATAAGACTCCTCTATGAATGACTCAGTACCTTAATGTGTGGTTTAATTTTTTATGACCAGCACAAAATAATGAGACTCAACAGATACCCAGAAGATTTTGCCTTTAGTTGACACAAAGTATGTATTTGTTGGCTGTAAATGGTTCCCTGGACCATTAGGAGAGGTTTCATTTATAGTGCTTAGGGGTTTTCACAAGACCCAGATACGCTTAATGATGTACCCACACAGCACTCATGCTGTGGGTTTTAGAGCCAACAAGAAAATTGGTATGTTAGTTATTATGTCCTCCTTCACTCCCATCTTTCTGGCCATTGAACAGAGAGAAATACCACGGCAAGCACAAAATGGAGCATGGCTTTTGACAAGAAAGGAGGACAATCAGCTTCAGTGTGGGGAGGGGAGAGCTGGTGGGGATCACATTTAATCTGCTGAATTTAGGTTAATGTACTATGAAGATTTGCACAGAATCTTTTTGGAAAAGTTGCCTTGGGTTGGGTAATGACAAACAATTGAGGCAAGGATAAAGGAAGAGGGAAAATGCCCCCACCACTACTACCTCCTTCCTTACACATACAGCATGTCCCAGCTGTGAATCAAAGTTTGGTTGAAAGTCATAAACAGATATCTGGGTGCTGTCCATGGTTCTGAATTGAAATGTCCTCTGAAGGACCTGAATTGAGAATTATTTTTGGTTGGAGTTGTTTTTGTTTTGTTTACTCTCAGTCTGTACATTTTTGGATTCTCTCACAGTGGAAATGAAAGGTGTGCTTGAATAGAAAGGCTGATGCCTTTCTAACAGCTACACTCCCACATACTGACCTGATTTTTTTTTTTAAACCACACAATGACACAAAGTTTTTGTGCTTTACACCTACGTATAGGTATAGGTTATTTCTATATTTGCTCTGTTTTGACACCCTGAAACCCATTTTTTGTATGAAGTCTCGATTGACCATCAGTTGACTTTTCACTTAACTTTGTGAGCATTCAAAAGTCACTATTGTTATTTACCATAACACTGACCAAGGGTATTCAATAAAGACCAATCTTTGGGCCCAAAAGTTTTTTTTTAGATATTACTGCATGGTGCACATGGACTTGTATGTTGATGTGTTATCTCAAAAATTGTCAAAGGTCTTTTTAAAATACTGTCCCTCATAGATTAGCATTGTTACAAACATCTGTTGTTATGAACTAATGTACTTAGTTCCTTGTTATTAATTATCAACTCAATATGTCAACAAAGCTCTTTTGTTCCTCAACACATTTGTATGAAACAAATTCAGTTGTTGTCAGGGGGATGGATGCTGGTTAGACCTGAGTGTGAAAAGGGTGGAAAATAACAGAGCCAATTAACAAAAATGTACTGATGACACTGCCAACTTGTCATTGAAGCATTTGATAATTTTGCTCTAAATTAATGTGTGAACTACTATTGACAAACGGTTAACAGTTTTTAGCATAAAACATCTAGGTTGTCTTAAGGGCTCACAACGAGTGCTAATTTTTCCTCCTTACTCTTTTAGACTAAGGTTGAGAGGCACAGGTAAAATACTATGTACCATTTTGTAATGCAAAAGCAGCCTTGATAACATCTGGACAAACAATAAGTTGTACATAAAGTACAAAAGTAAGAAGAAAATTAGCAACAAAACAAGATAATACACTCTAGCACCTGCAAACAGAAGGACTGCTGTGGCATACAATCAAGGATTCTAAAAACAGGAAGCAAATCTTGACATGTCATGTAGAACAAAGTAAACCAAAGGCCACACATACTGTACAAAAGGGTATAAGAGTGACAGGATGTGGGTGAAACAATCTATGACAGAACCGAGGCGTGAAATAAACATAAGCGAAGTAGAAAAAAAAAACAGGAAGCCCAGAAAACCATTATAAAAAAACTCATTATAAAATGAGCCGTAACTCACATTTTCTTTTGCGGAAACTACAATTTTAGTTAGATGTTTTTAGTACTGGTAATAGGTTCTTAATCTTGCATGTATACATATAAGAAAATATTTTTTAAAATATTTATAAGATTAGATAATGAGTAAAGTAGTAGATTATGTAAAAGTAAAAATCCACATTTTCCCTAAAATCTTTTTAAAAGCCACTTTATATGCTTAAACGGGTTATCTGTGCCTGATATTACAGATTAATTGGTGATCAATAACATGTAAGTATGACTAATAAGTACACATCTGTAAGTGGCAAATGATTTTTCACTGTACTGTATGTTAAAAATGCAAATCTTATTTCAAGTTTATTCCAGCAACTGACAAGCATATTGCAAAACCTGAAGAGAATTTTGTGAAACATTAAGTAATGCTTTAAACTTTGCGTATGAAGTTCACCTCCCACATTGTAACCTTTATAAAAACAATAACTGTTTAAAATTTAGTTGATGACATTTAAAATTTAGTTGATGGCATTTCTGTTTTAACCTCTTCCAAGGAATCTGATAAAAAAAAAAAAAGCAAAAAACCCAAAAAACAAACCATGAAAAACAAGCAACCTTGCTTGTGCATCATGGCTCCTATAATCAAAAATTTTAAACCATGCTATGTCCATGTTCGTTCTTTAAAATGTTTTCTGTTCAAAAACACTGTTTGTTCATTTTTTATGTGTTGAATGTTTCCTTGCTGATCTATTTTGATATGCTTTCTGTTGCAGTTTTAAATTACAATATACACACATCCTATTTTAGGCAACATTTTTTCTACTTATTATTTTTTCTGGAAAGCTGTGTGTTTGCCCAGGTTTTGTTACATACTTTATGTTGTAACTTTTTCACTGCTCCTGTGTTTTATAAAGTGTCTGTTTTTCTTAATTTTTTTCATATTTTATGAGTACATGTGCTTTTTACAAAATTATTCTTTTTCTTGTAGTGTTTTGGCCATTACTTTTTTGCATCTCAGGGGGGTTGTGTTAAATCCAAAGTGCCAAATCTTGCACTGTAGATGTGCAGAATCTGAATAAGGTTTTATTCTAACTGGGTTTTATAATCCCATTGCTTGTGTTTGTAATTAACATGTCAAATTTTAACTAGATGACTAATCTAAGGAGTGATTTCACTGACCATATGGACTAAAGTTGTGGTTTTACAGAACAGATACCAGCATTAAAGCCAGTCTGCTACTAAATCCAGCAGTTGCAGTTGCTAAGTTACAGCTCCAGTGCTCCTCAATATTGGGGAGCGTTTCGCAAACTCTCCAGTGGGAAAACTATGTTTGTAATTATGTTGTGTCTAAAATGGTTAGAGTACAATATTTCATAATGTTTGGGGGGGTGCTAATTTGTAATGTTCACATTTATTTGAGAAGTAGAAAAAAACTATTTTGTGTGTTAATACTTTGTTTTGTTGCAAAGAGAAAACCAAAAGTTGAGTTAGAAAACACCACATTACCATACTGATAAATTCTCATTCAGTGAACAAACACTAGAATAAATTTGAAATGTAAGGGAATTTGCAAGTAACCGAATGCTCCTCTGTCTTATCAGAAGGTCAAAGGTAAAATTAGGATGCAAATAATTGTTCTACCAGATCAGAGGGCAGTAAATAGCTCAAGAATCTGTTGCCTATTTCCATCTCTAAATTAGAAAAGTTTTGTTTGGAGACACTGAGTACCAGAAAATTTGAACTTCTGGAATACTCCTTAGTCTTTGTTTCTGTTATTACTATCCTATGTAATTTCCCCTGATTGATGGCTTAGAAGTGTATCATTGACTGGTGATTGGAGGGCTGACAATTGTAGGCTGACTTGACCACAGCAGGTCTGACAGCTGAGGGAAGCAAATCAAACACTCTCAAACAGCAAAGCGAAAGCAGTAAAATGAATTGGCAGACAGATTTAGAATATATTCATGATGGCTGAGTTTTTCCTGCCTTCACACGTGCGTACAGTATACAGGGTCAGAGTATCTCTTGAATGAATATGTGAAGCACTCTGTAATAAGTTTTGAGAGTAATGCATGAGCGCTATAAATTGACAGAGATCAGAAAGACAATGATTCATGTTCGTAAGTTTTCATTACGCATCTCTAAGATAAAGCAATTCTCCAACATATCTATTTGATTAATAAGAATTTAATTAATGGGGGAAGGAGACCATGTGATTTAATATTGATAACACTGATGTTGTAAATAAGATGATCTGAATATATTTCTGTGTTTATTTAGGGATTTGTTTCTGTCACTTGCTTAAATTGTGACAATTTCAAGGGGAAAAAGAATACATCTTGTAAATAGATCAAGGTAAGTAGAATTGGACGAAGGGTGTCTGTGATTCACATGTTCGGTTTAAATCTGGACTGGGCCACTAAAACCAATACAGATGCCTGGATGTAAACAATGCCATTGCAGCCCTGGCTCTATGTTAAGGGTTGTTGTCCCTTAACATACAGCTTTTGTCTCAAATATTTTACAACTACTCACAGGTTTTATATAGTAGCACTACTGGTATTGGGCTATTTTGAAAACAAAAGTCTTTACCTGTTTACCTGTTAGGCTCTCCTTTGGTGTGTCTCAGTGTCAAGGCAGCAACATATTGTATCAAATCTGACACATAGTGCTGAAGTGGCAAATGTTTGTGGGCCTTCATTCTTGTTTTTTCTATTTTAGAAATGATTCATTTATTAATCGAACATTTTCAATGAACAGTTGAATACAGACTCACCCATCTCTTTCCAGGTTTGATGCTCTAATGAATATTTTCATTTCTCTTAACTCTTCATCTGAGCTTTGCACTCTTCAGTGTTACAAAAATACAAGCAGAACCAGTTTTTGTTTAGTCATTCACTTATTCCCCAACTCATTTACATGTAAATCCATGTCCCACCTTCTCTCTTTCAGTCTAGTTACCTGGCCACTACCACTGCTCTTGTTACCTTCGGAGGCCCTTTCTTCTTTCATATGATGAAACAATCCTAGTCCTTCTCTGCATTTGATTGACCACATGGTGTGCCCATAAAAATAAGGCCCCCTGTCTGCATTGATTCTCAGCAGAGCTCTGCGGGAGATGCTGAAGTTCACAGAGTCATCAACACCACAGCTGTAAAGTGTTAAAGATGGCTTTGGGTCAATTTGCCCTTCACTATTTCATACCCTGACATGCTATTATTTTTACCTCTTCCCTCTCATATTTCATTCTAGTGTACTTACAACTCCTCTGTATGAGTTTAATTGCATTTATTTAGTGGATTACTTTTATGAATTATGGAGATTAATAATAACATCTTAAAATATTAATGATTTATAAAATTTACTTGTATAATGTTTTCTAAAGCCGTTTGGACTACTGGGTAAATACAACCAAAACAAATGCGAGAATCTGGTGGAAGCAGGAGAAATAGCTGATGGTCTATTACCAAAGGTTAAACAGAAATCCTACAACTGCTCAAATCTGATGCTACTCCATGTTTGTTTATATTCTGTGGAGAAGAAAGTTGCACTCGTGTCTTCTTTGAAGGTTTTTCTGTCAGCAGTTTTTCAGATGAACAGGTTTTTCAATTAATTTTGATAATTTGACACAATGCAGTTTGAAAACGAACTGCACCAGTTGAAATTGTAACAAATGGTGCAATTTTAGCCCCCAATCAAACAGACTCTACCAGAGTATCCGGTGGGAAAACATCCTAAAATACTGCATGCAACCTACTACACTAGTATGTTATTGACTGGAATCATGAAACAATTTCTGCCCAGTCAGAAATAATTCAATTTCATAATTATTACAAATTATATTATAATAAGTAGTGGGCTGGGTCTCTAATGGTCTTTTTATATATGGTAAGTTCTGTATCTATAAGAGTTGGATATGAGAAGACCAAGACTAAAATGTATGAAGTGAAGGAGTGAAGTTAACAGCCCCAGTTTTAAGATACAAATGGGTTTTAAGGGAAAGTAAGAAGTAGAAATTGAGTCATCAACACAATTGGCAAAAGATTTGTGTAGAAATTTTCCAGGGGGATTTTTTTAAGAACTCAATTTTCTTTCAGGGTTCAGCTTTGTCTCTCCAACCCCGTCTTATTTTGCACCAACAACAGTCTTCCCCCACTGTGTTGATAACGGCTCCCAGAAATTACCCCTCAGAAAACACATTGTCCTTGATACAAGATTGTAGCACCCTCTATGTTCAAAGATTTTGCAACCTTTCTGGGACTCCTAGTTAGCAACAACAACAAAAAAAAGGAATGTGATTACAGGGTTATTCACTGATTCATTGATACAGCTTACTCAGTCCAACCTTGGATTTGCCTGAGTGTTAAGGTGGAAGTGTTGCGAGAGAGATGGTATTTTCTGTTTTTTCTGTTCCAGAGAACAAGAGAAAGCATGCCTCCCACTGGTTAATAAGCACTGTGGAACAAGGCAGTGTTTGTAACATAGCCTAAACCCAGAGAAAGAAGCTGAAGTAACTTCATCACATGCTCTAACATTTATCTGGTTTTCTGGGAGGATTAAATTCACCATTTCAAAGAGGAGTAACATATGACAAGAAGATTTAGATTATGTAGATCAAGCAGGTGTAAACTGGAGTCTGCAGAAGTTGTTTGGATATTTTAAAGCGTTCTATTTTAGTGATCATTCAGTGCATGCTGTTTTTGCTCATAATTCATATGATTTGTTTGTGCATTTATGCATTTTAATAGTCTCCCTTTTCCAATCAATCTACCAAAACTCTTCCCTTTTTTTGAACAATGAGTTTTTTTTTTGTCTCTGAATGTAAAAGTAGACTATTTTTAAAAGAGGAGAAGCTGGAGTGCTACCTAAATTACCTGTTAAAATTTTCACTCAGTCCTTTAAGACCTGCCAAGCAGAATCACACTTTCCTTAGTTAAAAAAAGACATTGAAAAAGGCTCTTTTTTTCAAACACAAAATTACAAATCTGACCTGTTTAAAAATAGCAGGCAAGTGATCTTCAATTGAGTTAGATTTCTTGCTGTTAAGATATTCTGTTTATGTTTTCTCACATGTGTTATTAAGTCTGAATGTCACACAGATATGGGGCGGTGAGAGCTTCCCAACATTCTAACCTGACAAGTGTTAAAGACACCGTACACATGGGAGACAGGCAAATGTTCTCAACTCTGACAGGCAGGAACTGTGCTGATATGTTTTTGAAGATCACTACAGTGAGAGTCATTCAGGGACACAGAATTCTTTATCTAATAATAAAAATCTCCTAAGAAATAAGAAGCCAATGTTGATTTATCCAGCTTATTTGCTTTGTCTTCTAGTTCTTGTATTAAATTAGAAGAAAAACATTTAAAACCTAATGAAACATGAGGTGTGTTTCTTATTGAAAGTATGTCTACCAATTAAACTCTTACCAAAGGCTTATCTTTTACCATGTACAAAATGTCATTCCCAAATTTAGCTCCCCTGAACCAGACAGAAAACTGACCTGATTTATATTTGTCATGTTCTGTGTTTTTCTGTGTTTATTTTGAATCTCTGTGTTTTCTGAGTTATCCGTGTTGTCCTGTTCCTAGGTGTGTCTCGTCTATGTGATTACCCTCAGTGTATTTAATCATGTGTCCTTTGTTCCTCATCGGGTCCTCGTCTCATTTTGTCAAAAGTGTTTGTTCTGTGCTGTTGTTCTCTGTATCCCCCGTTGCTACTGGCGTTGCAACTGGGGACCTGGATTCAGCTCAGCCGTGCTGCCTGGTTGTAGACTTATTTTGTTGGTCAAGCCTTCATTAAAAATATCATTTTTCTTCACCTCATCTGGGTTTCTGGCGTTTCCCTCACCACCTCACATCCGCCAATTTATGACAATATTTCCTTTTTTTACAAATGAAAAAAAACTACAAAGTATGCTGTGCATTTGTGTTCAACTCTTCTACTCTAACACTCTTGAATTAAATCCATTGCAACCAGCTGCTCTGATACACATTCATTTTCTATTATTATTTTTTGTACTATTTTTACAGGAAAGAGCCAAAATACTTTAAAAGATAATGGCAGCTAGAGAAAGCTCTAAAATGCAAGAAATGAATGAAAATTTTACAAATTATTACATGTCAAAAATCAGTAGGCAAAACTATAACAATCCCAATGACATATCCCAACAGTATGGTCAAATAAATTCTCAATCAAAAGGACTCAGATTTTTGCTAGAGAGCCTTGGTGAACAAAAGTAGGATGAGGACAAAGGAATACAGCATAAATGTATGCAGTTATTCAATGTGAGGTATCCCAACCTTTAAATATCTCATGGAGCATTGTTTAAGTCATCATCTGAAAATTTAAAGAGCAAGCCAGAACTGCAATCCTACCGCCATTATATAAACTAGACAAGACAAGTAGGAACATGAGAGGCCTAATCTACGAATCAGCCAAGTCACATTTAAAGTATGTCAAAAGTCATGTACTGAATAGAGAGGCCTTGTAAAAAAAAGTTGCTCTGGTTACATGAAACCACAATTCATTTGTTGGGGCCTGCATGTAAAACACTGGGATGTGTATCACTCTGAACACATCCCATCCATGTAAAACTCAATGAGAACACAGATGAAGCTGAACACAGAGAAACACTGGAAGAGACAAAGGCTGTGTTTCAGCCCACAGCAAGACAGTGAGTCAAAACATACAGCCATGGATACAGTGGAATGGTTTAGATCAAAGCATATTATCTGTAAGAATAGACCTTCTGTAAATCTACTTAGACTGGACCACTTGTAAATCCAATTTTGAGAATCCATAGCAGGGCTTTTCACTGCGCCCTTGACATTACTGTTTACTGATCCTTTAAAATCTGTCTGAATTTGAGCTATTTTGCAAAACAGAGTGGGCAAAAATCTCCATCTGCAGATCTGCAGAGAAACAAACCTCAAAAGACCTAAAACTGGAACTGATGAACCAGTAGAATCCACAAAATATTACTTAGGGGTCTGAATACAAATGCACATCACACTTCGTTTTTCTATTTACAAAAAAATATGAAAACCATTAATCATTTCTTGTATATATTGTGTCAAAATAGTATACGTATTAGTTCCAAGTGTCCTACTCTCATCCTTGTTAAAACTGATGCAGATCTTTTACAGCTCTCTAGGGGTAAAAACATAAAAACTAAGGACACTACAAAGTGACTATGGATAAACAACACATGTTCATAAAATCCTGTCCCCGCCAAAGACAGTGCTTCTTTTTCGTGATTGCATTTCATTACAATCACAGAGACACTTCTGTCAGGACAAGATATTAGCTTTGAGGATATAAGAGGAGCCCAGCAATGAGAAAAGGCTCTTTTAGTTTAACAATTAATAAACAAGTTACATATCAGTAGGATCTCATTTTCCACAATCAACCATTTAGAATCAATTGAAAATCTCAGCCAAAATGAGTTTCTTTAAATAAAACAGTAGTGTGTACCCCAATAAATTATTAGGTTGATGTACTTCTGTTTGATCTTGGGTTCCAAGCTATAACTGTCTGCCCCGACAAGGACAAAATGTCTCAGGCACATACCTCAGGAGTCTAGTAAGCCTCACCAAAATGACCTCTCTTGATATAAGATAATGCTTTAAATTAGCTGGCTTTCAAGATGAAACTTTTATTAAGAGACATTTCCAAGCTATGAAAGATTAAATGACTAAAACCATGTAAAAATATCATTAGATCAAAGGAAGTGCTGTAGTTTGATGAAAGCTAAAACTGTCAGCTGTGGATGAGCCAACAGGCAGGGAAGATAGTGAAACTATTGCCAAAAAAAAAAAAAAACACTCAAGCAGAAACATATTTCTCAAAGGGGTAGTGTGAGATACCAGTCATCGGTGGATGGAGTTTCAAGTATTTTTATCAAAAAGAAAAAAAATAATGAAATAATGTTCTGAATTAGACTGATAGCACCTGGTGTTAACACTCACTGCTGTCAAATGGACACAGCTGAATGTAAATGTGGCAAAAAAAAAAAAAAAACATTTAACATTGTTAATTTTGAATTTTAAATCATACCAAAAATTTTACCTTTTGGTGCTTCGTGATCCTCACCATTTCCCATCAAAACTCTAAGCCACGATATTACATTATCATTGTCTAAAGACATGATTTGATTCTTTCTCAGCTTTATTCTCTGCTTCTGACACCAAATCACATTTTAAGAAGTTCATAATTCTAAGCAGAAATCTCAATTTCTTTTACAAAGTCCTCTGATAAATTCAGGTTGTAATGAGCTGAATCATCTTGTATCTCAGGGCACTTTTCATTAAAAGTAGTTCCACACAAAATGCTTCATTATATTAAGACCAATAATATTCACTCACTCATGCCCTGCGACAGACTGGCGACCTGTCCAGGGTGAACCCTGCCTCTCGCCCGGAACGCAGCTGGAGATAGGCACCAGCAACTCCCGACCCCCGTTAGGGAGAAGGGTGACGGAAAATGGATGGATGGAATATTCACTTAATGAGTAACTCTACTCCAATTTTGTGGCTCATGGCTGGTGCTTGGTGCTATATTTTTCTTCTGTCTGAGGGGTTACATGAGAAAGTTTCCTAGTAACGGGGCATCATTTCATAAAAATATTACATTATATGCCACAATGCCACACAAATAATGGACTTGAACAGAGGTTTGCAAACAAAATACATCTTCTTGCCTTATCCATTTCATTCTCTTCCATTTTTATTCTTAACTGCAAGACTGTTTTTGAAAAAAGCTGACAATTTTTGCACATGGAGCTGCATCTTTGAAAACAAAACCAAAACTAAAAAGGGTTCTCTCAGCAGAGGCAGATGTAGTTCAGGAACTGTGGTTACAGAAGGCACTATTAACATAAAACTGGCTCCACCACTCTTACTCGGTAATTACAAAATATCAATTACGAGTAGTCAGATAAAACTGATTTTATGTTAAGATGATCTGCCATACAGTAGAAGTTGCTTTCATGATTAAACCACCAGCCCATTACTGCACACCAGGAGAAACTGACCCCTGGTGGCCCAGAGGTCACACCCGCCCACTGAGAAATGTCCTGGTCCTCCTGATTAGCCTGATCCAGCAGCAGTTTGCAGGAGTCTGTACAATATCCCTAACTACAAGAACCCATCCCCAGACAATTTGATAACCCCACCATCTGGCTGACAACCTCAACGTTTTATGCAGGTTTCAAAAACAGCCATCCGCATGTCCCACCCCCACCAACAACTCTGCAACCCCATCTCGTCTCTCGTCTGATTCCCTGCCTGCACTAAAAATCTCTTAGGAAGATTTCAATAGACCAGGAGAGCTCTAAGACCTGATTGTGTGTCTCTCTCCTGCCTGAGAGTCTGCACTGACCAACTGGCCCCATACACCTTTACCCTCAGGTTGGTGTTACATGGTGCTATTTGCAAAACCAACGGCCACATAGACAATTTCTTCCTCCTGGCTGTCTCTCTGATGAACAAAATGAACATCTTATCTTGCCATCCGGGGATGAAAAAGATGTTCATTGTTCAGTGTGAATATTAATGTGGTTGAGTTTCTCTGGTGAGAATCACTGTGGGGATTTTAAAAGCTGATTAAACAGAATTATTTTTCCTCTACACCACATTGTCAGACAATTATTGTAACATATTACCATGTCTTCTGAAACTTTTTGATAATCATTAGAAATTAATGTTGCTTGCTCTATTATTACACCAAAAGGTCTACATTTCTCCATTATTTTTATTGCAACAAAAACAACCTTTGGAATGAAATAAAAGGACAATCCTATACATCCTCATATATGCCAAGCAATTAATTAGCAGGCTTGTCATCACTACAGTGTAAAGCAACACTTCTCAGATCCATACAAATTAAATTTTCAGTAATGCTCATAAACAAAATTATTATTTTATTATATCATAACATTTTGAGGTATGCTGAATAGACAAGGAGAGAAAAAAATGACTGGAGCTCATTCAGAGGGGAACATACTGTATTCAATAAAATCTTACCATGTCATTGCTGAACTTTTTTTTTTTTTCCTTTCAGAATAATGAAAGAAGAAATAGAACGAAAATGAAACAAGATTTTAGCAACCAAATATTGTGACAGACCATAAGCAATGCTCCTGAGATGTTATGCTTCACTAAAAAAAATCAGCAAAATGATCCAAACCTAGAAACCTACCCAATACTCCAGACAGAAAGAAGTGATGTACACTATGTATTGAGATCCAACGAATGAAATATTAGCTTTAAATAAAGATCTAAGGATTGTTTCAATCGATTCAACAAAGCTGTTTGTTGTGTCCCAATAAAGAGTGTAGATGCGAAAGCAGTCAAATGTGCCTCCACATCTTCTTTTCCAAAACGGCAAGCTTAATTACATTAATTACATTATAGAGAAAAAGAGACTTGATGTAGACATAAAGAAACATGTCAGCATTCAGTTGCAGCAGATGGCAGGTAACAGAAAACAATCTCTAGCAGACCCAAGCTAGGGTCTGCTAGAGCTTGTTTTCTGTTAAAAGGAAGTCTTTTCTTTCAATTGTCCCCAAATGCTTGCTTAGGAGGACAGATCATTGCCAAATCTGTGATTTAATTCTGTTAACTTCCTTACATAATATATAGCCTCTTTCATCCCTGACTTACGTTTTTTTTTTTTTTTCTGGAAGGTTTAACATTGACTTTGACCAAGTTGTTTTAAGTCTTCCTTCATTCTTTTGTCTATTACACCATAATTAGTTGCAGTTTCTGTTTCTTTTTTAGAAAAAACAATTTTTTTTTTTCCATCAAACTTTCACTCTCAGATATGTGATGACTCAGCTGTTTCTTGCTAAACCCTCTGTTTGTAGCCAAAACTACATTTAGAATCGTATGACAAATGACTATGCTCTGTTCACTTTCCCAGAGACTCCACTGTCTGCTCAACACAATGTAAACTTTCTGTATCAGTCTAGTATGACATCTCATCTTTCTCTTTCTCCTTCCTCTGCCGTGTAATGGCTTCAGCTTTCCATTGTCCTGTCGACTGTGTTTTGCTGTCTATCTGTCTAAGTGACAACTTCTTCCCTTAGACACTGTCATTGGCAATTATGGCAGGAGATAAACTCTGCAGACACAGCTGGAGCTAGCCTCCAACACACCGTGCCAAGGTCAAGCACTGAAGGACGGGCAATAGAAATGGGCCACTTGAGGACCGTAAAGTTAAGTGCTCTCATATCACTATTTGTCCCATTAAAGTTTTTAATTTTGCTGAACACCACTCCCCATAATGTAGCCTTTGATAAACATCCCTTTTATTGTCAAATTTCTGTCCAATCTATCCTTTAGTATCTATAATACCAATGTTGAAAGAGTTTTATGTAGGTTCAGGTGAGAAGCTGTAATCAGTTTCATGCCAGTGTCTGTGATTAAAGACATTTGGCTCAGGACTGTGTCAAAGACTTTGCTTTACAATGCTGGATCCTCCGTCAGAGAGCTCTAACTCTGCCTACAGCTGACAGATAAAGTGAGCTGGTAGTAAATAATGAGAAGCACTTGAAGACCTTGGAGGTGGCCCCTGAACTAATTTAACATCCTTTTTAAATGAAATTGTAATCCATAGCAGCTTTTTTCTGCCTTGCAAAAACATCATGATTTACTTTAGGGCAAAGGTTCAACATGAAGGTTGTTGGTCAGTGCTGTGACTTGTCTAGTTCATACATCTGAAGCAAAATAAGAAATAAGACCCTCCTGTCCCTCTTTGATTTATTGGAAGAACTTAACATCTAAAATATTTATGGGATGCAGCTTTTTTCCCCCCAATAACTACAAAAACGTGTCTGTCATCAATCTTTGTCTTTTACCAGGCACATGCTCACTTTTAGCAGTGAGGAACGTGGACATATAGATTTCCATCTGAAATCAGTGGAAGAGAAGTAGAAATCAATAACAAGATTTGTTTCAGGCAGCCTGAGAATATAGCTTGACTGGCACCAGCCAGACTTTCCACAAGCAAGAAACAAACTTAAAGAACAAAAATAATCAGATTCTTTCTGTTGAGCTCACAAAATATGAATATTTCTCAAGACTTCCAACGCTATGAGTGAAGTGAAATACTTGGCCTGATTTTCCAAAATAACATAGCAATGTCCCCACTGAGAGACAATAAAGGTGATTCATTTTCTATTCAATCCTGTTAATTTTATTTTTACAGCACAAATTGACAACAAAATGCATGCCTTGGGGGATGCAGAAAAAAGTAAACAGTTTAATCTAGTCTGAGTACATTTAACCCAATCTGTCCTTCCAGATTCAAATCCCAATCCAGTTACACTGCCTCATATAAAACTGAAGAGATGCATGGGTTTAAAAAATTATTGACACTAAATTTATAAGAGAAATAATTTGAATTTTATTTTGACTTTAAAGTTATTACAGTTTACAAAAAAGAATCTTAAAAGCAGCTTGTACATCTACTTGGTTTTGGCATAGCACATAAAATAATGAAAAAATGCATTGAAAGATGTGGCTCAGGATGGGATGTGAACCCAGGACCTTCTTGCTGTAAGGTCATACTACCTGTAATTGTGTCACTGTGCTGCCATGTTCAAGCCAGTTTATCCAAAATCAAAGATTACATTAATGATCACAGAATTATCTCAGGTTCTTTAATGTTCCTCAATTGGATCACCTCACATCTGTACTTCATAAGCCTGAGACAAATTATTTCCATGCCCTGCCACAAAGCAGTCCATCAGTTTCTATACACAACCTATTATCAATCTCTGATACACCCAACTAATGCAAAGCCATTCAAGTATGACGTCCTCATGCTGAAAGTCTGAGATGTACAGAGTGAAAAGGAATGATGAGACCCCGGTTCAGAGATAAGAAATTTTATTTTAGTATGGATAAATGAAAAAGTACTCACATGTTCAGTAACACAGATATAGAAAGTAGAATGGAATATCTTGTCTGGAACTTCAAACATATTTCCAGTGAATTTTCTTTTTTCTCCCCCATGATCACCAGATTGTGCATAATTCCTGTCTGGACCATGAGAGCTGGCATCTCCCCCCAGTTTTCTGCCTCTGACATTGTCAGAAATGTCCCAAATATAAACATACACACTGTAAAAAATTAAGCAAGAATATTACATAACAGTGGACTGGTATGTACAAAAATATTACACAGTGAAATTACGGTTATAATTATTCAGGTATCAAAGCAATGGCTGCCTAAATTTATCCGCAGGTGCAATGATAAGCTACAGGAGGATTTGTGGTGAATTGCCTTAAGTCAGATGTCTAATAAGCTTAAATGTAGTTCATACCAGTGGGCTACTTCCTAAAATTATCTTAACGCTGGCCCATTTCTGCCTCCTCCAGTTGTAAAATAGAAAAAAACATGACATAATGGCTTTTACATGACTTCACCTTGTAATAACAATGGAAGAACAGATGGTGTAGTTTGTATTCAGCTTATGTCTCAGGTAAAATGAGGGCAAATGGCTATATAACAATGTATGGTAATACACTGAAATAATATGACTCAGAAAAATGCTTCTTGAAATTTTGACAAATACAAAGTGAAACATTTTTGTGAATGTTGAATGTTTAGTATACCTTTAACAACGAAAAAGCTAAAAAACCTCAGAAGTAACCCACTACTTTCAAACTTGCACCTTTTATTTGTAACTGCTGGAAGAAACTGAATTTGCTGTCAGAAACCTCGCTGGCCTCAGATAACTTATGATGCAACAGACCCTGGCATGTAACAGAGTTGGTGTGGCGTTATTATGCATAGCAGACAGGTCAAAGTCATGTGAGAGAAGCAGAGAATGCACCGCTGAGCTCTCAGATGTCCCATGGGGGCACAACAAGAGGACAGTTAATGTTAGTACCCCAAACCACCTGCCGCGAGCGACGCAACAAGCACTGCACCAAATCCCTCCTCTAATGAAGTTTGACATACCTATGATGACAGCTGCCATGACAGCAATGAACAAGGATACAGTGGAAGGAGATGAGAACGTAAATTCCCTTTAAGGTAGCACACCTGTGCACCACAGCCAAGGTGAGAGGGAGAGTGTGATGGAAGTGCTGGTGATTTCCAAGCCGACAGGTGATACATCATTCAGCAGAGGGTCCGTAGAGGCATACTCTCAGCAGAATAATGACAGGTGTGATGACAGTCGCACATCTGAATAATCGTGTGGCATTAATGTATGAATGTTGAGTGGACCTTGACCTGATGTAGTTCATACTGTGTAAATTGAGGTCAAAATCATCCCCTAGACAACAGACTGGTAGAGATCTGAGAACCTGTGCATGCATTCTTGCACACAAGCTTGTGCAAGTGTAGATAATTTGAACAAGGGTTTCTGTTTCTACAGGATTCAGTTGCGCTATTAAATTGACTGTAATTAATTGGCAGAATGTGCTTTGTTTATCTCCGCTCTCATTTCACTCATAAATGAGTACCTCGGCTGCTGTCGTGGAACCGTCTCATGGGCGTGACACATTTGACTTTAGATCTGATTTTGTTGTCATTTTCCTGATGTAACATTTGACTTGGTAATTATGAGCAGCTCTGCATGATTATAGCTGATATGAAAAGTTTATTAAAACGTGTTCTGGTTTCCCATTTGTGTAGGGTGAGTTTGTTTAAATCCTGAAGAGGCCAAAAGTTCTCTATTGACTCCTTTATCTACTGTGGCTTTATATAGATCTTATCAAAACGTAATGGAAAAAAGGAATACTGAGTTAGGCGATCACATATTGGAAGTACATATTGTTATGTTTTTTTTTTTTTTTTAATTAAATTAATAAATGTGAGAAAATTTGTTGTATTTAATGTGTTTTTGTGTCATGCTCTTAAAGGCGAAAGTGGAGCAACTGCATCTAATTAATTTCCAAAAATAATTATGAATCTGCACTAATTCACCTTAGTTCTGTCTCACTCAACTCATACAGTACAGCAGCTACTGGAGCCCAAATTATGTTTTATATAGATCAAAATGACTTGTAAAATTGTAACCACATTTTATTACCTGTGAAAGCTTTATCACGTTTATTTTAAGACCTTTTTAAGTAAAATATACAGTATTCTATTGAGTTATGATTTTTCTTTAAGGTGGCACTCCTTTTTCTTGTCTGATTTCCAAATATAAAAGAACTTTTCAGATGAATGAAAATAATTTTATTTCTAAATTTTCCAAGAGTATGAATAATTTTGGGCTTAACCAACAAAATGTAGTTATAAAAATAATTATTGTTGTACTGTTTTTATATGTATTTGCTTGATGAAAACCCCAAAACAAGAAAAAGGCTGCACTTTACCAAGAAAACAGACCCATATAATCATGAAACATTCTTTTCGAGGAGCTTGTTACAGTTCTTTTCTAAATTGCTTTGTTGCAATTTTCTCATCATTTTCTCATTCCTTCTAAGAATTTGCAAAACATTTAGGATCTGCATCATTTACTTCCATACAATTCTCTGCTGCCATTAGTCAAAATGACTTTGCTGAATAAACATTCCAACTATGTTTATATTTACAAACATAAATGTTACTCTATTTCTCAAAATCTGTCAATCGTATACATTTCTTTATCATCCTTACCAGAAAATGCCTCCCAGATTGAACAGTTTCTTCTAAGCGAACCTCAGGTTTCACTTACAGTTGTGCACAGCTTGACTCAAAATGTGTTTGTTCTGAATTAATCTGAATTTTGCTTTTGCGCAATTCTATGAAAAAAATTTGAACTACAAAGAGCGGTAAACATATGAAGCATGTTATGGTCATACTGAAAACATGATGAAGCCATTTGACTGTCACATAAACATGGAACCAGTACTTTTCATTTTGATGACAAACACACTTTCATTGAGGAATAATCTATCCATTTTAAACAGGTGGCATATTTTCTCATGTTAACCATGTTTCGTGATTTGTACTGTTTTAAGAAATACAGCAAAAGCTGTTGTGTAAATTGTAATAGTGAAAGGAGAAATTCATCAAAGCAACAGAAAAACTAAAGCCGAAAATCCTCAAAGATTGAACGACTTTTCCACATTGAGTCATGTAGTTTAGTAAGACTAACTCATTTGTAACTCATTTTTAAAGCAGGATGGAAACAGATGAAAGTTATCAATTAAAGAGTATATCTAAACTTGATCTTATCAATTGACTAACAATTAATTGATAAGCATCCATTTACTATTTTTTTTTCTTTTTCTTTTCTTTCAGTGGGTTGGTCATCTTTCCATAACATTGTCATCAGCTGTGGTGGAATATCCAGTAAAGTGGCTGTTGAGAGGCTAAATTGAGCCATCTGACTGAACTGAGTGTCATTAAGCAGGTTGAAATATAAGCTGGTAATTTTCTTCACTAACTGAAAAGACTGGTAAGAAAAAAATATTAAAACATAAAACCAGTGCATCTTAAAATGTATTCAAAATGAACCCACTGGGTTCACTGACAATGTTCAAATTTTTATAGATTAAGCAAGAATTAAATCTGAAATGCACAACCAATATGTCCTCAAGCTATTTGAAGTGTCCATCTCCTCACGTTGCTTCAATAGCACTCAGCCACAAAGGAGAGAAATGGCGCTACTAATAAGTTTTGTAAATATGAAAACAGTCAGTACACAACATGGTACAAAACTTTAAATAATATTAAGCTTGGCAGATTCAAAGGGAAATATATATGAAGATGTTTATATCAACTGTAATATAACACTCTTTTTGGTCCTGAAACAAAAACAGTGGTGCATACTCCTGCTTTTAGCGGTGTGTGAAATTGGTCAGGAGAGTGAAACACTGTTGATTTGTTGGCTACGTGTCTTTTTTTAATTAAATCTCCATTGCTGTCCTGTCTCCTTGTCATGAACATGTGAGCATCTGTGCAAAGCTGACAATTGCAAGAGAGGATAAAAAGTCTGTCTAGCAAATCCCTGGTTTTTTGTGTTACAAACACAGACTAAGCTAAACCTAGACTTCTACAGCTTACCTGCAAGTCCTGCATGCTTCTTTTGCTCACTAGAATATTAATGTAGGGAGTAGTGCTTAAACAAGTTGCAGATAAAAGCATGTTAATGATTAATAAATAACAATAATTGTCCTCTAATCAGGAGGACATTTTGTCTAAAAGTGCAAGAAATTATCTGGTGTTCAATTATGGTCTTTATCTGTATGGTATCTTAATCAGAGGCCTTATCTTAATTGTTGTCTTTTGTATCTAAAGAACTGAATTCATTCAACACCAATCCAGCTTTATTTATAAGGCACTTAAATCTACCATAGAACACCAAAGTGTTGTGCAAAAGAATAAAAGAAAGATACCCAAAAGCTATAACACACACAAAGTGCACCATGAAAATAAAATGCTTAAGATAGAGTAGAAAAAAAATAGTGGGGAGAATCAGGCGCATCAGCAGCAAATGAAATAATGCTCATTTAAACAAAGTAGAAAATATAAAAATAATAAAACTAAGAACAAAAGACAACAGAAAAATATCACATAACAAATTAAAATAAATGTGCAACTTAGTAGGATGAGTAAAAAAATATACAATGAGTATTTGTATGAATGAAAATAGCAACCGACTATTTACAAATAAGACTGCAAATATCAACAGGGTACTTTCTGTGAGGGTCCCTGTCCCTGTCCCTGTTCCCTCCCAGCATCCTCTATTTTGCTTTGAATAAACTTTTGCAGAAAGAGCGCCACATTTTTCTGTAGACCACCATCTCTGTGAACACCAACTTTCATCCAGGAGTTAGTAACCATTCATCAGGCATATTTTTGTAGGGGTAATTTAGTGAAGAATCATAAAAATGTACATTATCCCTCATCGTGTTCCTCAAAAGTATCCATGTCTCCTGCAAATACAAAAAGCAGATAATGGAAGCAGAAGAATTGAACAAAAATATCAACACTAACATTGCTGTCCAAGTACATTTCCATATGAATTGATCAAGGTTGAGTGACTTAAAAGAAAAAATAGCAGGGAAAAAAGCCAAATTTTTTTATTCATAAAACCCACAATCTCCACAGATGTCTGGCTGTTGACTCCTGTCTTGTGTTCTCCTTTCTCTGATTTGGACATTCCTTCTCTGAAACCTAACAATATGGTCCAGATATTTTTTCATCTGATTAGTTCCTACATCTATGCAGTTATATCCCTTTTCAGTGTCTCTAATAAGTAGCCACACAGCTATTTTACATTATAATTGAAAAAGTATGGCTTGGTTGTGTTTTCAATAAAATCATTTCCTTTCTATAGTCAAACATATTAGGCCTGAAGACTGTGTGGTTAAAGATGCTCGGATTGTCAACCATATATGTAAAATGAATTTGGTTTTGAGGTTGTGAATCAAAGACTCCTTTTGTGTTAGAAAATTGCCTGTTAAAATTACTTTTGTGCTTTGACAAACAGTGGAAAGGAAGGTCACAAATAGGCTATTGGATATGACATATGACCTTTAAAATATGTTCATTATATTTGCAGTGTCTTAATACTTCTAATTTTCTGTGTTGAATTGACAGTCATAACTATTATTGAAATCATTTTTGATCAATTTAGGGCCTAGAATTATATTTGGATGGTGTGAAAATACAGACTCAAAAATATCTCAGTTGTTGAAAACCCAGTGAAACTTTTCCCTCTAAATCCTCATAATTAGAGCCACTGGGTCCTACAGATTTTAAAGTCATATTTTATTGTCTGAAAGAGTTCAAACAGTAACATTTTATTGGTATTTGTACCAACCAGGGTTTTTCCATGTACAGCAGTTGCTAAATTCTCTCTAGCAACTGCTGCATAAGAAAATTTTATGATAGTCCCCAAACATCCACAACTTTCTGCAGCTAATGCAAAATCTTAATTGGAATGAATGGGAAATTCTCATGTTTCCAAAGCTAAAGAAGTTCTTAGACTACACCACCACATAGTGGGAAGTCGGTTCTGAGAATCAGTTTGTGCATATTAATCTTGAATTATAAGCTATGCTTTCCCAGATTGAATTCTGGAGACAGAACTCCACTCACTCACACAAGACAAGTAAGGCCATGAACTGGGGTACTTTACTGTGACTGTTAGACTATCATTTTCCCTAACATTTAGTTAACACATGAGGGTCATGACTCACCTTAATAACTCTTGGAAAACATCATTTAAAGCTACTTAAACTCTTCAGTACATTCTGTTTTTGGCCACCCATTACGTAATTGTCTATTAGTCATAAAAAATTAAAAAAAATCAGTGGTAGTTAAATTACAGCTTGGAGAATGTCAGTACTGGTATATTCATATTACTCATATTTCAAATTTAAACTCTAATTACCCTCCATTGTTCATATAAAGTCCTTTTCTTCTTCCTCTCTAATGCATGCTTAAAGTTCATGACAGTGCTTGTTTCATCCCTCTCAGAGCATTTGATTTAAAATCACTGCTGCAGGCTTCTGTGTTCCCGTAGAGCTGACTGCTGTTGTACTGTGGTCTGTTCATTTGACAGGGGAATGACTTCGGCGTATCATCTTGGAGCGCAGTTTTATGCAGAATGAGCCATCAAGCACAGCAAGAGTGTGGTAATGGAAAGAAAGGCTGAATGAAGCCCAATGTAAGGCATACATTTTTAAAAACTCTCCAGAGACATACTTATGTTTGATCAAAGCGACTTCCATATGTGTTTTTACAACCTGCTAAAAGCATTTCTGTATTAATGTCATTCTGTGATAAAGCATAAGTAATGTTCATTGTCATTGCATTGAACAAGAGAGTAGTGCATCCCATTGTGAGTCATCACTTTCTCTTTTTGCCATTTCTCTAAGTGAGACAGACTCCAGCTATGACACAAAAACTATCCCATAATATGCACATAAACACAAGTTAAAAATTGGAGGTTAAGAGGACCGTAATCAGGGATGTGATCAAAGAAGAAACCAACAAGTCAGTCACCACTAAATGAACATATCTTTTCAGGAGATGATTGTCTTTAGTAAATGTTTGTTTATTTTAAATACCGTAGGCTTTTTCTATGCACCATTGGCAATAAAGACAGCTTAGCTAGGTTTATATTTGATGCGTTGAACTGGGCGCACGGGGGAGCACACCAATTACGCTGTCCCCACAGCAACCAATTGGCCTCCCACGCTATTATTTCCAAATTATAATGCCACAAATTTTTTGTGACTTATCATTTTCCAACACATAAACACAATGGGAAGCTGTTCAACTGCCCTAGCACTCCTATCACCAGGGTTAGCAGGTTTTCTGGGGGAAACCCTGTATTTGTGAATTTCACTTGCTGCATTCCTGTCGAAGCTGGCAATTTACGCCGCCTTGTACTAAAGGAGATGGTGGCGTCAGAGTCAGTTTGCTTCAACACTTAATATTTGGGTTGGAAAGTTCATGGTGTCCTCTTACCAGAGCATTTACCTACACATGCTTGCTGTATCCTCTAAAGTCCATGCTCTTGTCTACTTCTCAGTCACCTCCATGTCCAAAATTGCAGATTTGGTGTCCTGGTTCTAGCCTTTTCTCTTTATTAGTTGGCAATTGTGCCATACTTTTTTAAGAAAATGGATTTAACAATGCTTAATGAGACGTTTAAAGGTTGGGGTATTGATACTCTATCCCAGACACGCTTCCTGTGCTCCTTGGTTTTCATTATGTTGTTTATTCAATGATATTCCAAGCTGTAACAGAAAATATGTGATAATATCTGGATTTTGACTATACAGAAAGTGGACAAGTAATGTAGGACAACACCCCAGTCTTCTCTATTCACAATGTTGTTAAACTGGCAAGAAATTGTTTAGTATGCTGTGAGCTTTATTTAAATTGGATCTAGGGATTTATGTAGTGGAATAACAAAGTAAAAAAAGTTTCTTTTGTGTAAAATAATTGGTATAATTACTATGTTTATTAGCAGATAAAGGCTGAATAATTATCCATTTCAGTTAACGCTCTAATTCATTTATCTCAATTAACAGAAGGCTCATAAAAAGTGTGCCAAGTGCTTTATTTTTTCTATTGTGATAAGTGATCTACAATTCTGGCATGTTCATTTATGACTCCAGCAGGCACAGATGATCAATTGCTTCCCTCTTAACGTCTGTCTGTTGATTTGTATTCTACCACAGAAATATTAAAAACTAAAACCATTCCTCCCTATTTTAACACCGTTTTCAATCCAGCTTCAGAAATTGCTTCATGCATAATACATCAAGTTTTAGTTATGTATTCATTACAACTGTTAGAAGAGTTACAAATACATGCAGTCTTCAGCCTCCAGTTGCTTTTTCTGTGCCATCGCACTGTGGCAAAGACTGACTAGAACATCATTTCTTTTTCTCATGGTAGCTGTTGATTTATCTACTTCAATTTAGACTTCAAGCAATCTTGCTGATGAATGATGCATAGTGTTTTTCTTGCCGGAAAGGGAGTAATAAACATGGTAATAACACTGAATATCCAAGACCTAAATGAGATAAAAGCTGCTGCCTTACGTGTAGTCAGCAGGAAACATAGAGTCTCATGGATAGTTGCTTGGCTCATGAGCCAACAATATTGGTTTTGAAGTTGGCTGTTTCCCACTGGAAGAACAAATATTTTATTATAAGTACAGGCAAAGATACAGTGCTATGGTGTTGAGTTGTGGTCCTCAGAAACAACCAGTTCTTTGAGTCACATCATTCCAAGGGATTGAGGGTCAAAGTTTACAGTTTTTCTTCTCAATGTTTCATTATGAACTACATGCACTGGCACAACATCTCTATCTGATGAACTTCATTGAGTAAGTAGGGAAGTAAACTTTTGTTTATAAAGCAACTTTTAAACATCCGCACTTAAAATATTTTACAATTTCACACATAAGTTAAAACAAACAAGCATTGAAGTTTTTTTTTTTTGTTTTTTTTTTAAACATTTACTTATTTACTTCTCTAATATTAATTGACAAGAAGTTACATGTTTGGGGGCATAATCAACAAAGCTGTTATAAAAAATTTGTAAAGAGTTGTTTGAAGAAGTAATATAGTTACAAAGTGAGTTTGTGATGTACCTTTACCAAAGCTTAGTCAAAGGTTTGTGGTAAGAATAAGAAACTCAATATCTTATTCAAATTCCACTTTTATGCAAAGCTGGGATAATGTTGTTTCTTCTCAGTTAATATCAATATCATAGATGAAATATTTTGGATAAGTTGAGGTTTGCATTTAGGACTTTTGGCCATGCCAGAAAACACAGTGTTTATGACAAATATACTGAGAAATTATGATTGCAAAAAAAAAAAAAAAAAAATAGACTGGAAAAGATATTAAATTATCAGATTTTACTTGTTGAGTCAGCTCTCCTATGTTTAACAAAAGTCAATCTTTGTAGATTTCAGAGCCAGCTAAAATCCTCTAATTTATCTTTACCTTCAAAAAATTACTCCTAATCCATTTATGTATTGGTTTTAGATACTTTGTGACTGAGTTTAAAGTGACAACATTGCCTATTTAACCATATAAACACATTTATGTCATCGCCATAAATGTGGAAATACAAGAAGTAGCATGCACTGTGAAAATAAGTAGTTAACCAAACCAATACACTATTTCTGTGTGCTTTATATGAAGAATAAAGTCTGGTTCTGCCTTTCAACAGCAACATCAAGGTAGTGTTTTAATTTCAATTCCAAACATTAACAATCAAAGCAAATAGAGACTAAATGTAGAAATATTTAACACTTATTAAAGCCTTCATAAATGGTAGTCTGCAAACAAATTATGCTTGGATTTTAATAAAGCATCTTCTCAAAGCAGGTGTTCAAATTAATCACAGCACTCACCAGATTCCTCTCTGGTTGCTGAGCAGGTGAAGTAAATTTATGCAGCAAAAGATATTGCATAAAATAAAGCCCAACTTTAACACAAAACATTCATTCTAGAATTGATCTAATCTGAAAAAACTAAGTGACAAATAATGCATCAATCTACATTAAATCAATTTGTGGAAGCGCTCCAGCAATCTGGTAGTGCTGAGAACCATAATCTTTTTTTAGATGCTGACATCAGCCTGTCTTGTATTTGATTAGGAGTCATTTTAGTCTTTATTGCCACTTTTAAGACAATAAACTTGGTGTGCAAAAATAGAAAACCAGTTAGCCTTTCTTAGGTTTCAGGTCTGTCAAGACACTTACAAGATGTGACATATCTAAGCATCTGTTAGCTCCTACTTTGAGCTATGCTTGAATGTGTCCTACTTTCCACAACAGCTTCATATCAACAGTTTGGGAAATGTATTTTCAGTTAAAAGGAAAAATCTAAATGTGACAGATTTTGTCCAAGACCAAAAAAATCTGCTGTTCTTGCTTTGAACCACATTTTTGAAAAAATCAAACTAACAGTCCAGTCTCTCTTGGGTTGCTACCACTCTGCTGTGCACAGCAAATGTTAGTTTTATTGTTTGAGTGATGCTGACCAAGGGTTACTTGTTTTGAAACGGTAATGATCGTTACCAACAGAGCAGAGTGACTGTTAGAAGTTCAAAAATGGACTTGATGAAAACCAAAATTTGCAATGAAAAATAAAAAGCTGAATTAATGGAATTACAAATGTAAAATTCTGTGTAATTTCACCTTCTTGTAAAGAAATCTGCAGATGCCATCTTTGAATATGTTAATAGCAACACACATGGATTATTATTGTTTTTGTTACTTTGCTGTGTTAACAACAAATTAAATATGCAAATGTGTATTAAACTCTTGGAACATTATTTGTGGGTTGCAAAGTTCAGTGTGATCCAAATTTGTGAAATCAAGAAGAAAAGTTCATGGAGGGGACATATGAACTGCTACTCAGAAAAAGAGCAGACATTATTGATTTTTTGCTGTTATGGATTTAGACCTGTGAAATTATGAGTCACCAAGGAGAAAATGTTATTAAACTGCAGTGTTTTCTGTTTGCTGCTTATGGTTCTTAATACGTTTATGACTCTAATGTTCTTTTCATATAGAAATATACATTTATACCTGGATAATGTACATGTTTTCCCTCAATTATTATTGTGGTTAAAATAATAATTATTGAAAGTTAAAGTATGTCAATTTAAATATGTAAGAAGTACAAGTTCCATTCCTTAATCAGACTGAATCGCTGAATTGAAAAAATTATCTTGGACATAGGGTTTGTATGGGTAAAAAAAATTATTACTATTGTGCTTTTTATTTGCACCAGGCTTTATTCGGAATAGAAGCACTGACATACTCAGGTTTGTAAAATTTCCCTAAAAAAAGAAAAACACAGAAAATGATGTACTTCCATCCGTGATGAACATAAAATCAAACTGAGTGTGTTTGTTCTGTATCTTTTGAGTGCCCAGAACAGACCCGTACCAGGGTCTAATAAACCTAATATCCAATTCATTTGCTTTTGCCTCTACTCTTTGAATATCTGTCTGGCCGGATGAGAGACGGAGTTGACTGATATGATCCTTGCCTTTTATCTGTGGAAGGGCAAAACGTTTGACATATTGCCATGAGTTAGTTACATCTGTTGTAACTATGCAAAATCTTTTAAATTAATGCAGTAAAAGATCATATGTGCAGCTGATGCAAATGTAATAAATAATACAACAAAATACATACATTTTTATCCAGTTAGTTTCAGTGTCTAAAATATATTTTCACAGTCAGAGAATAATGTTTTAAGCTTAGACTTGCCAATTTGCCAGTTTGAAAGAGCCATATGTCAATTGTGTATACTCATTAGCATTTCCTTCAGTTTTGATACAACCACCTGTCCATTTCTTATTCCAGATTCAAATTTTAAGAGAGTTAACAAATTGCACAGATGAATCAAAAATTTATCTTAAGGTTGTTCAGCTTGTTAAATGTGTTGGCTGATGGTGTTCTTCTGCAGCAACTCCTCCTTCCATTTGTGTTTTAATTATCCATGTAAAAAGCTTTGGTCTCCCCAACCTCCCCAAACCGTGAAGAACCTCAATGTGCATTAACTGTTTCAAGTTACTAAGGGTTTCACATTTGGTTAAAGATGATGTCAACCAAAAAGGTGTTAAAGATGACGTAATGTTACTTGTACACAGAGAAAACTGTTCAAGCATAGCAGTATCACGATGTGTTGTGTCTTACATGAACACCTCAAGAACAAAATTTGGGTTTGCTCCTTTTGAGTCGCTATAATTAGAAAACATTTATCCAAGTCCATGTTTCTGTGTGGTTTTTATCATTTTCACAGCCAAGGAGACAATTTTTTTATTAGGACAATTTTCTTATTCACCTCACCACAATAGCAAGCTGTTATTGCAGCAAAATTTTGCTGCTACAAGCAATTACAGCTAAAGGGCTCCGCAAGGTGGGATTAGTGAACTATTTTTAGAAAGCATCACCCCTGCTACAATATGAGATTTAATGCACAGGCGGTGAGATTTTTCATTCCACCCCATTGCAATGAAGCATTGTCTGCTGTTTATTGTTTGCTGCCTTGAAAATGTATTCATGAGCAAACACATTTAAACTGTTCCTAAGATATACATACAATGCCATATTAAATTTTGTCACATTGTGAAGGCTGTAAGTATTTCATTATTGAACCATGCAGATTTGCTAAATAAATCTATTTAGGTGTTTATTTTGTGCTTACTGTAGATATAGTTGGTGTAGTTTTGACATTTCTGGGGTTTGTGGAGAGAAATAAATATATTCTGTCTTACTTTAAAGGCTTTATAATGGAACTCTATGATAATAAGGGGAGCTTTCCCATAGAGATATCTTGTGTGTTTTCAAGTGCAGCACAACCCCCTTTGTTCACGTCAGCATCCCTGCCAGTGAAGAGACTTTTGTTATTACTGTGAAGTATAGATTTTGTATTCATTAAGCAGCTCTTCAGAGAGTTAAGACTTTATGTACATAATATACTTGAGGTGAAAGTGCAGGGACGCTGAATTTCAGCCATTGGGTCAATGAAACATGCCTTACTCTATTACAAAAAAATCTCTGAATAAAATGGTCAATTTGTCAATTTTGATTTTATAATAATTCTGACAAATTAACTATCACGAAAAAGAATAGTGTGTTACACTGGCTGTATGTAAAATTCCTATTATTGTCAATTTTACAATCTTTGAGTTGTTTCTTTGTTTTTCATCCAAAACACCTGCAAATCTAGGCATCGTCTGTCTTTTTGCTCATAAACTGCAGCAAAACCCTATATTTTTGTCACTTCAGGAGATCCACATCATTCAGACAGATGTTGAAATGACTTTTTACATTACGCAATAATGAATTGCACAATCCCATCTGATTTATACGTTTTGAATGCTTATTTTAATGAGTTGCATGTCTGGTAGATGAGCCATTGTGTCTTTTTTCACCTTCAATTTCCTCTGTCAACACAAGAAATTCAATAGAAAAGAAAAAAATATTTGGTAGTTTTTAGTTTTCCTGTTTTTCTTCTATTCAAACTTATCAGCAAAAATGTTTGTGGTTTCTTTTTCATTGCTGGCTAAAATGAAGTAGGACTCAGGAACTGAAATATATGTAAGTGTTTTGCATAAAAGGTTAAAGTGAAAATTTCTATTATTTCTTTAAAGTCATCAGTGTATAAAAATCTCTTCCGACTTGTATAAAGAATATTACATGAAAGTATTCAGTTTTGTAAAATGGACCCCACATATACATTCCATTTGAAGCTATAAAAACCAATCAAGTTTCTTGTATCCTGGCTACATTGACACTTTTATTAAAACATAAATTTTCCACAACGCCGAGCATCAAATATTTGAAAGTACAACCTCTTTGATTTGAAACTTGATTAGGTTTCTCCTTATTAGTTTTATGCTGGGAATAGCTCCTTATCTTCACCAGGTACTGATGTGTGAGCGGTCAAGGACTGTGACATTGTTTTGAGATTAATGAGTTGGTCTGCGCATTCATACACATGCTGCTATACATCATGAATACGAACATGCACTTGCATAATATTTCCGCAGCAGCATTATCAAGAAATTAAATTCTGTCTTGTATTCATTTTCACCCCAAGTAAAAAAATATATTTTGTCATCAATAATTCCCTTATAGCATTTTGTTTGTGGAATTTTCACCTCAATATCTAATTAGCATAAAGAATATTTGTTTCTATATTGTCTCATACTGCCTGCAGAGCACTACAGTACCATGGAAAAGTTGTATCCCTGTACAGATTTCTTTTGTTTTTGCTTTTTTGCATATTTCCGAACAATAACATTTTAATACAAAAGAAAAATGTCACCTGTTATGTAAATAAGTAGTTGCTCTTTGAAAACCGTTTGTGCCACCAGCTACCTTCATTAATTTCTAGTCATGATTTTTACTTTACTGTGCAGAAAAATTTTTTTAGTGGAATCAAAAAAAACAAACAAACAGAGGCATGGCACATCTAGTTAAAAGTAGATGTACCTTTCATTGAGTTGAAATTGTCCCAAATGTAATTAAAAGCAAAAAGCGATCATTTCCATTACATATTCAGAGTCAGAGAAATATAAAGATGTGACAAATATCTAACATTATTCTAATCACTGTCATTTCAAATGAAAGAGTCTTCTAATGGTTACATTCACATTCATTGTCAACAATTCAAACCCCTGAAATATAAAAATATCTGTGTTCATGCAGTGTGCAGTAACGACATTGATCTCAATAAACAAATCCACATTCTGACATATTTATCGATAAAAAATAATAAGAGTTAGAGCCTAAATATAATTTATGAATATGCTTTTTAATACCCCATATGGGCTTCACAAAAGGTGGTATTCTCAAAACATTGTTTACCTTCTGGATTGTCAAGAGACCGGTTTCCTGCTTCTCTCCATGTGATTGATCAAGAAACGTCTTTGACAGTTTGATGGAAGCTTGAGTGATGAGCATCCCTGTCTGTATCCCACCTGTCAGACTAGAATGAATTGTCCATCCCATTAAAGATCACCTTTGATCTTACTGCAGAAGATAATGGAAAGCTATGGGCACAGGGCCCAGGTGAAAAAGCTCCATATAATCTTTCTATAGGGGCAAAAAAAAAAAAAAAGGCTTCCAGTCAATCTTGTTCAATAGAACAAATCATATCACATGTGGAGTTTAGTTGATATGGCTTCTCATGAGGTTCTCCCTTGATATGTTTATAATTTGACACTTTGACAGAGAGGATGCAGTCTGATGACTCAAGCTATAATCAACCCCCAGGTAAACAAGTGTTTCTGCTGATGTGCCAAGTTTAAATCAGTGGGGAGCTTGACCGGTTCAACCTTTAACTGCTGATTTATAATTGTATGAACAATAAGACTTAGAGGTAGAAACTGTCACTGGACCTTGTGGTGTTAAAGTTACCATGTGAATTTAGAAGTGACCCCAAATAGATATGATTGTTCATTTCAACAACTTATTTTGTACGCCGTGTTAAAAGTTTCAATGCTTCTGTTTTACCACATACACTTCTTCGAACGTTTTTTATATTTAGTAGTATTTTATTCTAGTTTCCAATTGACAAAACATAATTAAAGGAACATGAATAGTTTTGTACACAAACTGCACAGAGACTGAAGAACCAACAAGCAAACAAAAAGATCATTTATATCTTCTGAAATCTGGTTGATATCTTGATGATTCAAGAACAGTTCACATCCAGAATTCTTCAGGTCATAATCCATATACTACTATTTCTACAGTTTAGATTAATCAAGCCAAGATTTATTTCAAAGCAATTGTTGACGCCAATAAACAAAGTGCAATGCCAGTTATATTTAAATGCAACTACTATTGGTCTTGAAAAGTTCCCACACTGTAACATTTGACTTCAGATCCATTTTAAGCAGTTGCACAGTTTGGGTAAACCCTCCTTTAAATACAAATAAAATTAATTTTCCTTTTTAAAACCAGGAGCAAAATGTGAAACTGAAAACAACAACTGATAAGAGAGATACTTTAATATATATCTTTCAATAAAATATTTGGTATGGAAAAGTTTTTAAGTTTGCTCTCACTAAGTTGTAAAAGTACAAACTAAAGTACTTTTATGCTTTCACTCTGTCAAAGTTGGTAATAGCTTTATGAATACTTTTTTGTAACCTTATTTTATCAGGACATACTCAGTCACTTTCATAGAAACTGTCATGCATGATTGATTTATGACCATTAATGTATGATTTTCGATTCATCTGCTAGTTTCTTACAACCCACATTTGGCCTCAACAGCCCAGAATGAATGAGAGTGGCAGCCTACAAGCTGCCACAGATCCATCAGACATGTCTGCACCAAAAACACATCAGACATATTACACTGGGTGGTCCTTAAATGTTGGTTTACTGGCAAAACATGCAATTTGCTGCTAATGTACTTGACCAACTTTGACATGCTATCTGATTCTTTAAACACTATCTTTTCACTGCTGAAAAATCAGCAGCTAAAAATGAACAGCGTTAGTACCATTAATTAGATTATGTTTGACGTTCAAAACTGAAAATCAGTGTAGGTAATGAAAATAATTTAAAAGCTTTGTTGCAGCCATGCTAGTCGTAAGATGCATGATAAAGGACAGATCTTCCTTGCTGTGAATTTTTTTGTAACTCCCAAGGACTTCTTTGAATGTTTTCATAATTTCAGATTTAATTAAATGCTTTTATTTTATTCTAAGCAAGATAGTATTATTTTAAAAAGACCATTCTTGACGTAGTAATATTTACTAAATGGATTTCAGACATTTTAAAACAACTCTTTGGTAATATGTTTTGCATCAAACATATATTGTGCACATGTTTTAAGTCTTCAAGCGGTGATTTAGTTCCAACTCATAATCATTTGTTCTTTTCATAGCATTGATGTTCTTTAAGCTTCCTTTTTTCTACAACCATGGAGATATAATGCAATGTAAAATTTTATAACACAGTCCAATCTTAAGTATTTAGGGCACTACTATAAATTGAATCTGAATGTTTTTTTTTCTTCTTCATAATATTTAAAATCTTGTCATTTACAGACCACAGAGTCTGACCAATAGAAATGAAGAAAGGTGGGGTTCACAGTTTTGTGCAAGGATAGTTTTACATGCAAAGCGGTGAGCTGGAATCAAACTGTCAACCTTCCCATTGACAGATGACTGCACCTCTCCAGAGCCACTGCTGCACCAAACAAACCTGCTTTTTATTATTATTTTCAACCACCATCTGTATGGGAGGGTTCTGGTTTTCCTTTTCCTTTTTGGAAAACATCTTTGTTGTCCAAACTCTGCAGTCATTGCAGTCTTCACATTTTTCTGAGTAGTATTTTTTGAGTGCCTGCTACCATGCATTTTCTCCTCATTATCAGCAAATTATAGTTTTGTTCTTTGTTCTGAATGAAATAGTGAACCTAATGTAAATTAGAAAACAGCCTGCGGCTCATGCTCACTAGAACTTGTCACTCACATATAATTGGCTCAACAAAAGGAAAACTGAAAAATAAAACTTTAAGTCTATTTTGCCCACTGCTAATTCGGAGTATTTATTTGAAAAATTATTTGTCGCATTTTGGCACTTTTTGAGTCTCCTTGAAGCAAGTTTGTATTGTGTGTGATGAAACATCTGTTGATTTGATTATATGGTTTGGGTTGTTAACTTGCCGAGAGATCTGTTGATCCCATGTTGTGACAGAGACCACAACATTTCCCTTCAATAATCCAAAGAATTGGCAAGACAATGTACTCAGAAAAGATTCTCCTAGGAAGATAAACAAGCTCACAGCATCACAGAATCTCCACTGAACTTAACAGTGGAAATAAGGTGCTTATCCACATATTAATTATTTCACACCAAACCTCTTAGTATTTGTGGCAGAAAATGTAAATCCTAAATTGCAGACACTGTTTTCTATCATGTCTAAAAGCAGGTATGAATGAAATCTGAAAAATTTATGTTTCCGAGAGACTAAAGGAAATTGGTTAATGTTCCTTAATGATGTTTGTTATAATACTTTTGGCTGACTCTTGGCTGTTTAGAAGCAATTGCTTTCTGGAGAAATTGACTCTGTTGGAAGTTTAAAATTATACCCAGTGGGCTCTAACATTTGGCCATGACATATGTAATGCTCTGGTTCGACACTATGAAGTTTACTGAAATTTGCCTGCACCGTAAAGCAGAAGAGAGAAGTCCACAGCTGAAGGAGGTGGCTGTTCATGTTAATTCAATATTTGAAAGTGTGGCCAACACAGACTGAACTGCTCTGTTCACTTAATCCACTGCAGACTACAATTCTAAAGCTGAGCAGAAAATTGCCATCGCTGTTCATACACCTTTTGTTCAATGATTGCAACATTTTTCTAAATATTCAGTGTGTTCTTATGCTGCAACAAGAGAAAATTGCTCTGATACGTTTTCCCACTGTTGGTAAATTTGCTCAAGACAAACACATGTAGAGTCTTTAATGAATGAATTTCTGCTAACTGTAAAGTGCTTCCTGCATCTAGGGAGATTTTGCGAGATGCACCCAGGGTGGGGGGCCTGGTTGTGACAAATGTCGAGTGATATGTCGTCAAGAGTGACAAAGGTTTAATTCATTTCATGATAAACAGGAGGTGTAAAGTTGTATGACAACACAAGACAAACAACAGGTTTAAAATCACCAGTCTGTCAGGATTTCTGCAAAAGAGAATTATGCCCTACCGGTGCCTCATCAGCCAACCTCACAGCTGCAGCACATGTAAATCCTACGAGTGAGACTGCGTCTGTCACAGCTGTCTAGGCACTATTCTTTAGAGACTTCATTCAGTGCAGGAATGAAAAAGACACCTTCTACGACAGCTTTCTGCTCTGCTAAATATACCGAAGCATCTAAAACTTTTCAGTTAATCATAGTAAGTTCTCCATCAGCAATATACTTCAAATAAAAGCAGTTACTCTTTTTTTTTTTTCTTTAAACCATCACTGGGATTCTGTAACAGTCAAACGCTGCCCTGCTTCATGGTGCACCCAGAAGCATATATTTTTCTTAACCACATCAACGAAGAACATTCTAACAGCTAATTTTTTTTTTTTTTTTTTCGCTCCAGGTCTATTTTTAAGAGTAGAGTTTCCATGGTAACTTGAGGTGCAGGTATTGCTTGTTGAAAGTGTTTTTAGGTCTACTCATGGAGTTAGAAATGAACAAAAAAAATAATAATGAAACAACCACCTCACCTCAAGTCTTTTTAGCAACATTGTCAGTGGGAACATGAGAGAACTGTTTGAGCTGGATGATTTGTAGTAGATAGGTGATAAAGAAAAGTGTCAGTGCTGAAGTTCCTTGATGGATGAAAGCATAGACTTGGCAGAGCGAGTGAGTTGTGAGTTTGTCTCATTTGCACTGTTTATTTTTCAAGTATTTTTGAGAGCCGTCTCAAACGATGGCAACAATGTGCAAAAACGTCTCAGTGATCGTAATTAGAGCAGCAATGCAAGCCAACAACTGAGATGTGTTGAAGCTTGAGGAAGGAAAAGAACTGTTGAAGAAATAACTACACAAGTATGAATGAAGGAAACATGTTTTTTTTAAATGATATAGAAATTTCAAAATAGAAAAAGCTATCCATGCTAACATGTTTTAATGTTGGTCTAATTGCTTTTTGTTAATTCAATATTTATCTGTGGTTAAGTCATTCTGCAGCTCACCACATCCAGATGTGAATACTGCTAGATCTATAAAATAAAGAAACCACTGATGTTGTGAACCCGGCTGACATAATGCATTAGGTTAAAAAATGACTCAATCACAACCCACCATGCTCTAATTTATAAAAATTCAAAATGTCAAATGGATCTATTGATGTCAATGCAGAAAGAGATGTTCTTCTCAGTTCATCATGGGTTAGTAGTGCAAAATAAATTAAGGCTAAATGTCTGATTATGTTTTATTTGGTCTAAAGTTCACAAGTACAGATAACACACGCCCTACTCAGTATTTGTGTAAAGATATAGCCCAGCAATTGTCTGAGAGCAGCCGCCCATGTTCTTAAAAATCATCATGGCTGAAAAACAGTGAATAAAAAAATGTCTGCAGAGAACCTCATACTGACTGTTAAGTAGGGTTGAGAATCTAACATGCTGTAGGAACCTGGACTCAATGGCTGCATGGCCTCTTTAATACCAGTAGCTTATAAGTGACAATATGATAGCATCTCCATGTACATTGAAAATGACCCATCATTCTGTTTATTTGCTGGAAATGTTTTGGCAAATTAACACAAAAGTAGTTCAAAGGAAACCATTGTTCTTTGGTCTCTTAGTCTCTGGATCTGACTGCCAGTGAAAACCTGTAGTATGAACTGGAGAGAACAGAGCTAAAGAGGTCCCAAAACTCAAGGGTTAAATCCAATAAAAACTGCAAAACAGGAAAAAACATTGTAAGCAATGATTTTTTCTTTTCAATTTAGGCAACTGCTCACTATGATTTTCAACCTTAAGACATCTTTCTTTATTCAGAGCTCCTTATGAATTTTCTGATAAAGCAACAATCTACAAGTTGCAACTCATGCTTTCTTCACTCCTTTTTTCTTGTGTCTCTCTTGCTTCTCTATCTTACAATGTGTGGTGGATCCTGTGTCATTTTATAACTGCAAGGTGCAACAGAAGAAATTTACAGCCCACGGATTAATTTGATAGCTTAATACAAAACCACTTCCTTGCTGTCCTGTCACATAGACGAACTGATATAAATGTTGCAATTAAATCCTTGACATTTCTCTGCTCAGCTTTCCTTCGTATTACAAATGTAGTTGCCACAAAGCTTCAGGTGAACTTTTCTAATCACACACGTTGCTGCAGGGCCTTGATGATGGAACATTCCTCTTCGCAGTACTAAAAGGGACATGTCTCTATTAGTACATCTTTTTATCGGCTGATGATGAGCAAGGATCTGAAAACAAAAAGAAGTGTCATTTTCGTTTAACAGTGCAATTAACTATGCAATCTTATTCACTAAATGATGTGTTTTACCATTAAAGCAAATCTTAACTTTTAGAGTTTAACACAAAAAAATGAATTTTACAATAATTATTTGACTGTTCTTGTCTGATCTTTGAACTTACTGCCCTCAACACCAAGAAGGGGTATATTGAAGAGGACATAACAAAGCAAGACTTCCATAAAAAAATAAAATGTTTCTTAGTTAAATGTTAAATGTTTTGCCCTGTGAATGAGACTAAAATAAATATCAAATTTATAAGCATTGTTTTTAATCAAGTATCAATATTTGACAAAATAAGCACAATTTTTCAATTTAGTTATATTTGTTGTTGAAACTTTATTAACGTAATTTGTAAAGTTTGAGATGGCCTTGAGGGCCAACATACACTGGCATATCAAGCCTGTGTGTGTTGGGCTCGATATGTCCTTCATACCCGATGGATGGATGATGTGATGATGTGATTCTGCTGGCTTCTTTGAGACATGACCTTCAACATGGGCTGGATTCATCCAATAGTGAATCAACCAAGATGAGCGCAAGTTCCTCTTACTCTTTTCAAGCAGAAAAATGCAGAATCCTAACTTTGGGTTTGAACTCAAAATGGCCATGTACCTTTTTGTGTAAATGGCCTGGCTCCCTTCAGAGAACTTGAGGAGCCAGAACAGTTCTTTGTGTAAAATGTAACCCAACATAGATTAAACAAAAACAATTAATTACTCTTTTTTATTATTATTATCATTTTGCTGTTATTATCTGTAGATGTTTGGTCTTTTTGAGTCATTTATGTTTCTATTTTGATCATATCTTTACTATTTATTTCCTGTTTTTTTTTTTTTTTTTTATTTAAAAGTATCTTTATTTCAACACTTCTCTGCACTTGGATTTCTCATTCGTAACTAAACCTGACAGTTCCAGGATGTCACCTTTCAAAATTAGAGCTAAAGCCTGAAAAAGTGCTAACTTTTCCAGGACTGTTTAAAAGGAAGACGCAAATGACCTTCACATTTGCATCTTATTATTAACCTCTATATCAATTTCTGTTTCTCAAGCTGCTGAAAAGATTTTTACTGAACATTACAGAACAAAAAGTATAATAGAAGCTTTTACCTCAATATGAAGATTCTGGCTGCTTTTAAAAAAGTATCTGGTAGCTAAATGCTGAGAATCTTTAGTGTATATCTACTGTCATTTCTACACCGCAACGCCATGGAAAAGCATTATCTTTCACTGTTATTGTTCATAATGACTGAACCACTTGGTTTTGCTAATCTGGCATTTTGACAATCTTGGTGATATTCCCTTTGCTATTAGTCAGTCAGTTTTAAGTTATAGATATGCATGTTATATTCCTCTCATCATAATCTTTTCATCCCCTCTGTTGTGTTCATTTCCCTGCTTGTCCCCAGCCTCCCCAGCAAACACTTAAAGGAATTAATCAAAAGAACTGGGTCTTCCTATTCCCCCCTAATAAGCAGTGAGTGAATGCATGGCTGCCTCGATCACAAATTGCAATGAGACCATAGACTCCATTACCACGCGTTTCTTAATTCATGAAGAGAGTTTCTTTTTGGTCTATCCTCTCAACAGCTCATGCTTACGCCCTCTTTCGTTATTCTCCTTGATATCTTTTAAACCCTTGTATTTTCAGTCCTTGTACTCCATTGTCACACTTGAGCTAAAAGAACATTGTTTCATTTGGGAGTGCTTCCAGTTCAAACTGTGTCCCATTTTATAATTCAACAGCATTCAAGGTACAAGTTATTTCTGGACATAGAGGCATAGCACAGGAGCCAGCGTGACAATTTAAGAGCCTCCAACCTGCTAATGGATTCAGCTTAATGGCATGAGGAGGGACACCAACATTATTTCAAAACATTTGTCCATTAAGGTTTTTGCTCTTTTTGTTTTATCTTACATCTGTCCCTTTAGATAATATTCTACATTCTAGTGTATATTTTATCTCTACAAAGCTTCAGCCTGTCTTAGTGTTGTATGTTATTGTCACTTTTGTGCTAAGAATATTAACATTTGTATTAATTTCTGTTTCTCAAACTTTTTCAGGCTAAGGACCCCTTATCCTAGAACCTCAATATATACTAATTGAAATTAAAATATCAGACTCTTAACTCACTTATTGTTGTGTTCTTTGTTCATCCTAATGAGAAGGGTGGTGCTGTTTAGTAAATGTGACTGACCGAGACAGTCCTCCCGGGGTGTTTTGAGTCATTTACAGATTCTGAAAGTGTGAATTGTAAGCTTTCCAATGATGTCAAACAAATGGAAATAATAAAAAAAAAATAGTTATTTACTAACAGTAATGTGTGCATTAAAAACATTAGGGTTATTTGTAATTTATAATCATAATAAAAGAAAATAGGCTTGGGTTTTTGTTACTTTGGCAGAAACAAAAATACTCTTCTGCACCAAACATAAAAATTATCCAGCCATTTCTATGTATTTATGTATTGTACTTATTTGCTAATTAAATCATTTTAAATGGAATAAAAATAACTATGGTTGTTGACGTGTGAGAAGAGCATTATAGGGCCACAATGTTGTAGAAAACAACAGTTCTCAATAACTGATGCTTGAATCCAACCATGCAGAGCCGTTCAAAGAATCAAATTATTCCTAAATGACACATTAATACTCTCACCAGGTATGACTTTCCTTCCTCCAATCATCTCTTGGTTTTAAGCCACTTATCCTTTGTTATTTTTAAACACAATTCTTTGGTGAACTACTTTGAGCTTTTCACGGCAAATACACGGTTGTTTACATGCAATATTTTGCGAACCACTAGGGGCGCCTGTGAGTCACAGTTTGCGAAAGACTGCTCCTGAAGGGCAGCAGGTTTCTTGTAGTTGACTCCCTGTTTTCTCTTCATATGTAAGCTTGAAAGCTTTTGTTTTTACTATAATGAAATTGTGATAAAAGTAAGGATTCTGATGCATAACCTCAAAGTGCAGTTTGTTCAATAATACTTTTGAACAATGTGCTTCTCATAGGGTGTTCCTTGAACACAGGTGTATATGGATTTGCATTTTTGGTGTGCTTGGTAGCACGTATTCTGATGAGAGATAAGAACAAAAACCATCCATCCATCATCTATACCCACTTATCTGTGCAGGGTCATAGCTGTTTGGTGCCCTTTCTGCTGTTTGGTGCAGTCATTAGGAGAGAGGCAAACAAACCACTGCTCTGTTTTTTCATTTTGCAGACCTTGAATTTGAAAATATCCTTTAGATATTTTGACACCCTCGCTGTGAAAAAACAAATCACACTTTAGCTAAGAGTAGAAGTACTCCAACCTACTTGTTTTTAGCACCTTCAATCTTAGAAAAAAAAAAAGTAATAGTAAGATTTTGTGAAGTAGTCTGGAGCAAACCACATCTCACTTGTAGGAGGCAACAACTGAACACTGAATCCTATTTTCCCCTTGTCCATTTCTCTTGTCACAGCATCCTACTAAATTTTGAGCTGGGTTAATCTGAATTTACTGGGTGATGGCACAGAGCAGAGCCAAGAAGACTAAGAGAAATGGCATTGTAATCCATCAAAGGTGTGATTTTTAGGGGTGCACTCAGAACGAGATAGGTGCTGCAAATCTAATTACAAATGCATTTTTTTCCCATGTATAAATATTTTTATTGGCACAATGACTCCTGCAATGTCTTTATGTCATTATATATACAATTACAGGTACATTGAAGAAATAGTGAAGAAGTTCAATATTTCTTGACCCTCATTAAATAATGAATGGCTGTGTGACAAATATATTCCTTTGACTTTTCTAATATTGCTCCCCCTGATACAAATGGAGTGTAAATTATATTTTCCCCAAACATAATTTATTTGAAGTGTAACCAACCCCTAAATTAAAGCGTTTTTTGCTGTTTGACCTCTCTTGGTCGAACAGTGCCTCCTACTTGTTTAAAATGGTTTGAGTTCACGTCTTGTGGAACAGCTTTTCGTCACTCAACTCTGCATTTGAAATAATATCAATTAGGCCAATAGCCCCATGTGGCTGTAGCTTTGATTGATAGCATTACTCAGCTTTACCAATGTGTGATTTATTTGCAATATTAACGCAGAGTGGGATGGGTCTCCTCTGCTCTGACTTGTGGCAACAGTACACTGCAGGACGTTCGACTATTTGAGACTGACTGCAGCGCTAAGGAAGAGGGAGAAGCTCACCGCAGCTCTTGCTGATTACTCAGGACACAGCAAAGCTGCAGTGTTGTTGCAATAAAAGTGTCCAACACAGAAAGACAGTTGCTAGACTTTTCACTTGTCAGGTTTTAGATTAAAATATCTCTAAACATGTTTGAAGTTTATTAGCTACAGCTCCACTTTTCCTCAGTCTTCTCATTCTTACACTTAGCCATTCTTCTTTGTCTTTTGGCTCCACCCACTTTGTGGAACATTTTTATGTTATGCCAGTTGATAAATTATGTTTTTGCTTGCTAAACTACATAATACAATGTTAAAGCATTTGAATGTTTAAAAGGATACATGTCAAGATGTTAGGTATTCCTTTTGTGTTAAACTCCATGTTAAACTGCTTAGATTCATGCATTCACAGTTTCAGATCTGGATATAGCTGAATAATGTGACTTTTTAAAAGCGGGGCCAAGTGTTTGAATTCACACTCGTACTTACCCTCACATATTACTCACTCATTAAAAAAAAAGTTTGTGAGCATCAATAATTTCTATGACCAAAGGCTGCAGGCAAAGCTTGTTAATTTTCTTTGGCCTGTTGTGCCGCCTGCTCTCAGCACAATAATATTCCCTACCTACAGCCTGTAGCCATTGCGCCTGAGCCTTCCTGCTGTCACTGACACAGACTGAGAACCCAAGTGATATTTGCAGAGCTCATTTGCACTCTGTGTGGCACATGAAATTACCATTGACTGCAATCTTGCAAGCTCTCAATGGCCTCACATCGACAGTGCTTGTTAAAACTGCACCATGACTAAGTCCTTGGATAGGGACACATGCCTCAGGGGACTCTGAGATGGGTAACAAGCGCATTAGGTATGGCAGCTATGTAGTGTGCATTGTTTACACCCACACACATGGCACATGTACATTCACACACAACCACGCAGGCCTAAATATGAAATTTTGTAGGAAAAATGAAAAGGAAGCTTCGAGTCAAATTATCCTGTTAAGCAAAACACTTAACAGAGGCTGCAGCCCCCAAGTTAAGGATCGTGCTCAGCACAAGTGCCAACATAAAAATCAGGTAGCACAGATAATGATTGTAAAGGGGTTTGGATGTAGCAATTAACTGTCAACCAGTGGAATGAGAGCTGTTTGTCTCCTTTGATAGTCTATAACAAAAGAAAATCCTCCTCATACAGTTTCCCCTTTTCACTTCTATTCTCTGGCACTCCTCTGCATTCTGGTGCATTGCCAGAAAATCTGATTTTTCACATGGGCAACTTTTCTTCTTCTGAGATTATTTCAATAAGAAATAAACAGACTTCCCCCGCAAGGCACGATCACAGGCCAAATGATCCACTCAGAGAATGTGGCTTTAAAAATGAATAATGCATATCTTCACAGTTAAATAGAATACAGCTCACAAAAAAGACAGCTTGTCTTACTGCCAATCTTAATTTTGTTAAGGCATTGAGACACTTAATAAAACATGACATAAGTAGCAACTTATCGTACCAAAACGGATTTTCAAAGATTAGTCCTTCAGGTCTTGTGTTTGTGGTCTGTTGTGCTTACATGCAGCCATGCTCTTAGTTGAAAAACATTAATTGTAGTGAGATTAAATGTCAATCTTGTCCAGAGCTACAATAACTCAATTTTGGTTTGAGTATCCTTGTTTTTAAATCATTTATACTTTTATACATCTAAAGCAATATCAGTCCTGTCCCAAGAACAGATAATACATAACCAAAACTATTTGTCAAAATAAAACATCACCAATGACTTTAAAAGACTCACACATGCTGCAAAATGGCCAAAAATAAAATGGAAAATGATTCCTTCTTTGTGACTCTTGCATCCTGGTGATTTTAATTAGTGCTGGCGCTCGAAGACATTGTACTTGTGACTCGAGTCCTCCCAGCTGGATTTTTATTCATCAACATCTGCCCTGACTCTGGCATTAATTAAATAAACTCTTCAATTATCAACAAGCCTGTTATAGCATCATACTATTGCACCCCAGGTGATGGTTTGATTTTTTTTTTATTCAAAAGGATTAATACTCATTCCTCTCAGGGTCAGAGTATTATTTAAAGTTGCAACACTTCAAAATTTAAGCTATGCAATTGAAGCTTGTATTTTTTTCTCTTTTGTCAAAGATTTTTATGCTTTGGAAAAACTGACACGTTGCCTTTTAAAGCAAAGCCTTGGGTAATGAAAAGCAAACATTTTGGGTACTTGCTCAGTGAGTCTGTACAGCTGGCAACGTGTTTCCATTAATCCCCTTCATAAGTTTTGGCAAGTGAGGATAAATTGGCACAATGACAGTACAAAAGGTAACAAGAATAATTCAGGAGTGGAATCTATTGTTACAAGTAATGACAATGATGTAAAACTGAAGTATAAATTCATAAGCAATATTTATCAAATAGAAATATGGGTAAATAGAGAATTTTCTGACAATACATGGTCATAATACATTTGTATTTTACAGATTTTATTTTGTCACCTTGAGATGCACCATTGTCAGAGCGGTGAGAGGTGTAGAAGGCCTAAAACTCACAACGCCCAAGAGCAGCAGAAGACAGGTGGACTCGGTTCCACAAGGGCGAAGTAGTTCCTGGCAGAAGAAAACAAGACAGCACCCCAGGGCAGCTGTACGCCCCGAACAGAGATAGGTCATCAGTGAAGCACAGGAGTAGCAGCAGCACCCAAGCAAAAGAGGCACAGGGTGAGACAAGGGCAGCCCTGACCCAGCCACACCACCATGTCCTTGTGGTGCAGGGCCCCCACCGACCACCAGGGCCCCCACCGACCACCAAAAGCAAGACAACCTGGACCCAAGCAAAGGGGACACTGTCAGAGCCCTCAACACAGACAGAGTCAGAGTCAGACATCCACCAGCCAAACGCATCAGCTGGAATTCAGAAAAACCAAAGTAGGAGGGCACATTACCACTCCACCTGGTGAGCTACCCCCTGGGCAGTAAAGAGATGAACACCCACCAGAGCCCTGCGGCCAGTCCAAAACATCTCCGGTAGCCATAGGCCATCCAACCAGAGTTGACCGCTCCGGGCATGACTCGAACACCCACACAAACAACGCCCCACCAAGCGGAGCAAATGGATCGTGCTGATGCGTATTTATAGTGGTCACTGGGTGAGATGCAGTCAACACCCTAGAAAGGTTTCAAGACACACACTCACCCAAACATTTAATTTAGAGTGGTCAAAAACCTAAAATACTTTTTTTTTAAAGGCAGTTAACTTGGAGTACCTATGAAGAGGCTAACAGCACCACTTTCCTACTGTACTGATATTTCTGATATATTTATTTTCTTTGCTATCTACTCATCTTTGTCTTGCTTTGTCTTGTCTTGTATTTTCTCCTCAAATAGTGTAAGAAAGATTTTTTTGTAGTGTGAGTTTGAGATGGGGACTGATTGTATATGAAGTGATCAAGAGCTAAATGATCACAAAATGAGGAAGCTACTGCTGTTCCTTGGTTCTGGAGTTGCACATCTGGTAGCCCTCCAAGTGCCCTGAGGGTGTTGCAAAGATGAGTTCCACTCCTTGACTCCCTCAGATGGAGTGAGGGGCGATTGAGGACTCTGATGACGGGAAGGGGAAAAAGCTGGCTGTCTGGGTCTGATTACTGTTGAGCAGCTGCTCAGTGTAAATCATCCTTCATTAAATACTCTTACGGAAATAATTTGTCACTAATCCACAAAAACTCACAAAAGATTTAGTCCAAAATAATAATAATAAATTTCAAAGCCCAAAATGCCTCCTTGAAAGTCAATTTTATTTTGAAAGCACATGTGAATTATCTCCCAAAGGGAAGATGACAGAATCCCCAACATCCACCTTTTTTTATTTGAAATTATGACTTTGGCCAAACCAGTGTTCTCAACATTAGAGACGAGATGCTTTGTGAATATTTTTAAGATCAGAGGAAATGTTTAAACCAACAGAGCCAAGCTCGGGTCACAGTGGATATGCTGGATGTAAGTAAGGAATGATTTGCAATAGGGTCTCATTGTGGAGGGAAAGAAGATGATGCCTCATTTGGATGCAGTTAATTAGAAAGACTGATTGATTTGATGGCACTACTGAGGCGGGACAGTGAAGTGCACTGGTCTGTGAAGGAGTCCACGCTCAGGTCGATATTTATGCCTTCCAGGGAAGCTTTAATAACAACCTGTAAGGCTCTGTGAAAAGCTCCTGGCTGCTTTTCTCTGCTTGTCATCAAATGCTCAGTCGAAACATTAAACCATAAATTCTTATCAGATTTGCTTTTACAATAACGTTTGGAAGAAAACAAGAGTGTCTGTGTGTAGGACCATAGATATTTTGATGATAAATACATTTTAAAAAATGAATTAATTTAGTAAAATATTTATTATAAGTAGCGCCCCCTAGTGACCTCAACATTAATGGGGTCACCAGCCCTCAATATTGCAGGTATTTATGTATAAAAAGAAAAAGAGAAGTCTAATTTAAATACCTTCATTTGCTGTGTAAGTGTACCTTTTCATGTACGAATATACGGTTATCTATTTTGGTTTCTTTTAGCAGTCAGAGCTTCGTTTAAGTCAATGCATCTTGAACTCAGCAAAATAACCATAACCTTCAATTACGTATGCACCAAACTTATTGATTATTCAAAAGCAAAAAGTCTTTAACAATTTCATTTCAGCTTATAACTTAAATCAAAGTGTACTCTTAGCCATTCTAAAACAAAAGGAAAGTTAAGGGCAGTTTATGTCCTCTAACCAGATGAATGCCCCGAGTAACAAACACCCCACACCATTGACAGCGACCAAAAAAAGTACTCCTACGCAACCACTCCGATTCCGTAGGAACATCCTCATCCGTCTCCGTTCCTTGCAATGGCAAGCCACAATGCTTTAGCCAAGCACCAGTAGCATTAGATAGCTGAACTAGCAGCCAAACCAGCTCCTTCTCTGTCCAGTTGGTCAGTCACATAGCGCCACAATTCTGTCAAGTTCACATCAGAGTCTTTTTGTACACTTCCACATCACAAAGACAAAGTTAATCCTTACGGGTTTCGTTTTACATGCGATTGTTTGTGTAACACTGGCCACTCAATACGCTCCTCCTGCCGCCATTGCTCTCCTCCACCTCCAGTTATTCGCTCTTCTTCTTCCACTGGGATAAGCTTTAAAAAAAAACTATGTACTTCTCCAAAAACAAACAAAATTTCTAAGCCAATATATTTAACTAAATAAGCTTTTATGAAACAATTTTAAAGATTTTAAAGTCCTATTTACTCTTCAAATGAGCTTCCCTTTTTAACACATTTATTAAACTTTTAATTATTGCTAACTTTGAACCATTATGCTAATGAACTCAAACACAACAAGGTTACATTATGTATTGTAAGCTGATGTTGAAGAATCTCTGACATTCCTCTGGTTCCTCATTTTGGTGAGCCAACTAACTTGTGTTACCATGTGTAAAAATATGTTTTATGATAAAGGCTATATGATGTAGCACTAACACAAAATTAAATCACTTTAGGATTTAATAACCCTAAGCATTGGTAAAAATGTTCAGCATAACACCCATCCATTCATAGTCTATACCTGCCTGTCCTTGGAGGGTCATGAAGGAGCTGATGCCAATCTCCAGCTGTCATTTGTTGAGCGGCGTAGTACACCCTGGACAGACTGCTTGTCTATAAAAGGGCAACATAAAGACACACAGGACAAACCCCTATGCATGCACACATACATGCACTCACACATACATGCATTCACTCATACTTAAGGGTAATTTAGAGTGACCAATTAACCCAACAGTCATTTTAGGAGAGAAATCCGAGGGAAACTATGTAGAAAGAAGGTTCTGGGATCCATGCCCTTTTTGTTGCAAGACAACAGTGCTACCAAATGTAATATTGTGTAGCCATAGCAAATGTGCCAAATGCAGGCTAATAATTTCCATCTATCATATTTAACCCAAAAAATAAATGAAACAGGACAGTTTTATATATACGTCTAATACTTATAGCTTGGTTTTAGAAAGTGAATTACGAGAAACCAACAAAGGCTTTTATAGTTTTCTTTATGGGAGCAAAGGAAAGAAATGAAAGTGCTCTGAGGCAATGATGCCGAGTGTCTTCTAGAGACTCATCGCGTTTTAAGACAAAACAGAAGAATAAATAGGGGGGAACAGAGTTATGCCACTTGTCCATGTAGCTGACGTTTTGTAGGTGAATGTATTCACACAACATTAAATATTCATGTGCACCTTGATAGACATAGACAGATATGGATATGTGCTAGATTTTTCTCTCTCACGCACAACAAACAATAAAAGTCAATCATTTTCCTTGACATCCAAATTAAAACCAAACGTTCCTTGGAGGATTGTATAACTCAAGTGGTGCGTGTTTATGACAGCTTCATCATAGTGGTATGAAATGCAGACCAGACCAGAGGGACACTGTTGTTTACCCCCAAACCATTACCTTCTATTGTGGCTTATAAATCATTCCTCGTATTCTCTTAGCCTATTTTTTATATTATTATTTCTTGTCTGATGTTTGTGCTTTATTAACACTTGCATCCTTCATGCTTGACTGAACTGGATGAGGCCCGGACTTCTGGTATCATCGTAGTACTTTGTGAAGTGGAACTGATTTTGCTCTGCTGTTTTTAGGGATTTGCTATTTGGCATTGTCCAAAAGTGCATGTACAGTACAGAATGTTATATTTTTTATATCCCAGTAGAAATGCCAAAAGCTAAATTGCATTATGTGTTATATTTTCCTTACACGTCTTTAATTGAAGCTCAATTTTTGCTTGTTTCTTATTTTTATGTTGTAAACATCTATAAGTGAATTCAGATCTTTACCCCAAGTGCTTAGGCCATCCATCCATCCATCCATCCATCCATCCATCCATCCATCCATCCATCCATCCATCCATCCATCCATCCATCCATCCATCCATCCATCCATGAACAGCATGTAATAAAACATTCTTGCTAGTTTTAGTCAGCACCTTTACTTTTGCTTTTATTTAAGAGTTAATGTATACATTAACATTATATGGGCTTTCTTAGATTATTCAGTCAGTCATCTTAATGTATCTAAACTTTTGGTTCTCTTTGCCTCACATAAAATAATAAAAGTCTAGTCTGATTTAAACTCAAACAGTGAAGGGAAAAATATTTAGTTTTTTTATGTATCATATATAAACATCTGGCTATAATTACAGTATATTAATATGTTTAAATAATCTGGGCTACATCACTGCCTTTTTATGTTTTTTTTTTTTTTTTGCTGCAAGCTTTAATTTAATGTCATTAAAGGGAAATAGATTTTTTTTCATCTCCTTTAGAGGATGATAGAAAGATTCTGAAAATCTGATGCAACTGCTTTCGCTTTTTCTGCCGTAAGCAAACATCTGGTCCAGGGTTGAATGAGGCCTTAAGGAAAGCTTCATTTTTTTTATGTTCCAGCATCTTTTCAGATTTATACCAGAATTGGACGAGTCAGGAAGGAGGGGGCAAAGTATGATGTTTTGTTGAGAACTAACCAATAGAGAAAAAGTTGCTACTGCTTGGCGTACCTAAACTTACAGCATGCATAAAATGTACCCTGAAGGTTAAGCACAACAAATGGAAGTTGTTATATCAGAAATGAAAGAGAATCCTAGTAATGCAGTTTTAAAATGATAAAGAAATTTCCCTTTGAAGTTTAATGCAACTCTACTCTTGTGGGTGCTTCTAGCAAATACAAATTAATTCAAATTCAAATTCAATACAGCTTAAGATGCATATTTAAGTTGTTTTCTATCTATCTTTACTAAATTTATAGAACAAAATTAATAGCTTATCCATATAACTAACCACGACATTACATTGCTGTGGTAATAGGAGTAGCAGTGGCAAACTGGGTCGTCATAACTGGACCTTCTCTAACGAACAACCCAACACCCATAAAGCTGTTTCTAAACTAATGAATCACAATTGAATTATTCTTCAGTGGACAATGAACACCAGTTTTATTAATTTAAAAACATAAAAAGCAAACATACTGATCAGCAAACAAAAATACAAGTCATGTACTGCGGAATCAAGATGAAGAAAAAACTGATGAGCCTTCAATATTGATGCTACAGGTTAATGTGTATGTCAACGAAATTACTGTTTGACACAGCTGAGAGTCTCGAAGCCCTTCCAGACTTCTTTGTGCAGGGATTTCTTACAGCAACAGAAACTCCTGATCCAACTGAAAACCGGGCTTTGAGCTGAGTTTATCCTTTCCAATTGCTGACCAAAAAAGGCTATTAACAGGACTTCCTGCATTCAACAAAACTTTTTAAATAATTCATGTTTTTATTATTCATAGTACTGAAAAGGACAAAAATTATTTTTTTACTTTTCTTAGAGTCCTTGAACATATCTTACAAGTGACAACTCTGCATACTGAGAAAACTCTCACTGTGGCAACTAGAATAATTACAAATCAAAATAATAATAATTTAGATTTTAGGTATACAGATAAGAAACCTATACTTTTAGAGTGAACAAACTCTTTTCACTACGGAATTTAAGTTTGAATAAGGTATCATGCTAGTAAATAAAAACACAAATGCACAGTTGGCTTGCAGACTCTTTATGCTGCAGAAAATAATTATTTGATTTAAATATATGTATTTTAAACATTGAATCTGCTTTCAATTTTTTAAATCCACTTAGGGCCTTTTCTGAATAACTTAAAGGAACTCACAGTTTGGCACTGATATTTACTGTTTTTGTACAAAAAGAATGCTTCAAATTGTTTGCATATGCTATGGTGGATGTATTAGAAACTGTATTACTGGTCTCATCTCAGAGTGAAATCATTCATACAGATTCCCACACAGCAGAAGAAGACCAGTGAAGTTTGTTTGTCTTTGTATGTAAATTCAAGACAAGATTTATTTATAAAGCACTTTAAGAACAACCAAAGCTGACTAAAGTCCTGAGCAACTCAAATAGTGGCACAACATTTAGAACAAAATACAGAACAAAAACGAGAAAAGTGACATAGATCACAAAATAAATAAAATGATGCATTGTGGGAGTTTTGCTCAATCTAGATGAAAAGATAATGAGAAATTATGAGTTTTTAAAAAAATGTACAAGGATCGAGGCTCAGCTAATATGCGTTGGCAGGCTGTTCCATAGTCTTCAGCGAAGTTTGAGGGACTTTGAGAAGCAGCTGGTTCCCCAATCTGAATATGTCAGAATCACTTACTTTGGGACTCTATCGGACCATTTTCACAACCCAACAGCTGCTTCCTATTATTTCTTTTGCCACCATTCAATTCTCACCTGAAAACATCGTTAATGTCAAAATGACTAGTCTGCTCTTCTTCTGGGCATCACTTTCACCTAAATGCCTGTGGGTCATCATACTCAAGTATGGGAATCCAATCCAATCACTCTTAACCTTCATTACTCTAAGCTATCCTTGAATACAAAGCACCTCCCCAGAGCCACAACAGTCGACATGCAAGTAAGAAATAATCCATTCATACGTCGCTACCCTCAGTTTCACCTGAGCACCACAAAACTGCCTCTGCTTTGCTTCAGATTATTGACTGAGTATACAGGTCACACGACTTCAGCTGGTTAATATCCAGATACTTGCATTAAACATCTCTATTGTACATTTTAGCAGTCTGGGCCTTGCATGGTTCTTGCATCAGAATCAATATCTAAACATCCCAAAATGGCATTGTCAAGGTATGTTTTATCCAAGCCCAAACACGATTTATTTTTCAATCCTAGTTTGTGATTTATGAATTCTAACCTCATACATTTGCTGTCAAAACAAAAAACAATCCTAAATGTTTTTATTTTTCCCAGCTTTAGAGCTATTAGAGCTTTAGAATTACTTTTAAGATTGAGTGAGATATTTAATTCCCTTCAAGACATGCATGTTAACTAGCTGCTTATTTTTCCACCATGCCTGACCATAGATGTTGGTCTGAGTAGAAAATGAGGGGGTCCTTACAGCCTTGGGGCAAACTGTGTTCAGCAGATGGCAAAAGCCATTTTAAATCCCAGCGGAGGCCAAACGACTCCAAACCACCTTTTGTTTCTTAACACACTACCACACACACTTCTGTGCCGACGTGATAAAAATCAATCTTACTGTGACACTAGCCCCCTCAGCAACCAGGGGGCCTGAATTTATTGGTCTAAATTAAAACCGGGCCGGAACAGCTCTCACAGGAAGCCGTAAGTGGTACAGTTTACAAAGCAGACAGACCATACTATGTTGGCAAAATAAAAGATCCTGAATAGAGCCCAGTGGCACACCTGGTCATTTAATGTATAAGTCAAGCTTTTTTGAACATAGCTTTTGCACTTTAAGTTATTGGTCGACATGAAGTACAAGTAGGTTTTTCCACACTAATACCTTTTTTGCAGCTGTGTGGTTTTTGGCCAACTGTCTCTCAGTTTGGCTTATGAGAAAATGTCACCTTAAAAGTTATTTAAATTCTTGAGTCTTGTTGACATTGAAACAAGAAAAACACTCTTAAAGAAAGAACTGACACTGAGGACACATTGAATTTTCTTGGAGTAAGAAATTGAATCTTGCCTGGAGCATAGCAACTGATGGCATCAAAAACCAAATTAAGACAGGTCCATCAATCTTATCTAAATCAGTATTATAACACTTCTTTTTGTCTTTTCTTTGTAAGTCTCCGAACTAAGGGAGACCATACTCTTCCAAGGGATGAGTCGATATCTGGGTCCGCTCCACCAATCAAAATTGGGGTAACATGACAGCCAAGTGGTGCTAGAGACAAATAATAAACTGGCCCAACAACATCAACAATGCATAACTCTGATTATATCATCAGTGGGCTGTTTCACAAGACAATCTGTCTACCACATCTAATTATTCCACTTAATAAAAGCTAGGTTCTTGTTCTAAGTTTAAACTGTTAATCATCTTTAACTTATTTCAAAACCTGCTTCACCTCTAAATTATAGCAGCCAATGAGTTTATATCCTCCACCAGTCTGGATTTCAAACGACTCCAAAAAGATTTTTAAGGAAACTGGAGGAAAGCATTTATTTTAGATAAAATACTGATGCATTGTCAAAACTGTAATCTGAAAATAACAGTTTTCTTTGCAACTACAGAGTAAAACTGTGAACAGTGAATAAACTAAAAATCTAACACCTTTGTTTAGGGAATGGAACACAACCAGAAAATAAAAACAAAGCGGAACACAAAACTGCATTTTCTTGCACAAATTTCAACCTTTAAAACAAAAACACTATTTCACAAAACCAGGAATTAGAAAATCTATTTTCAGATACTCAGTATCCCATAATGAATGCTGATATTCTACAAAATGTCATAAATTTAATTTGTGATTCATTTCTTCCTCATATTCTGCAACTTTTTCTACCTCAGTGTCGACTTTTCTCCAGCTCCCTCCCCTCCTTCACATATTTCCTTGTCTTCTCACCTGATACCCATTCCTTTTATTAATTACATATTTTGGTGTCTTTTTTAAGCTCCTGGCGAGGACAAACTATCATAATGTGGAGAGATTGTACATGCATAAGGTTGGGTGAAATAACACTTGCAAACTATTCATAAATAGATTGCAAATAGATAAACAAGCTGGAGAATGTCAAGTTTTCTATTTATTTCTTAGGTATTATATTGGCATTTACACAATTAGTTTTTATATTGCATGCTTTCATAAAGCATCAGTGTCCTTGATGAACACAAACAACTGCAAAGAACTTTTAATGAAAGGGCTTAGCGGGTTGCAATTCTGTGCCTCCTTAAAACTCTACCATTTGTTTACTTTTATCAATATGCCTAATGAGCTGGAAAATAACCTGCATTCAGATTGTAGCAGTTGGTGTCCAGCTTTTCCATTGTGGTGTGGTGCAGTGTTTCACAATTGCTCATTTCAAAGGGAGAGCTGCAATCAGACCAAAACTAACCTTCCTATTATGGCTTCAAGCTGTCATCTCCATCAAAGGAGCTTCAGAAACTATTTGCCGTCTTTCAGAAAAGCATGTAGTTAGGGCAAAGCTTGTGTAGAGGTACCAGGATCAAAGATTTACGGAGGTCCACATAAAACATTTAGTTGTTTTTCAAGGGCCAGAAAAGGTCAACATTTCTATCTTTGTGCTGTTCAGGCAGAAGAAAAAGTGCAATAGAAAAATTGCCTATCATCAAATGTTATGTGAAACAAGTGGAGATGAGTTCAAGAATCAGACACGTGGCTCTTCTCTGCAAAATTATCAATGTTTAACGTAAATACACAAAGACGGGAATTTGATGCCGTCATAAAGACATCTCAACCCAAAGTGAAGTGAAACAGACAGAAGAGACATTGGCTTTGTCTAGAAAAGCATTTACTGGAGGTTAGCAAAGTCTGAAAACAGAAAACATTTTACAGCATTCATGACATCAAGATTAACAGATCTCTATCGTCAGAAACTGACTTCTTGCTTCAGTGTGAGGTTAGATATTTAGAGCGAACTTTAGAGCTTAATCCTTGAAGCAGTAAGAGCTTTCATGTCTTGTTCAAAAGCAGAATAAATTCACCTTGAATTAGAAGGTGTGTTTGGCCTTGTATTTGACACAATGTGAGGACCATTTTCCTAACTCATACAACATTTCAACGACTATGACTGCTCCTTATGGGACCCCATAAAAAGAAGTGATTTTTTTCAGATTATGGGTTAGGCTAAAGTGTGAATTCTGTTTAAGTTAGGTTTAGAGTCGGGTTTAATCTGTAGAAATGAATGAAAAATGAATGGAAGTCATTGCAAAGTCCTTGTAAAAATAACAAGACATACTGTGTGTGCTAGTGTGTGAGAATGAGATTCTCTAAATTCACATTGCTCAAGTAGCTGTGAGCTCCATCACCTCATCTTTTTATCGTTTAACAAGTGTCAAAGACTTTTTGATCTAAATAGAATCTGCAGTTCTTTTTTTTTTTTAGTCAGAAACAGCTCATACACTTCCCATGTACTGGGATACCAAGAGTGCATTTTTATGACCCGGTTGAGTAAAGTGCAGACATTAGATCTCATTGTTGTTTACTATCTTGTTTCTGGCCTTGTCTAACACAGCAGTAAATAGTGGGAAGGTTGTAGACACCAATCATTTCTCTCTCTCTGCATTACTGGCTTTGTGTGTGATAATTTTGTGGCTAACATCCCTTTGAACTTCTCCATGTCAGAGCAGATACTGTTAAGTTATTTTTGTACGGTTAAACTACATCTAATTAACCAAATTGGGTTGGTAATTATGTAAGAAATTAAGGTTAACTGATTATCATATATGCTAATACAACTTTTTCTTCATACTTTATTAAATAATTCATATAAAAAAATGAGCAAGTAAATAAAAAGCTAAGTAAGCTTCTGTCTGCGCTGAGCAGCTCAGACTACAATAAAGTACATTACCTCCATTAGTGTGTGAGTGCGTGTGGGTGAACACCTGAATGTAGCGTAAAGAGTTTTTCTGGGATTTCCTAATTGGTTGACATATAATAATGAGTAATAACATTCCAATAATGACCCAGTTTTTGGTTAAAAGTACCAGCCTTCTCTCCTAACACCACAAAACTAAGATTTGAGTTGATCATAGGTGGCAGTTTTTCTGTGTACTGATGATTTGCAGTGCCAAAAGATAAAAATATACATCAAATTTGATGGTAAAGAATAGCAGAGTAGATACTAATATCAATAGTTTAAAATAGTATTTGAAGCAAAGAATTGCTTTAACATCGGACTCTTCTAAATTATCTATTAAATTGCGTCACTTCACTAATCTACTTAAAGTATTTTCATATGATTATATTGCTATACCCTTCTCACATTTAAAGTGAGAGCCTGTTGAACAACAGATGTCCTTTAAGTGCCTGTAAGTTTCAATAGCCTCCTTTCATATGTGTGTAAGGATTATAACTTTGCCAATAAAAATTTAAATCCCTTCAAGGCTCATTAGGTAAATAATTTGAAACCTTCTTTATAACTTATTCTTCTTCGATTGTAGTGTAGCAGCTTGATTGGTGACTATTAGAAGAAATGATCCAGGGAAACACTACAGAAACACAGTGGTCTGGTTTGTTGGAAGGCATTGTTACAATGCCTCTCTGTTGGACCAGCAGTGAAGTGAGAGAAAAACCCCTTCTGGAGTGTAGAAGAGGGTTGAGAGACTTATCCCACTCATAGTATGAGTGCCACTTCCCTTGATGTCTAAAAACAAGCATTAGAATAAAATATGTCTCAGCACATTTTGGTAAGACAATCACTGTCCCTCTCCCAGGCTCGATTTCCTGGTTTTCCTTTTAAGGAAACATCGACAGATTCTCAGATCACTCCACATTGATATTTTAAGGCAGGGAGACATATCAAGGCATTGAAATAAATGTGATAGTATGAATCTATCCACTGCCAGCTGCTTCTCGGGCCTGATCCCAGTCCATCAGGGCATGAAATATTCATCCAAAATTCCAACATGTCTGTTTCGAATACTGTGCAATAGGGATCATGCTGAATCCTGGAACACAGTGGTCATAGCACATGTCCGTGGAAAATTGGAGAAACTTTCTCTTTGTTTTTGATGCAGCATAGTCAAAGGAACGTGTAAGAACGGTGCCAGAACTCATTTCTGCAGCATCTTGTTTCCAGATAGCTATCTCTGTCACATTGCGTGTGCAGTCGAAATGTTTTTGTTGAACACTGAGCTCAGAACTCATTCCCACTCCTTTTCACAGACTTGGTTCTGTTAACATAGATAGATATTTCTTTAGTCTACATTAATAAGCAGCTTAAGATTTATCATAAATGTCAGGGGGGTATTGAGGAATCCTAATGAAATTTCATGTTCTTCAAGCGATAATATTCCTCTGACCTCTCTCTTTTTACAACAGCAAGGTTTAACTGCTTAATGTCAGCTAAATAAGCTGGTGGCATCAAGCTCCGTTACAAAAAAAATAAATATATATCTTTTTTTTGTTTTCTTGCTCTCATGGATTTCAGCTCCTTTCATAATAATAGAAAATAATGATAACCCCCATCCTTTCCCCAGCCTCTTTCAGACTGCGGTGGGCAGCAAGTTAATGACACTGGGCCGTGTTGCGGTTGGCTGCGTCCCCGCACATAATTATACTCTGATTGTCACAAAAATCGGCTGTACTCGCTACCACGGCTGCTGTTTAAATCCTTCCCCCTCTCCCCCTGCAGATGAACGAAAAGTCACATTATCTCTGCTGTGCCGGGGCTTCCGCTGTAACTGCCCTGAAATGAGTAATTAAAATTTAACTTCATAATGATAGGTGCAGCCTGGAAATTAATTGCCTTGTCTGAAATACAAATTCTGTTTTTACATGAGATTGCCTGCAAGACAGAACCTGGGTGGTTCTTCCATGTACCCATGTATTGATAGTGATTTCATAATGATAATAATATGTTTTTAACTGCAGGAGACAAGGGAACTCTGTTCATACAGTGGTCAACTTTATAAAATGTGAAAAACATATAAAACAGGCAATGTAAAATCTGTTTAGTTTGATCACATACTATATTTTTCATAAAGCAATGGTTTTCAAACTACAAAAAAGGTAATAAAAGCAATATATAAGAACTATCTGTGAGGCATAAACTGTAGGCTATGGCAGCCATGTTGAATTTTGTGATCTAGACTAGTGAGAAACCTGTCTACATTAGTATTTTGATTGCAGGGAATGTTTGTATTTTTAAATTTTTACTTTGTAATGTACCAAGAATGAACAGATTCTTTTGTTTTTGTGACAAAACATAAACAGAAAAGTTGAATTTCTGTTGTAGGTCGATTGGAAATTGTTCTGACAGTAAAGGAAGGCATAGTTTTTATATGATGTTTTAGACACATTCTCTTAATAGATTGACAGGGGAGTGTAGTAAATAATATTTCTGACATTCTCTGCAGTTCTCTCTTTCCTGCAGATTTTAAAGAAAATATCACCAAAAATACTACCAGAGTTGTAAAATGGCTATCAGATGAATTGCTATGGGCCAAGTGTCCACTGTGCTTCACATTGGCCAGCTTTACCACGTAAGCATGTATCTGTGGAGGTGCCTTACATGGCCACACTGAGAAACCACTTGGAACAGCTGCTCTTGTACTTCAGGAACAGAGCAAACCCCGCTGCTTCTCCCAAAGGTACTGCAGAAGTTCTTGCCTTACGTGAGCTGAAAGTGAAGATAGATAGGCTTTGTGGATTTAACCTCAAATATATTGCCGTATGTAGATACTTTGCAGACATTTATATCCCTATTTTGAAACCAGCTGCCATTGAGCAAGTAAAATACATATAATAGCTCTGCCGACATAAAGCAGTAAAAAGCTCCTAAGAAATAAATCTGGTGTACTGAGTGCCTTTGCGTGGAGGTAAAATACTGCAAATGTCTGTCTCTTGAAGGACTATATTTATTCCTTGCCACCTATTGCTTCTATGCCCTCCATTTACTGCAGTAGGATGTGCTTTCTCTCTTCAAAAAGGAGGATGGCATCTTCCTGCCAATCATAGGGCTGCTACAGTATGTTTTATCATCGTGTTCATTTAGCAAAAACATTAGAAATGACAATAAACTTTTCACCTGCATCACTGTCAATATTTCACCAAGACCCTTTAACAGGAGATATAAAAGCTTATGGTGGATATGTTGTCTAAATTATCCTCAGAATGTGACACGTTTGGGTTTCTGATCCTGCTGTCATCCAGTACTCTGATGGTTCTGATCAGTAGTGTCATCAATGTGAGGGACTTCTCTCAACCATCAACAAGGTTTTACTTTATGTAGTTGGATTTTCTGCCTTAAGCTACTGCAATTTTAGGTTAACAGAAGTCACATTTAAAGCCCTACATGCAATATTTATATGGGTCAAGAGAAACATCTGCAAGAGGCAGCAAGGAGACCATCTTGCAGGTTGCACGTGGATCTCGATAAATGGGGCAGATGGTTCTGACTTACCATGACAAGTGTGTCTGGGAGTGTCTTTCCTACCGCTGAAATATTTAGGTGTAAAGTCATTTTTGATTTTACCAACAAGATTTTTCTGACTGGACGGAATATTCATGCTTTGGTGTGGTTCAGTCAGGGTTCTTATTTGACTCTGGTCTGTGGAGAGAGCTAAAGATTATGACAACACCAAAGAGGTCCTTCAGTTTAATAAATGATCAAAAAATACCAGTATAAATATGGAAACACATGTTCAGTAGTTATAAGAAGAGATTGAGTGCTGCAATGCAAGTGCAAAATGAATAATTCTAAGTCACTCCTCCTGAAACCGACAAATAATTGAAATGAAATGATGCACCATTCATAATATTTCTGAGTATTCATTTGTTTCTCGATAGGGTGTTGAAATGTGACATTAAACTTCCCATGTGGGAAACTTTTAAAAGTACATTTCATCCACCTTTTATCTTGTTTAGTTAAAAATATTTGACTGTCACAGTGCAACTTCTGATTGTTGGTCCTACTGTTTAAGCCTTTTGACAAAAATTATATTTGGCAAAAAAAATTGCTGCATGTTTTGATCGTGTTTCATGCATAACATCTGAGATGCATCATCACAGATGCAACCCAAAGACAGGGAACATATAAAATCTTAGATATCATTTTCACACATCCTAGTAAGGTATTATTTCTTTCTGGGCTGGGTGTACTACAGACGTGAACTAAGGGACTGTCTGTACTCTTAAAAATTATGCATGACATCAATTAAGATAATCTTCCTTCAGCACCTGAAGTAAATAACATTTTACTTCAGGTATAAATATAAATATAAATATAAATATAAATATATTGGTAATGGATGGGAGTTGAAGCTGCCTAAATCAAATTATGTTTTAGGCCCCATGCAGCCTTGGATTGGCTCGGGAAAAAGAGAAAGAAATGATAATGTGTATTTTCTGCCTTTGGAAAAACAAAAAAACACTTTCAGAGCAAACTTTCTCTATCAACACCAACAGCTGTACCAGCTCTGTCTATCTTCTGAAAGAGGCACAAAGTCTAACTGTATCAGCAGTGGCAAACCGGTTCCCTGGAAGTGAGAATTTCTGCAGCGTTTGCCACCACCCACAACATTAGACAGCCTTCCAAACTAGACAGACTGAGGTTCAAAGTAGATAGCTTATCACATCCTGGGTCAGGACGACTCCAGCTCAGCCATAACAAAGAGAATCCATCGTACTAGACAAAGGATGGAGGGAGGAAAGCTCACGTTGCTGAAAACATGGAGGAAGAAAGAAAAGTGTTTCACTAAATAAACATTTTGTGGAGGAAAAAAAACCCAATTAACTTTGATTTGAATCTTTTTCAGCTGCTGGTTTCCTGGGTGCTTTCTCCCTTTATTTTGGTCTTAGAATGAGTTTCCCCCATGAAGCTGCCATTGCACAACTCTGGGACAGCTTGTGAAGAGATACATCAAGGACTTGGCAAACTACAAAATGGGGACACACACAACCTCTGTTGTCCTGCCTCTCCCTGCAGCAGACCTCTCCGGGGATTTACCTCCAAGTTCAGGTAGTTGGTTGTCATGGTAACAGCCGAGACTGAGGGCTATTTGCATTGTTTCTGCTTTCATCTCTAAAACTGTGTCATTACCCATACAGTACAGGTACTCGAGTTTATTTGCCTTCTCCAGCCTCGCCTGATTGTCAGTCTATTTATGTGTCCGCCTGCTTTTCCCCCTCTGCCCCCCTCTCTCTCTCTCTCTCTCTCCTTCTTTCGCTCTCTCTGCTGGAGTCTGCCTGCTTTCCTTCTCAAACATCATCCTCTTCTGTGGCTGGTCAATCTGCGGTATTCCTCCATTAAAGATTTATTTACCGCATCTGCTTCTTTTCCAGCTCCACAGCTGGGGTACAGCATGTATCTGCGGTCTCTTTGTTCTGCATCTAATATCCAAATGTCCACCAGACAAAGACAGTGAAGGAAAGACTCTGCTATTACGTAGCAGTCTTAAAAAATATGAAGAATATTCGATGCATCACACAGAAGAAAAAAAATCATATAACATGTAAACTGTGCAAGTGTCTGATGACAAATTTGTGATGTGATGGGTTTGAGGGACTGACATTTTTTTTTTTTTAGAAACACTTCTGACATCTGCTGGTCACAAAGGGTACAACAGGATTTGCATTCACAAGAGAATCCAAGCTTGGTGCGAATACAAAATACATTTAAGTCACTCTCATTATTGTAATGTAGAAAATATCTGAACCCTAATTTATCATCATAAAGCATGTAAATATTGAAATGCAAGTTATTTATTTTCTTTTTTGTAAAAGAAAAGGTAAATCCAACAACGTAGTCATGTGTCTATATAACATGTATCTGTGCAAAATTGAATGAATGAAACAACATACAGTGATTGCATGATCAGAAATAGAGTCATAAATCACTGTATCGCATACAAGTAATTACTTAGGGGAGTCTAATTATCAATGTGCACTTATAAAAACACATCTGCTAAAAATAAACTACCTGGAGCAAACATGTCTGGCAAAACATAATGTGTTTTATTACACATAATAAGACAGATGCACTCTGGGAGACTCATATTGTAATGGATCCACAAGCTGTACATATTTGGAGATGAAAGAGAAGAGTCACAGAAGACTGAGAGAAGTCCCCAGAGCTGTCACAGTTTCATTCAGTCTGGGCGTAAGCCAGTGTATCATAAAAGGAAAAAAAAGAGCAGCAATGTATTGACTTCCCGCATCGAATTCCAAGTGCTCAGTGGTTTTGTCTGCAGCGATTTCTGCCTCTCCACAGCATCGCCCTTTTCATGCATTAGAAAACAGTTGTCAGAGGAAAGAAATTTCTAATCTGTAAATGAACAGGAAAAACTCCAATCCATCTGTTTCAAATTAAAAAATTTAAATACAAACATGTAAGTATTGGTGAAGTAATTTAAACTGTTATGATTAGCAAGGAAATTTTAAGGTTTAATGTTAACAAAACAACAGAAGGTTTGCAAAGTGCCCACATTCTCCAAATATGACAATATCATGATTGATTAAATAAAGATGGAGCCAAAAATAAAAGGTTTGAGGAAAATCAAGTGATTTTTAAGAGACAGAATTTTATTTATCTCTCTATGTTAATTTCAAGCTCCTGTCTGCATTGAGATTAATATTTCTTACAGCATTATTTGCCAAGAATAGCTTATTATCAAGATATACAGTGGATCTGTGACTCTCCCTGTTTTATATGTAACTAGTCCATATTTATGAAGGTAAACAGGGAAACAGTAATCTAGTTTTCTTCTCAATATTTATCCACCTGAACTTTCAGTATAGATTTCAGAGGACTTAGAGGAAGTAAAAAATGCTGGATTTTTATCTGTGAAACTTTATGATCACAAACAACACAAACTGTATCATCAGTAGTCTGGGTGCTGACTCAATGCTGGAGCTCTCAGACGTGGCATGAACAAGTCTGAGATGGCTCTTTCCATTATCTTACACTCGTTTAATTATCCTCCATTTACAGTACAAACTGTAAATGGAGAAACAGTTTTTTGAAGGATGGGAAGATTATTTCCCCCCATTTGACTTTTGTTTTTACAATGTTATCAGGTTCTTCGTTTTCTTTCTTACTCTGTTTTTGCTTAATATTAACTAGTATTCAGTGATCTTGAAATTATTCAGTTCTTTGGCATAACTTCATTTGGTTTGAAATGCACAAGGGTTTGCTTGTGCATTAGCTAATTCAAGACAATTATTCATGCATGGTATGTTTTTTTTTTTTTTTTTTTAAAAAGACCAAAAGGCTGCAATAATCCCTTGAGACTAAATAACATCAAAACATAAATAAAAAAGTAAAAAGAAAAGACAAATCACTGAATTAAACACATCTAGTACCCACTGTAAACTGGGTCCTGTCTTATTTATGCAAATCCAAAGATAACTTATTAACCACAGATAATTTTCATGTGTTCCTCCTAAAAATACCAACCTCATTCCTATAAAAGATACTTTTCATAGCTAAATGGTAGGTAGTGACAGAAATCTTGCAAATAAATCTTAAAATTATCACAGAGTTGTCCATTTGTTTTAAGCTGCCCTAGATCAGTACTTACAGAACTACTTTCGACTACTCAGACTTACTTGGACCAACAAAGTGAGGTAGCATTTAGTTCATAAGATCCTCGTCTCTGAAACAAACTTTCTGAAAAAACCCAGATGAGCGGAAACTGTTTAAATCAGGACTGAACATTTACAGCAGCTTTTCAACAAAGAATCTGACCAATGAATGAACTGTTTCAAACATTTGTTTCTTTTATGCCTTTATTGTCTGTATTTTTTAAAATCTTTTGTCTTTCATGAAATGCTTTTATGCCTACGCTTTGTAATTTTCTTTCTGTCTTCCCTTTGATGTTTTGCAAAGTGTTGGATTGCCTTGTGTATGAGTGGTGCTACAGTAAAATAAATTGTCTTGCCTGGAGACAAAATTTTTACCCAGTCTTGTAAAACATAGCTGAGGATCAGTCAGACTGGATGGAGATAATCTGTGAACATCAATTTTCAATCCTGGTAAGATTTCTCCAACATTCTTAAGTATTTTTTCATCGCTTACATGTTTTCTTCCCTAATTGCGCTTAATTTAGCTTCTTCCATCTTCCACCGATTCTGATAAGATTCCCTATTCCTTCATGAAGAAAAGCATATCCACAGCATTGTGCTGCCACCACCATGTTTCACCATCAGGACGATGTCCTGATATATAATGTTAGTGTTCTGCCACACAAGCTGTTTTGCAGGTGGGCGAAATAAAAAAAGTAAAAATGAGTGTGAATATTTTTGCATGACAAAAAAGAGAAATTGCTCATTGCTGCTAGTAAAGTTCCAATCATTTTTCCTCTTCAGTAAGTTTGTTGTTCTATAAATCCAACACTAAAATGTGTGCTTTAGAAAACAAAACAAAAACACAAGTTCATTCTTCCAGAGAACTTTATGTTCTCTTTCAGTCAGCAATTTCTGCCACAGTGGTAGTAAAGCCATAAAAACTCCTGGGAAACTGAATCACAACTTGGACACTGCCGACAGGTTGTAAAAATATGATGGACAGCGAAGAAACATGTGCTGGCTCTGAGAGCTTAATCCGTCTTATTGATGACAGGTCAGTGTCTCTGAGGAAACCTACGATCAATGGAACTTGACCCTCTTAAATATCAGCAGTGCTGACACCCCTCTTGTCTCTATGCTTCGCCCCAATCAGGATTGATAGCAGCAATTTTGCACTCCATAGACAAGTGACTGCTGTTAGTTCCTCATGTTTAATACTGATGATGCGGCACATTGTCCCGCACAAGCTGTCAGTTTCCGGTTATGCTTGATTATACAGTGATCTCTGTGATCACTCAACCATCACCACAAAAGAAAGTCGGGTGGTGACATATTGCGCTGGCATGTTTTCAAGCACTGAGAGTGCTGCTGTGACATTTCACATTGTTTTATACCAACATTTCAATACGTTTTCCTTCTGACCATAAATTTAAAGGAAAATAAAATTAGCTGGGCTGAAAAATATGTCTATTTTTTTATGTTATGTCACATTACCACTATGGCTGCCCCTAATGATTATTTTAGCGATCAATTATTTTCAAACTGTCACATTCTACAGATCTGTCATTTAACAACTTAAGCATATTTTATACAAGATTATAAGTACCTTAAAATTTTAAATAAATTAATAATCAGACTCCTGTGAAATAAACATTTTATGACCTACAATGCAAAAACAGCATTCTTTTAGTGAATCCTTGGTCTTTTGTAGCAAAGAATGCATCTGCAGCTAAAAACTACTTCTAATATCAACATGTAAAAATCTCAGCCCTTTCTGTTGATTTTTTTTATTAACCAATTAATCATTTCAAGGGGGGATTAAAGTGAGATTTGTTTAACAGAATGTGAAGCAAGAGAAGATAAAACTAAGTCACTTGAGGAGGTCTGTGTAAAACATAGATACAGACAAATAAGCTTTGTTCTTAATTACAAAATGTACAGCTTTTTTTGAACAATTTTGGCCTGACAGTACGGAAGTAGTACGGAAGAGGATTAGGGCCACTGAAAAAAAAAAAAGTCAGAAATTTTTTTTTCAGTGGCTCAGAAAAGGTTAAAAAAGAAGAAAAAAGAAAAAAAAATCAGCGGCACAGAAAAAAATGTAATAGTAGTTTTTGCTAAAGATGAGGCATATATTAATCAGCAGATATAGAAAGTGACCTCTAATCAAAACCAAGTAGCAAGAACAAAATATCAAAATAACACTAGTTTCTGTCCGCTACTGAACTGAAAGTTACAGTTTAACACAGCAGACATCTTATTTAGAAGCTGGTTGACATATACAGCTAACCTGTTTAATTGTGAAACATTCAAACAGAAGAACAATAAAATAAACATACCAAACACTTTCGAGACAATTCCAGCAATCAGTGGCCCTAATCCTCTTCCGTATTACGGTGTTCTTTCAGTAAAAGGCCTTTTATACTCAAGTTAGCAATGAACTGATTACCAAATTAGGTAACAATTATTTCATGATTGATTCATTACAATTAATCTAATTCATTGTTTCATCCTTAATTACTAAAAAAACCTCTTGTATAATATGTAACAGAGCAAAACAAATGGTTGCTTAACTGAGAAGGGGAAGGATGTTGAATTAAATACATGACATTCTGTTCACTTAGTGGCAAAGCTGTTAGCCCTTTTGACTTCCAGAAAAAGGTCCGGGATTTAAATCTCAATGTAAATCTTACCGTTGTAGTTATAACATTTATTTATAAAAATAACATCCACAGAACTGCTCAGAGCAACGATGACAGTTCTTTGGGGTTTTGGATGAACACAAAGCACCTCTTTGTGAATACCTGTAAACTTCACTGAATATTTCAACGACTGATCTTTTTTAATTGAAGGCAGAGGCAGCAGGATGCTCCCTTTGCACACCTCAGTAAAGTGTGAAGACAAAAACAGCAGATTTTAGCACAACCGAAAGAAGCACAGCAATGCAATTGAATTTAAATGCCATCCTTCAAATAACATGTAAATGTTAAAATCTGAGGTCTGGTTAATTCATTTCTCCAAACAGACAAAAGCCACTGTTTATTATACGAGGTATCTTGTAGCTGTACTCGATCCAGTAAATAGCACGCAGCAGCTGAGCCTTCTCGCCAGGCCTCCTAACAAAGTCATTGACCTTTCCTATGACACTGACTATATTTCAGGGTGCAGAATGTTCAAAACTGCTAAAGCTGCGAACCGAGAGATGTAGGTTTTGTGCCATGATTAATGCTCCCTTCCTCAAATCTCTGACAAGCACAAGTGCCACTCTACCTGTTTGATGCACTTCTCCCCAAATTGAATCCTCTCCTCATCTTTCTTGTTTGTTATTTATTCGCACTTTGTACCACCACTCCTCACAGGGCAACCATCTTCTTTCATTTTCACCAGTAAAGCTTTCTGGTGTGACTTGACTTCGGCTGCGACTCCCAAAATGGCTTTGTCGGTTTTGAGGTCAACGCAGGTATTCATGGAGCCGTTCCCTCACTGAGAAGGTAATGATCAAAGTTTGTGTGCCACAGAGTTGGTATAATTTACAGAAACCCAAAATGTCCCCGGCCATCACTCTGCGGGGTGCTTCGCTTATTTTTGTTCAGACCAATTATATGACCCAATGAAAAGAATGCAATTGTTGTTCAGTGCCAGTGGTTTCCCAAATAAATAAGTGCTTAATGACCCTCTTACTCCCCCTTTTCAGCTTAATTAGGAGGGAGCAAATTTACTGAATGGATTACTGTAAAGCAGCAGACTTTGAATCTGCAAGAGGAGACTGCCAGCCCTTCATTCACTAAGCATATTGCCTTGTCCAGCTGCTTGATTGCTGCCCAAGTCACTTAACTATAGCTGACCGCTATGACTGGCTGTGGAGTTGCAGCCATTTCAACAGCCACAAATCTGGTTTACAGACAACACAAACATCCTGGATGTTCCTATAAATGACATATATATTTCTAGATAAAAGGATGAATATGTGTGTGCTTCTGTGTGTATGTCCTCGTGAACTACAATGAAACATATTTCCTAGTAGTTCCTACTTTTTACATGTGAAAATCAAAGTCTCTCACATAGGAAATATAAATAGTGACATTTACAAAGTAAAACTCTGTCAGTTGTTTCCTTTGCCTCAATTTAAGTTTATTTAATGAAAAGTAGTTCATTGGCTGCTGAAATCGGGTTGTGAGAACAGAAAAACACAAAAACACACAGCATATGTGCATGTGGACGATATGTAGTGTTAGTATTTTCCCAGTTTGATTTTATCTGGCCAGAGTATCTTCCTCCACTTGGTGCCCACGTCTACAGAGTCCTCGGGGGCTCCGTAGACGTCTATTCATCCAGAATTACCAAATTACTATTTTCAGATGCATTCATAGTCTACCACTCCTGAATTAAAAGGCTGAATTCCGTCATCTGTTCCTTCTTTGTTCATCTCTTCAGAGATCTGGTAGCTACTCATTTGATCCATGCTGAGGAAGAGATGCATGTTCAAAATGCAGCTTTGTGGGTTTGGACACCTTGTTTAACCATATTTTTACACAGTAAATATAGGTTGTATGGATTTCTTTCAACAACAGCTTTCTTGTGAAAGCATCCGGATCTGTAGAGTGCACAACTAAAACTATATAAATTTTTTTTATATATATTATTATTCCACCTGAGTCTTGAAACTCTGCAGCTTCTCCAGACGTTATGCTGCCATTGTCCTGAAACGTTAACATTTCTGGATGTTCCTCTAACCCTGTTTTAAATGTCTCCTCTACTCTTTTACAGGTTTTATAACCTTGTATAAATTATTTTTCTCTCTACCAGTGCAAATCTTTTAGATTTTACTATTAACATTTCAGAAGATTGAACAGATGGAGTGATAATAGAATTGTTTTTGGTACCAGCTCACCAAACTGATTTAATTTTTGTGTACCTATGACAGAAAGCAGTGAGTGCTGAGGCTCATGCTGTGCATGGTTTAACATCATACCGTTATTCACTCATGTTGCTATGCCAAGTCTTTATTTTATTTTTTTGTATTTGGTCTATTTAGGGGAAGAAAATTGTTCTCTCTCTTTATTTTTAGACCGTTGCTTTAAAAAAGGCCCAAAAGAATTACAAAAAAATAAGATAAGGCAGAAATCCACACATAGTGAGTAATGAGTTGAAGGCAGGAACAAGCTGCTTTTTTAGTTTATTTCAATTAAAACTAAAATTAATTAAGGGAATTTCATTCAAAATTGCTTTCAATGGTATTTGGTGTTGCATTAGAAGAAAAAACTAAAGAACTGAATTTGGTGGGGGGCAGGTGGGTGTTTGTATCTGATTTGAAATTTCACTCTCAAACAACAGATATAATTTGTCTGTTTTGGGGTTTCTCTTAAAAAAAAGAGATCTAAGATATGTTGTATCAATACCAATTGATACAACATTTTATTGACATGGTTACAAAGAAAGGAAGGCATAAACTGGGGAAAACAAAACTGCAAAGTCGCTGACCATCTTTGAAAAATAAATTAAATGCAACTGACAGATCTAACGATGTGGTTTGTTGTCCATAAAGGACAAACAACCCCCACTCAAACTGTTTTTTGTCCCTTTACATAAGTTTTAAGGCATTCAAACAAAATTGTTTTTTAATCATCACTGATTGCAAATTGATACAAATTATCTCATCAAACATATTTAGTGCAAATTGCAGAGTCTGTGCAATTAACACAAACAATATTTATAAGTTATGTTTCTCTTTACACACAGATTGTTTGACAAAGGTTCTCTCATCACTGGATTGGGTAAGTGTATTCCACCAGAACTTTCTGCAAAATAATTAAACTTTACTGAAATGCTCTGACAGATGGGTCAAGAAAAACATAAAAGTAACAAGATAAGATATTGGTCTACTGACATTGAACAGCAGCTTTTCAAAACCCAAGGTTGAATTTTATGTGATTGTCAGGAAAAAACACAACTTTAAAAATCAGACTAAAATATGTAACTTGTGAAATATTATGGTTTCTGAGAAGTGTGTTACAGTTGGGAACATTAATTTCCACACATGAGACTTTTTACACATAGATTCTCCCGCATGGGTTTTAAACTCTGCATTATTTTATGATTTCCACAAATGCAAAACAGGTGGGAAAGCATTCATGCGTGGAAGATTTTCCCACATGATTCACATGCTATGAAACAGTATAACCACATATGATACAAATGTGTGCAAACATTTGACACATGGAGACTGTAGTTCATAGGAGTTGTAATTTGAGTGGTTGTATCACCAGGTTATGAAATGTATTCCAATTTTCCCACCCAAAAAATTGAAGTGTTTCAGAAAAATTCACTCAGTTATTTGTCGCTGAGTGACAAATAACCAATATTTTATGGATAAAAGGATCTGTTTCAAGTTATAGTCAGAATTCAGTCTCACTACAACTTGAAATAGGCATGATTGGTTTTCACACGGGAAACAAAAGTTATTCTAGCTATTTCACATGGGATGTGATATGTGTTTCATACTTTATACCATTAATGTGTTTTCAAAACAGACTCCCTTTATGGAAAAATTCCTTACATGTTTAACATATTTCATGACATTTTTTAAGCACAGCAAGTGATTAAATGTCTTTAGTGACTTTTCTGCTCAGACTTGTGAGTTATTCATTTTCCTGTTATCATAAATAAATAAATAAATAAATAAATAAATAAATAAATAAATAAAATGATGCATTTAGTTTATTTGCTTAGTAGAAGGAGCTCAAGCTGTTTTACATATTGATATTTATACCACAATCTGTCCTCTAGAAACAGCAATATGTTGTTTACACACAGAGAGGCACAGAATCTCTTTTAGGAAGGTAGTTATGACTTTGTATTAGAGAAAAACATTTTATTGATATACAACTAAACTAAACAGAATAAATAGTTCCAATCAAAGCATTGTAATTGCTATGAGTAATGAGTCTGAAGTGAAACACATCATGTACCTGAGTTTTCAATTCAATTAAAACTAAGAAGATGCAGATATAGATAGACAAAAAGACACTCGTGGAAAATAAAAAAACAATTTCTAAAATATGATTATCTATGCTACACATCATAAGTAGAGCTAGTTAATATGTAGTTCCTGGATTTTTTTCTGGCTTCAAATTGTTTGTCTCTTCGTGAGTCAACTAAATATTTCCGCATCCATTTGACAAACAGATTAAGATCTTTGCTTAGTATCAAATGGATATTGTTAATATCTCCAACCCATACAGTTTTTCTAAATCGAATCAATGTTAGCAAAAACAGATTGTTCTGTAACTTGTGGGGAATCCCATTTTGGGGCAACATTCACAATTTATTTCCTCCTCATATGGCCAACATATGTAAATGTCTGCCTGGATTTTACATCAAAAATGACTAATCAGTGTTTTCCAGATTCAAGCGCTTTGGTCTACAGAACTGTTACGTTGCAGAAACACCTGTCCATAAATGAACAGTGACCAACGCACGCCTTTCACTAGATAAAAGTCAGATTGTCCAGGAGAAAATAGATGAGTTAAGATGTGCTTATCTTTACAAAAATGCAAAGGGCTGGGCCACCTTCCAAGCCTCCCACTCTCATACTCATGTACACACACAAGCACACACACACTGCCAATTCCACTACTTCTGCTGCAGTCCAGCTGGCACTGTGGAAAGGATGCTTTGATGTTGGAAGAGACCAAAAAAAAAAAAAAAAAAGAAAAGCTGCTGCAATTGCATGATGGGAAGAAGCTGTAAGTGCTTCTGTCAGTACTAGAACTATTTTAGCTACTGTGCTGGAGGCAGCATGGAGACAGCTGGAACAGGAAGATCTAAATGACGACAGAATCTCTTAAGAACAGGTTGCTTGTTTGGAGTACCTTTCATCAGAGAGAAGACTGGACACACTACTTCTGACTGAGAACTTAATTTGAGGTGAAAATGAAATACTGATTGTGTTTGCATAGATGTATTTGCATCTGAGAGTGAACTAGCACCATACACAGCTCTTTTATCAATATTTTATGGATCTTTGTGGCGAAACAATACCAGTTATCCAACTAAATCCACTCCCCTCTTAATTCAGGATCTGTCTGATTAGAATGCCAATATTGAAGTGCTATAGCACCGTTTTAGACGGATTCTCTAATCAAAGCTTCCCCTTGGCCAGACTGAGCTATTACAATAAAATGTGATCGGACTGTGGAAAGAAGGGGGGGCACTCGTTTCACCGGACGTTGCTATAAAATAACGAAACATTACATCAACTATTTTCTGCTTTTTATTAGTACCACTGAACTCCACACACACTCACAGATCAAACAAGCAAAAAAAAAAGAAGAAAAAAAGGACATCTGTAGGTCTCTAGACATTGTCATCAGAGCCTCCTCTGAGACTGCAACCAGGTCTGTGTCCCATTTTCACATTGCTGATTATTCCTCAGCACCAGATCAGAATGAAGCAGTGATCAAAGACCAAGTGGATTTACTCCACTGGAATCCTCAGCCCCTCACGCAGAAGAGGTGTGTGCTCTGACACCTGTTGATCAAACTACAGAACTGCAGCCTTGTCTGAGGAGGACGGTTATTGATTCAGCAAGTCTCATATGTAAGTGAGCTTGAAAAAAAAAAAAACCTGCAGAGATGGAAACATGAAAGAGTATTGTACTGATTGGGAGCTAAAAAGCAGCTTGGAAAGGGTTAACTCTCCTAATGCCATATCTCTGTGATGCATTTCAGATGTCCAAGGACCATGAATTCTTGCCCTGATAAGCTGTCAGGAGCATCGCCCTTTCCACAAATTGTGCATGTGTGCATCTGTGAGCTGAGGAACTGCAAGCTTGAATGGACAGCCTCAAGGTTAAATGCTTTTAAAAACAAAACTGCATAAATTCTGCCTAATAATTCATAATAACGACCCGCAGTTTGCTGGATGCTTGTTTATCTCATGTTCATTAACATGCCCAGCTCGTGGTGCTTATTCTGTAAAACTTCTCCGAAGTGGGAGAAAGGGAGAATCATTAGAGGGCATATGGAAATGATTAGACTCTGCACCATAACTCCATCCATAACTCTTCGGATAAAAACCTCAGAAAAACAGTGAGAATCAAGATTTGCAGAGAGAAATGTTCTGTTAATCGGTTCTGAACTGTATGTGTGTGAGTTTGAGACTTAGCGTGCCACTTCCTCTGCTGAGCTATTTTGACCTCTCTTGGCTCTCATCCTGTCTCCTTGGCCCGTCACTTCCTTGATCATGATCTCAGATTCCTGCAGAGGCCTTGAGAGTCAGGCCTTGATTTTTCATGTTTTCCAGCCCAAAACACTGAATAAGGTTATTTCAGTTCTTTTAACCATCAATTCCTTTCAATCCCATTGTAGCTTTCACTAATTACTGTTTTATCCCTTGCATATTATTTTTTGTTCTCCATTGTTGTTGTAATGTTTTGCCATTTGGTGTCAATTATGTTTGAGGCTAATGAGGATATGTTTGAGTTGCTTCTCTAAATATTTTAAATGCTCTTTGGGGACAAATTTTTTTTTTTTTTAACTGAATTGAATTAAATATTCTTTTTTCTCAGTCAGTGACATTAAATCAAAGGAAACTTTTATTGTTTTAGGTCAGTTTGGGATTAGTAAAGCTATTTCTATTTGCTGAAAGCCAGAATTAGACATTTCATTCAACTCAATAAGATTGCTATGTCTTTAAATAGTTTCAGAGTCAAGATGTGGATGTTTTGTCTTTCCAAACTTAATTCACAACATGAGTTAAATGGAGGCAATGCTGTGACGGTATTTAAAACAAAACTTTATTTTGGTAATTCTAACTGATATTAAATAGGAAACATTTGGTTTGACATCTTATAACCCAATGTCTATTTTTTGGACAATATTTTATTTTACCAAAAGTTCTGCTGGACAGTGAGTTTGTTTCTTACAATATATCTGATATAACGACACTCAACTAAAGTCTTCTGTAAATTTTCCAAAAAAAAAAGGTTTTCTGCAGATTTACATTTTTGGCTCTTTGCTTTAAAATTAAAACATAAAATTCTGCTTTCCTACATAAACACAGTCTGAGCAAAGCTAATAAAGCAGGTGACACAATACAGCAGTCAGGAAAATGTAACACCTAGTACAGTATCTCTTTTGTTACTAACCTCATGTTGAAAGTGGGAAAAAAAACTTTGAATTTGTGTATGTAAATAGTCTTATTTTTTTCCAATTGTCTGCATAAAACAAATCTTTAAAACTCACAACAAAAAAATCACAGATTATACAACAGCTACAACAGAAACGAAGAGTTTCGACAGGAAACTCTTACATCCACAATTTGAAAAAAACATTGTTTTTCTTTCATTTCAACTGGAAAATTCAAGATAACCAAATTACCAAATAATGGTTTATCCTTCAGAAAATCCATAAATCTGACAAAGCAAAATGGATTGAAGAACATGTAGGACCATAAAGGGTGCTGCTTACATGAATATTTTTACTCTGTTGTGAATTACAATCACTCGTCTTCTGGAACAATGGATAAATATGTAACAAGGATCATGAAAGATTAATTTAAAGCTCAATGTTCGAGAGCGCAGATAAATTATTTACTTCTTAAATAAATTAATAGTAGAAGAGAAACTTTTTATGTGTTCGTAATTGTACACCTATAAAGTTGCTGCTGGTCTTCACAGGCACTAAATCTTTAGCTTTATCTTTGCAGAGCTCATTTCACCAAAGAGCTGGTTCTTTTCCTAAATTCTTGTTGGCAAACTGCAATGTGAATCTATTGCTACTTTAGAACAGCTGAAAAGCATTTTTGATATGCTGCGATGGCAGTCGAGTCAAAATGGGCATTTTCCTCAAAATTGTTTTTGAAATTACTTGCAGGTGCTGAATATTTGATTCATTTAAAATTTGAGTGTAGAGACTGTCAAGCTTGTGGGGTTTTTTTTATTTCTCACAGATTTTCTTTTTTCAGTGTGCCTTTTTGGGTGTAGTATTTTGCAACATTTTGGATTTAATTACAATGTCTTGTGTGAACATCACAGAAAGATGAGCACTTTTAAAGAAAAGGGGGAAATGCACCCAAAGTCCCTGGTCAGATTTAATCACCTGGAGCGGTGTCTGTGGACTGTGTGAGGAATCCCAACTGGGATCCAATCAATTCGTCACCAGCGGGTATATTGAGTGGTTGGGGAGATTAATGCAGACACTTGGCTCATTAGAAATGTCACAGGCTTACACTTTATACTTCATCCAAACGGTTGATCAATTGATCAAATGACGGCATGTGCATTGCATTCTCTTAGGATCTTGAAAGTTTAAGAATAAAAACTCTTTAAGGGGATCTGTTATCCAAAAATTCACTTTTTGCACATCTTTGCACCTCCATTTGAGTATCTACTGTTTCCATTTTATGGAAATAAGTCAATGGTTTTTGGTGTCTAGAAAACAAGCCATTTTAAAAAACTCCCAATTATTAAGTCACAATGGGAGCCCTGTTACTTAGCAACCCCAGCCAAGCCTAACCCTTCACCTTGTAATCCAACTGGCAAATTTGCTCAGCTGGTTTTATCGCTGTATGCGCTGTTCAATGGCTGCTGGAAAAGAGAAATGATTTGTTGTTGACTTTTCATCCAGAAACCGCTGGCTGCTTTCTTGCTGTTCTACTTCTTCTGCTTCTGGGTCTGACTCAGGGTTAAAGATGCACAGTTGTACAATTGCACATCTGTTTGCAGCTATTTTCAAGTGTAAAGGTTGAGTTGGGAGGGCGTGGCCAGCAGAAACTTATTTGAATTTAAAGTGACAAGACAGATCATATGAATAGAAGCTCAAAATAAGCAGAACTGAGCAGACTAAAATCTCACTATGTGAGGATGATTTTGTGCAAAAAAATTAATGGTCATGTTTTGAGTAGCCCATCCCACCCAATCTTGCTTAAGGAAGCATAAAAGATCCACTTTAATGACTTCTGAATTAAAAACTTCACAATGCTAGCATTAGGAATGCAAGTTGCTTATATACAAGACATTGTAAAAATGCATTTTGCATTTAATTGGCATTTTATGTGTCAACATTTTGTGGTAGACCAACAAAGATCAGGTAGTGTATTATAGAGAAGAACAAAAAATACATGTTTTTCTTCAACCACCTTTACTTTGATACCCGTACATAAACTAAAATGCAACTCATTGCCTTCAGAAGTTATCTAAATAAAAACTACAGTGAAACTGTGTAGGATTTAACCTAGTTTAATCAAGTTATTGTTGAAACTCAGAAGAACCATTTAAAGTTTGACACTTCTTGTAATTGAGAAAGCATAGAAGAAGAAGATGCTCTTCCACATGTGCTTGGTCAGATGAAACCACAATTTAAGTTTAATTCCACCAGGGAAGAGAGGTGGGTGTTTGCTGTCTCAGGCTGAAACTGATGATTAATTCTTGATGATGGATGGAGAAACTGTTCCTAATAGAGATGGTGATGGAGTCTTGCGTGAAGTTTTAAAGATGATAGAGGAAGCAGATCATTTATTTATTCACCATTAATGAGGTAACTGGCTCCTATCAGGACTAAGCAAAGGGTAAAAGGAGAAGTAATGAAAGAATGGAAGGTATTTTAAAAAACTTTTTTACACTAGCATCTGCTTTGCTCTGACAGATGCCAGAGCAAAACAATCTGGCATCTGTCTCAGTGAGTCTGCTCCTCTTTTGTCCGCTTAACAACCTCACTCTGCTGCTCACTGATGCTGCTCTGGTCAGCGCTGATTTAAAAACGGATGGAAGTAAATACAGGAAGACCTCTCCATGTCCACAAAGGACCTGAGACTGAGACAGAGGTTTACTAGATACCAATCCTAAACAGACAGGCAGAGACTTCCAATCAAAATCCAATCAAGAAATTACTTTAAGCTGATGTTGGTAGATGTTCTTCATTCTGTCTGACTTGGCTTGGAAAAATAAAGGAAAATATTTCAGTCAAAGCCAGGAGATTAATTCCAAAGATATCTGTAATTTCAGTAAAAGGCATTTCTACAAAGTGTTAGTGTCTGATCATGTGCTGCTGTATGTATAAGCAAATTTCCAGTAGCATACATTGAAGTTTGTGGTTGTGGTAAAAATATTAAGAGTTCTTGCATTTGCATTTTTTTTTTCTACCTTGATTAAATTTTCTTCTGAATGATTCGAGGCAAAACGATTATTTCTTTTTCAGGCACAGCAATACCTGGAAATCATATTGAAAATGTTTAACGGTTTATGCAATCACTGTGGTAGTACAGTAGGAATGTTTTTACTTCAGTAAAAAAAAGAAAAAATATCTGTGTGGTAAGAAGGCACCTCAACAGCACACATGAGCATATCAGCAGGGTGACATTGAGAGGAATGGAGCGAGGAGAAGCTGCGTCGTGGCCCTGGATGTTTTACGCCCTGCTTAGGAAACTCTTGTTCGTTTTTGGCTCTGTTGAGTCTGACAGAGCTGGAAATAAGCTATTCCTCATTGCAAAGCTGCATCAGGAGTCAGGAATAAGACAAAAAGGGACTCTCAGAAAAACACACCAGGTGCTCCTGCTGCCAATTACCTCACACACCACACTGATGTGTGCTTTCTGTTGAACTTTCTCCCTGAAATGTCAGTTTTGGTGTGGAAACAGCAAGTAAACAGTGTTTGACACTGATGGCTCCTTCTAATGACTGCAGCTTTGCTCTAACTCTGTCCCTGTGTTTCACTGATTGTGCTATTTCTGTGTTGTGTACTTTGCTTCTGGTCTATTTTTGAAATTGTCTCGTCTGGTTTAATGCAGGCTGGTGCTGCTGAACTGTCTCCTCTTGCGTGGAATCACCCTTTGTGTTATGTTGTGTTCTCGCTCGCTGCTTTTGTGCTCTGATAACCAGCAGGAAGCTGACAGGTCAACAGCCTTCCACCCAGAGGTAAGAAGAGCCCGTTACCTTAAAATGAAGCCTCCAACAATAGTAACAAAAGAAGGTGGAAAGCATGGTTCGCAATCACACCAATTGCATGTCATGTCACATGCATGCAGCTCTGAATTAGTCCATTTCATTTTTAACTTGACAAATGTGTTTAACTATCGGCTCCTCACGACCAGCTTCATGCCGTTTTTTGTTTTTTTTAACATCCTGTCTACCTAAAAGAGAAAAACTAAAATATAACCTAGTATTTGCTTCAGTCTATGGAGCCTTCCAAAGTTTTTTTGGATTTTGTCAGATCACACTGGTACAATAAATGAATAAATAAACCAGCTTAAAATTACAAAGTGGAAGTAAAATACTTTTTTTACAAGTTAAAATCTAAAAGGTGTTGACTGCATTTTTTATCCAGTCGCCTTTAGGTTGATACCGTAGATATCATTCAGTCAACTAATGTAAATTACTTTAACATGGAATTAAGTTACATCAATAAGCTGATAGCTAAGTTCATAGTTAGCAAATTGTATTACTAAATTTATGGATACAATTTTTAGGTTTGAAATTTGATCAGAATGTCACATCCGTGTTATTAACGATTGTTCTCATATTGTATTTGCCAAAACATGACCAAGTGACAGCTCTTCCCATCAAACTATCTTTGACGTAAACGGGTCGTGAATACATTTTATATGCTTTGTATTTTGGAAAACTTTGGTCTTTGTAAGTATTTATGTGCTGGGAAGACACTTTGGCAATGATGTGTTTTTTCTTTGGTAGATTAAATATAGATCAGTGTACAGATTTCAGCGTTAAGATATGTGCATTAGCAAGTGATCTGTTATATTTTAGTTAGGAAACTTTATAAGTGCAACATTAAGATGAGTGTATTAAACAATAATGTATTTTTCCCTATTGTTGTATTTCAGTCACAAAAATCCATGTATAAACATCATCAATTAAGAAAAGTAAGGCTAACATTTAATTTCATTAAGGTAATTTGGAATTTGAATTTTATTTGGAGACCTTTTATTAGTTGTTCACTGGTTATAGTCACGTCTTGTGAGGAAAACACAGTGGTGCAAGGTTGGGTTATAAAACAGCATCTCAGACTTTGACTATCCCACAGAGAACTGTTCAGCATAACGCTAAATAAAATACAGGTAGGGCAAAGACAGCATTATTCATAGAAGCAGCCACAAGCTCAGAAGGAAGAGTGTATTGACAGTTCAATTCTACACACCTGGCCTTGATGGAAGAGTTGCAAGAAGAAAGTCCTGGTAAAAAAACAAACAAAAAAAACCATAAAAAGTCTTGTTTCTTGTTTCCCACAAGCAATATTCAATGAACATGTAAGTAGGCGCTCTGGTCAGATCAGACCACATGCTTTGTGCATTGGAAAGGAACTGTGCACATGATATGAAGTATTTTTGAATTTAAATATAATCAGAAGAGGAACGGATGAAAATACAGGGCAATCCTAGTAGAGGTTGCAAAAGTCTTAAAACCGGTTTAACTTTCAGCCCCCGAGGGCGCAGAGATGAACGCTGATCTAGATGCAAATCACTTCAACAGATGACAGCATTACAGTGACAAGACAATAATATCACACAGAAAAACATGAAAATAAGAAGACGTATGAATTGTTTTATTTAACTCCCTTATCCAGCCCAAACAAAATTGAAAATCTGCTCTCACTCAGATTTGAAAATCATGTCTGGAAGTTGATCCAAGAGAAGGTTTAATAGCTGGATCAGCTGATTGGCTCTGTGGAAAGAGCCAGGAGTCGAGTCAGGTAAAGGTCTTCCAAGGTTTCTGCAGTGTGCCATGCCTCAGCTGGATGCATGTACAGTTATTACACCTTGAAGGTTTTAAAAGTCCTTTCTTCTTCCAACAGGCAAGAAGGGGAACAGATCACATGTTTGCCTGGTAGTTAAATTATTTGTTAGCAAATAAGAGAATTTGCTAACTATCACAAATGACAACCTTTGTCTGTCCAGCTCCTGGTTTTATTATAGGGGTCAGTTTCTCATCAGTGATGTTATGTCCAGCTTATTCTGAACTTTGAATAAGCCAAAGTCCAGAGCTAAATTCAATTAAGAATTTGTGTCAGGATTTAAATATTATTTGTTCACAGATGTTTCCATCTTAATCAGTGATGGCTGACTGAAGTCCATCAAAACATGCTATTCTGTATGAATCATATAGAACTTTTAAAACATGCAGAACATAGACTCTTAAGGACTGGCCTTGGATAGAACTCATATCATCAGATTGAGCTCGACTTACCTTGTAAAAAAATATACGGTAAAATTGAATTCTCTAGATGTAAAATACTATTAGAGACGAAGTGAACAGGGCGACGAATAGTTTTACTATTGCTTAGTTTTAGGAAGAGTGAGCAGCAAGGCCAAAAACATGAACACCCAGTTCCAACCTTAAAAATCTAAATAATAATAAAACATAAATGCTAAAAACACACAATGAAGCAAGTGCAACAGTGTCTTAGCCACCGGTGCAACCATTAAATTAAACCACCATCAGCATCGCTGCTCTTAAGCAAGGCTCATTTCATCGAGCCATAAACATAAACTTAGTCCTACCTTCTAGGTTTTATGGTCATTATCTGTACTAGAGAAAATATTCCCTCTTGACTCCTGTAATCTCTTGTCCCTGCATCATTTCTGTTGGTTACCTAATTTTTGTAAATCTGACAGGCAATTTTCTAACTGTCATAGACTAATAATAAAACAAAAATGCCTAATAACTTATTCATACATCCAGGTTATGTGTTTTTATAAATATTAAGCTGTTTAACATCTGATACTTTAATGAATTGCTTTTATTCAGGATCAGATGAGAATATATATTTTTTTTCTTTTAATATGACAATGTTTTTATTAGCTTGATGTCACTGTTTTTTATTACTTATCATACAACTATTGTGCAACGTTAGCTGATTAATTCAGCATAAAGAAGGTGTTTCAATGTGTGGCTGCTTTTAATAACTTAAATATTGGCTCATCACAACCATTAGTTTAATGCTAAGAATTAGCTTTGGTTGAGTAATTAACTTTGTCCATAAATGTTTGCCTTTTGTGGTGTACAAAATGTAATGTTCTTAAATATTTGTCAAAGTTAAACATTTGGTCTTGGTCCCGTCTCGACTCCATCCCTGTTTCACAGTCATGCACTGCTTTGAGTTGGACTGAGACGAATGGCAAATAAAACACACGAAGCTTTGTGATGACAATGATGTGCGAGTTCAAGAGTTATAAATACTTATGCAAGACACAGCATCTTCCAGAGAGTGAACATGATCTAAGATTCTTTATGACGCTGCAAAGTGTGGACTTGACCTCAGTCCTCTGCAGATGAGTTGCTGTTTGTCTTCTTACAGATGAGGACACCATCTGAGCCCGCAGGGCTTTGGCAGGCCGAAGACATGAGATGTGTACAACGTGTTCCTCACCAGTTCCGCCAAATACAGACTAGCAAAGTGACTCACAGATTTATGAAAAAAGTCATCTGATAACCACAAAGAGACAGAAAAAGCTCCAGCATTAAGTAAATTATAGGAAATAGAGACATCACCCTCCTCTGCTCTGGCTTGGAAAATGGAGTTCAAATACTTGAGAACACCTTTCTCAAAAGGTTTGTCACCTTAAAAAGATTATTAAAGCATTGCCCTAAGAGAACTTATTTAACAAAGCCCTGTTTTCATTTCATAGTGATTTAATCTGCATTTGATTCAAAAGAATATTTTGGTTAAGAGCCGCAATAATAGGTAAGAATTTGCAAGCAATATTTGTGGCCAAATTGTCAAAAATAAATCTATTTTGATAAATCCAATATTAAGAGCTCCTAAAGGCAGCAGCAGTATAACAACTGAACCAGAGCATCTGTTACAATAAGCATAATATCTTTATTTCTGTTGTCTCCCAAGCATGCGTGGCATTGAGAGGTGATGTAGCTTTGATTTTCTGAATTGAATCGTCTTGCTTTTCTCTCTTCCTGCTGTGCATGACCTTCTTGGTGCGAAGTGAAGCACAGCGTGGCGGTTAGCTGGAAGATGTGGGCAGATTGAAGTCCACATGCATAAATTAGCCTCCCTCTGTCACGGCTTCTTTTCTCTACAGGGTTAAACACACTGGAGCCTCTGAGTGCGCTTTGCCGTAAATCTTGCAGGGAATGTGCGAGAGCCTCGCTAAATAGTACTGGACAGTAACCTCTTCAAAGAATTTGGAGTCTATGTGTGTATGTGTGTGTGTGTGTGTGCGCGTGTGCGTGTGTGTGTGTGTGTGTGTGTGTGTGGGATGGGTACTGCTGCAGCGAGAAGAAGACGGTGATGTTGCTGCTTTGGTGACATGGGTCAAAGTGGCATGATGGAGCAGAACAAGACAGCATAAAATGGGTTCAGGGTCACCACAGCAGAGTGAACTAACTACACTGGTGACACAAAGCTCTCCATCTGACAAACTAGCAACATGTGGCACTTTGGCTTGGGTTATCCCTCGCGATGTAATTTGTTGTAAAAGTACATGAGTAAAAGCGGGGCTTGGTTTATTTATTGCTTAAAAACAGGATTCAAATTTGCTTTTCAAAGCCAACAACCCAACAAACTATATTAGCTGTCTTTTTCCAGAGTTCACTGAGAATGATGTCAAAAACTTTATCTAGACTTTGGCTCATAAACTCAAATTTTAATAGGGTTGGCTTTAGAAATTTAGTGAGATCATTGCAGTAGGCTGAATGCTAATCTAATTAACCAGTTTTAAAAATAGTTTTTATGTATGTTTGCAATTATTTAATAGCCATTTGAGATCAATCAAATATTTTTGATTTGACTGAATCATTGTACATTTTGGACACTTATTTGTTTGCCATTTCTAATTTATTTGATCAAAACTGTCACAATAAGATGAAAGAAAGTGACATAAGACTTTTAAAAACAGCCCAGGAACCATCAAATTTATCTTAATCAAGAAGTTTCCAGAACACAAGCGTCACTGTCCACTGCAGAATAAAATGTATGTCTTGGAGTAAGTAACAGCGTATAGTCAGATAAGACAAAGACTGATCTGTTTGACTTAAAGAAAAAAGAAAACTTTTGTTGGGAGACTCCAATTTGAGGCTTTCAAAATCAATAGCATTGTTCTGGCTGCCAAGCAAGGTAGAGGATGGGATTGGCAATTTTTAGCAGCGCTTAAAAGAGCTCGTTTTTGACCATTTCCTTCATATCTAAAAGTGGCATTTCAGGTCAATCGGTTAAAATGGCAACTCGGTTGGGTTTCCCAAAAAGAGAACCTTGAGATAGACATTATTAATGGATTTAGAATGGATAAAATTAGATAATAAGCTTCTGGGAGGAACCATACCTCAATACCACAGAAAATGCGTGAACCATGCTTAATGGTTGGTGTTTTCCAGAAAGTCAACATATTTAAAAATTTCTGATAAGAAGAGAGGACACATCCACCCAGAATTAAGCCCAGTCGACATGAATATGAAGGGAAAAAATAGCTGAAATTAATGTCACGATAATGTAAAATGTATTTTTATGATGAGTTTAGAGACAAATTATCTACAACAGACCGATACTAACCATAACAGGCACTGAAAGCTGTAAAGACCATAAAGTTACATTCCTCCTGTAGATACACCAAAGTGGCTTAATCAAATCTCCTACAATCAGCTTTCATGCTCACCACCCACCAAACGTCACGCAGGTTCTGCTCTGCAGTCAAAAAAACAAAAAAAAAAAACAAAGAAAAAATAAAAAAGACAGGTTGGGGTTTTAACTCAGCTCAGACTTTCACAGGGTGAGCAACCTCACAATTACAACGGTCCCTTAATGCAGCATCTGATCCAAGCGCTCAGGGAGAAAGAAAAAAAAAAAAAAAAGTAGAGGAGAGAGACTATTTAGCCTTGTACCTCTGGCCTGGTAAGATAAAGCCACCCTGAGGGTTGTTTTATCATCAACTTCAAAAAGACTGCGCAGGGTTTTGTTTTGTTTTTAATTATTATTATTATTTGTGTGTTAAATTTTTTTCTAATTTATTTTCTAATTTTCCTCCGGTACTGAGCGTACTCATGCCGGTGTCACGCATGGCTCCCCGGGCGGTCTGGCTCCTGGTCGCGCTGTCCGCTGTCCTGAAGCTGCGCGCCTGCTGGGCTTATACCTGTCCGGCCATCTGCCGCTGCAGCGCCGACACGTTTCAGTGCAGCAGAGACACTCAGCTGGCCTCCAGGACCGCAGCAACATCTGTGCTGCGACTGTAAGTAACCCAGCTGTCTCTGTCTTTCAACAGGTACAAGTCACAGAGAGGAAGGAGTCTTTCCTTTCAGTTTATGCCATCCTATAAACTTTTTACTCTCCGCTGTGTTCAGTCCCTCTTCAGCTTAACTTTTTATTTATTTTTATTTTACCGTCACTGTAAAGTTCCTCTTAGCACAGTTTCATATGATAAATGTAGAGTAATCCGGAGAGACAGCTTAAAGAGACAGTTTTGCTGCCTATTTTCCATTTTATTTTTGTTAGATGTCGCAGTATAGCTGTGGATTTAACTGCTTTCCTCATGAATCTTACAGAAGGTTCACCCAGCTGCCCTTGAAACAAGTTCCCACTCATGCCTTCAAGGAGCTGATCAACATTACCATAATGTAAGTGGCTTTCCCCTTTACATATAAAAGGAAATTTAAAGTGGTGGATTTATATTAAATTCAATTAGAGAGACTCATTTTCTTTTAAACATAACGGTATGCATAAGAAAATAAGACGTTTTAATCAGTGTAATTACTCATTTCGCAAAGTAGTGCTAGTAAATATATGTTGCCAGACTGGCACAGTGACTTTAACTGAAATTGTATTTAACATTCAGAGTAATATTGAATGAAATTTATGTAAATAAAAAGCCCACTAACGTGAAAATATATCAACACCGGCCCTTTTCTGTGTGGGACGTCAGTATTTAATCTCTTTCTGGCAATGTAAGACATTATGAAAGCAATGGTGTATTTTAGAAAACACAACACAATATGCTTATAATTCTTTAAATTCACTCTGTTTTCCTGCTTATTGATGATAAGTTTTTATCATTCTAACATTCAGCAATTTTAATATTTGTGCTAAATCTTTGTGAATACTTGCTCGCGTTGCTTGATCTCAAGAAAATATCTAATTGTGATGCTAATGCTAAACTTTGTGATGTTAATATAAGTTGGAATAAACCGCTTCGTTATCATTAACAATAATTAGCAGTGTTGCCATCGGTTTTAGTATCTTAGCCACTAAACATATTCATCAGATGTAAACATTGGGGTCAATTAAAGTTCATCTAGCTGGACAGATTTGGTATCCTTAAGTATTGTTCAAATAGAGAGATCAGAAAATTAAGAGGAGATTGACATTTTCAGAACATTTTTACCAAGTAAAACCACCAATATGCCCTCTAAGTGTTGATGAAATAAGAAAAAGTCTGTTTTTATCTAAAAGGATAAAGAGACAGAGAATGCTGATCAGACATTCATGAGTTTTATTATGTTAAGCTCCTAATGATTTACTGATCTTTTTAATTTCCAGTCTGAGCTGGTAGTAGAACACATCAATGAGCTTTCAGGGGAAAAAAAACTCTGAATTTGAAAAAACAGTCTTCTCTATGATTAGCACGTCGTCTCTGACCTTGTTCAAAACCAAACTCAAGACCCATTTATTTAAAGAGATTTTTGATGTTTGACTTTTAGTATTTTTATATTTTCTTTACTTTTTTTTAATATAGTTGTATTTTAGCTGGTTGAAGCTTGGGAAAAGTTGCTTATTTTGACATAAAAATGACCTGAATCAAATCAAATCTGGTTTTTCAAAAAGACAAAACAAGCTAAGATTAATCTTTTAGAATGGCCTTACCTCAACCCTGTTAAAAATGTGTTGACTATGGTTAACAGCTAAGCCTATGCAAGTCAAATATCCTTTTATCGGTAAATGGATTTCAAACTTTGAATTTGATTCTTGTTTTAAGAAATTGTGACCATGTGTTACATCAAATAGATCATATATTGTCGTCTGATCCATCTGATTTGTTCTTGAAACAAGAATAAGTCAGATGGATCATTATTCATAAGCCTGATAGGAATCTAATTATCCTGGTCATGATGAGTTGATGTAAACTTAAAAAAGCCCTCAGGTTCAAATTAGGAACATCTGCTATGGATCATCTGTTCCAAAGATCTGAATCAGATTTAAAGTTAAAACATAAAATTTAAAACTCAAAATACATTCAGAGTGTTTTGAGTCATTCTTCTCCCTGGACTCTCACCACTTTATATATTTCCTTTTGATTCTGAAACACACATAATTCCCATCATTGTAGGATGATGTAATATGAGTTAAACGTTGCTTCAGCTCTTCTTCTTGTCAACATTTTATTAACAAGCATGCGTCTTTAAAAGAAATTGCGGATGTATCAATGTGAGCCCACTGGCCATTAATCGTTGATAGAAACTGACCTAATGCAAGATTTTATGGTGATGTTAGAGAAGATTAGGACCACCAACTGACTCCTGAACAGTGTATCATTCATGTACGACCGCCCGACTGTCAAGTTCAAACATCTCAACTCTCTTACACATAGAGCAGCCCAGAGAAGAAAAAAAAAAATCCTCCTTTTATATGGAAGGGGTGACTTTAATGGAGCCCGTGGGTTGTAAAATCCCCTGGAGCTCAGCAGTGGATGTCTCAGCAGCATAATTATCCTCAGCGCAGCAGCAAATCCGCCAAGAAATGACTTAAAAGAACAAACCCGAGTGTTATGTTATCACTTTGTCATATTAATCACACAGAAGTGCTGCAGGGGACTGCGATCAAATAAGGTGAGAAAACCCTGAAATGTAGTGAAAGGAGGGAAACGGTGCACAGAAAGAGGGAGCAAGTTGGGAACCTGTGGTTACTTATGCAAAATGCCCTCCTCAACTCAACTCTGAGAGGAGACACCTGGGCTCTAATCATCCACATTTCCTTTTTTTTAAATCGTCAAAATTTTTTGCATGTGACCATGTGACTTTTTCATACTGTGCTGAGCATGTTTGACTTTGCTCTGTTCCTCAGGGACACGCCTTATCAGTCTCAGATACTTACTGTGCTTTAGTCTGATCTACCAAATGGAGCATAAATTTTGTCTGTTTTAATATAAAAGAGGTCCCAACTGTCCAAGTAGCTTTAAACCTAAATGAAATGGCAGTTTTATGGCTGCAATCCTTCATTTCCTCCTCACCATTAAATCTGTAATGGTTGAATGACATGACTGTGTGCTTTTGTCAACAGTGATGCATGCTTGAAATCACAGCAGCATTTCATTTAGCCAATCATGTGAGGAAGCTTTTTATGACCTCTAAGCAGTAATTATGACACTATATGTGGAGCAATTAAGAGACGGGATGAAGGGAATGTGGATCTGCGGTACAGATGGAGTACTTTAATTGTTTCTCGGTTGAAGATGGAAGGACGTCGAAGTTAGACGTACAAAAGGTATTGGCTGATTACAGCTGAGAAACAGTCGAAAATGATGATTGCAGGCAGAAGATGGAGAACGTTTTACGAAGTCAGCCATCAGACAACAAGGTAATCAAGGACGAATACAAAAAAAAAAAAAAAAAAATGGTCTTGGTAACTTTGTCTCCGTGTCTTTGTTTAGTCCTACTTTTTCAACATCTTCACCGACTCTTGTTGACCCAAAAGCATCAGTGATGTATGTTTGGAGCTTTTCCACACATGAGTTCCTGGCATGTGAGCGCTAGTGGCCTAGAAAACGTGAATTGGTGGTTTTGTTTTTGGGAATTTCCCTGATGGTTTGCAATGGTATATCAATCATCCCTGTCCTATTTTTACTCTGAATCCATTAAAAGTTAAGTATTCTAAATCAAACCAGCTTCCTGTGAGATAATTCCAGTGTATGCTCTTAACTAATGACTGAAGGAGACTCATTCTTTTTTTTTTGTTTTGCAGAGAGATCTCCCAGAGTGACTGCATCACACATATTCAGAAACACGCATTTTTCTCCCTCCACAGTCTGGAGCAGATGTAGGCGAAGCAACATTTTTACCTTCTACCAAATACCCCTGATCCACTCCCTCCATATCAGTTTCAAACATGATTGAAGAAATATTCATTTGCATGTCATTTAAGTTTCATTGGATTATTCTGTCAGTTACAAGGCAGAGTGTTTAATCATTGAGTCTGAGTGCAGCTGATACATAAATATTTTGTGCGAATGTGAACGCCTTTGCATGTCAGACATCGCAATTACTGATTTGTTTCTAAATTATTGTTTCTGCAGCTCTGTGCAGAATATCAACAGTCTGAGGGTCATTGAAAGGGGAGCCTTCACAGATCTGCCCAGGCTGGAATATTTGTAAGTCACTTTGTTTTATTCATTATGCATTAAGACGTGACAATAGGTTTTGGGATTCTGATGGTTTCACTGTGAAAACACAAAATTTGCCAAGTATTTTTGTTGAGTTTGTTATGCTACAAAACTAACTCAAAAAGTAACTTTCCAGCAAGATATATGACTTACTTACATAAATAATTCTTGAATATATACAAAAAAAAGTCTTAGTTTTACCTGCACTTTTAAAAAAAATATTTGCCAGTGGAACTCGTACTTTTTTTAATCTAGATGTCAGCATATTTTATTTAAAATAAGCTTATACAGCTTGCTGAAAAGTTACTTTTAAGTTTGTCTCGTCTCATTTCAAGTGATAGATATTTGCACTAGAAAGTATCCGAAAACAGTAAGATTTGGAGTTTTTGCCATGTTCAAGCTTCCAAAAAGAAACTTGGAATAAATTTTATATTTAACTCACATAGTCCTCAGAGAATGAGCTCAATGAGAAAAACTCTTATTTTACAATTATGTGGCCCTAAAACAGAAGAGTATTTTCCACCTTTAATGTGACATTTATTCTACACTATTTAACTGAAAAGCCCTTGTAGAGAAAATTGTAAAAAATAAAATAAAAATAGACGCTGTAGTAATCTGATTATATAAATAACATTTATGAACCTTTTGGTTCAATTTTCTCAAGAGTTCTTGAACCTAGTTGTAGGAAAGAAAGTGTCTGACATTTTACTCCTGTAGCTAAACACATAAATTGCAGAAAGTTACAAGAAAAGCTTTGCATCATTTTTATATGACTTCTTATCTATTCATGGTCGCCTGTTTCTGCCACTTGTCAATGCAGGAGCATCTCAAACACAGGCCTATCACACTTCCCAGACTTGACAACCATATCCACCCTGGCATCAGATATCATCCTGTGAGTATTTTCATTTCAAATCGGAGCTTTTCTGCCCCAGCTTAACGTACATTTGCAAGTCATAAAATGCCTTTTCCTTGGGTCACATTTTTGGACAAGAGCCATTTCCTCTGGGCTCAGTTTTACTTTTATTCTGTCAATGTCACACTGCTATCATCCCTGACTGGTACTATGTCTCACTGTGACACAGTTCAAACAGCCCTTATTTGTATAAATATGCATAATTTAGTCTAACCGAGAATGGAGCCAAGCAGCCTAAATGAGCGTTATCTCCTCCGCCTGCAGAGAAATGGCAGACAACATGAGGATCGACATCATTCCTGCCAATTCCTTCCAGGGCATCACAAAGGAGTACGTTGACATGTGAGTGCAGAGGCCTTATTCTCTTTGTTAATTCATTATCTGAGCTAAAAGCGGCAATTTATCACCATTTGTTTCGTTGATGCATGTTTGCATATTTAAATGTTCGGCTCGCTGACCTTGGCAATATGTGCCACTGGCGACGAAGTAAAATTAATAACACTGTGTCCTCAACAGGAACCTGGTTAGGAATGGCTTCAAGGAAATAAAATCTCATGCGTTCAACGGGACCAAGCTCAACAATCTGTAAGCGGTTTGGATTATTTAGAAATTTGCCTCATGCTAATGCAATATGCTGCAGCAAAGCACCCTGTCACAGCTAAGTGCAAAGGATTTCCTACTCCAATCATAAATTACTAATCGTACCAGTAAACAACCCTTATGTAAGACTAAACAAAGATTGGACGCCTCATTGTTTTCTTGCCTTGTTCCATAATGCGAAACGTCAATGAAGAAGAGATTCATACAGACACCCTGCATTCTAAAAATAGGACCCATCCTCCTCAGTGCCGGCTCCAGAAAACAATAAGAAGATGAATAATACACTGGGGGCAGTTTTGGTCATTATTATGTCATCTCAAGTTTCCGTTCAAACTGTTTGTGAAGCAGAAAACGGGAGCTTGGGTTTGAGATTATTTGTGTTGCATTTTTCTTCTTTATGTGTTTTGTAGAATATTGAGGGACAACAGGAACCTCCGTCATATTCAGGAAGATGCTTTTGAAGGAGCCACAGGTCCAAGCTATCTGTAAGTGTTCCTGTAATTAATGTATTTCCACCAGTATATGGAGTTAAGGAATGTTTCAACAGCATTTGAATATTTTATAAATTTGCTCACAATCACAGAAGCCATTTTAGAATCCAGTAGCATCTGATCCATCATTTTCAGCTGAGAAAGTGATCACAACATTCATTACTTTCAGTTTTGAAGGGCATAAGAATAAAATTCATTAGATTAGATTCATATTGCTTTTCTTACACTATAGCTAGATAAGCACAGGTCTCCAGACTTATACAGCCCTGGTAAAGATGCAAGATCACTGAAAATAAATCAATCAGTTTACAACACTAAATCTCACATGCCAGAAATTTTAGAAAATATTCCCTAATTTCATATGATTTATTGGTTCAACTTTGAGTGGAATATCCAACTTATTTCTTGTTTCAGAATCTCTAAACATCTTTGCCTCTGTTGGTTTATTTTAATAAGTTTAAATTGAATGCAGTCAAATAGAGAAGCAAAGAAGAACCCTAATGTAACGTTTCTGGCTTTGCAAAACTCCTGCTGAGCTCAAATTGAAAATGAAAAACACCCAGAGAGATCAAGGTTAATCCAAAGACAGGCGGCAACATTTTATTGTAATGAAATCCCATCATTGTCCTTTTTTCCAATCCTCTCGTTTGTGTTCTGTGTTTCAGGGATGTTTCGTCCACGGCTCTCAGTTCCCTGCCAAGCAAAGGCCTGAGTCAAGTGCTGTCTCTGAAAGCCACCTCTGTGTTCACCCTGAAAAGCCTCCCACCGTTAGATGGCCTCGCCGAGCTGCTGGAGGCCGAGCTCACTTACCCGAGCCACTGCTGCGCTTTCCACACGTGGCACAGGAAGCAAAGGTAAGCAGCCAGCGCTCCGTCAAATCCATTTACATCTACATAAGAGAACCAGGCCACGTCTCCTGAATACAGATCTTCAGTCAGCCAGTAATTAGCGGTCAGCTTTATTGACCATTCTTGCAAATTAATGTTTTCTGCTCTCTTTTGTTTCTCCTTTCTTTCAAGGGAGAGTGCCTCAAGGAACTTTACTAAGTTGTGTGATCTCAGCGACTCAGAAATGTAAGTTAAAACCCATCAGCCTCTCCGGCATCACTAAGTCTACTTGTGTGTAATCTAATTTTGGTGGACAGACAGCTGTTTTGTAAAAGCCTGCCCGACCTTTTCTCCTCAAGTTACGCACTGTTCTCCAATAATAGCTACTGAGGTCTCAATGTAAAAAAGTTTAATGGGCATTACTACTTTTGCAAGTCACCATCTTCCCTTAAAGATGTGTGAACGGAACCCAACCTATAACAACCACATCCATGACCTGAGAAGGCTCTAATAAAAAGCAACAGCTGCACTTATGATTCTGGTTTTGATTAATGTTTGCATTAACAGAAGGGATTTGTATTTTTTTATGTTATAATTTTGTTATGCTGCAAGTTATAACATTCTTTCATTATCTGTGGGAAGCAAACTCCTCACAATCGGCATCCATTTTGTCTCTATATCAGATTAGATCTGTACAGAAGCTGCAGATGTATCTTTAGCTTCTTCAAATACATCTGAAGATCATCACAGACTGTGGTGTTGCATTGATGCTTCAGATGATACATTTCACCAGGGAGGCACAAACAACATTTAATGATAACATTGTTTCTTCATTCTGCAGGGAGCCCACTGATGATGGCATGAATCTCGTCTTCGACATAAGCTTCCAATACCCGGACCTTGAGTTTGGTTGCTCTCGCAGGCCGTTCGTGATGTGCACGCCCATGCCAGATGAGTTCAACCCATGCGAAGACCTGCTGGGCTTCCCATTCCTGCGCTGCCTCACCTGGCTCATCACGGTCTTTGCCGTGGCCGGGAACCTGGCCGTCTTGGTCATCCTCCTCATCAGCCGCCACAAGCTGACCATCTCGAGATTCCTCATGTGCAACCTGGCCTTTGCCGACCTGTGCATGGGGCTCTACCTGATGCTGATCGCCTTCATCGACTTCAACTCCCGCCACGAGTACTACAACCACGCCACCAGCTGGCAGACTGGACCCGGCTGCAGCACGGCCGGGTTCCTGACCGTGTTCGCCAGCGAGTTGTCCGTCTACACGCTGACCGTCATCAGCCTGGAGCGCTGGCACACCATAACCAACGCCATGCACGTAAACAGGAGGCTGCGGCTGCAACACGTGGCGGCCATGATGGCGGCCGGATGGGGATTCTCCCTGCTTGTTGCTCTGCTTCCTCTGGTGGGAGTGAGCAGCTACAGCAAGGTGAGCATCTGCCTGCCCATGGACATCGACACGACGGGCTCTCAGATTTACGTCATGGCCATTCTCATCCTCAACGTGGTCGCGTTCCTGGTCGTCTGCTTCTGCTACGTATGCATCTATCTCAGTGTCCACAACCCGGAGCATGCCACCCGCCACGGCGACACCAAGATCGCCAAGCGCATGGCCGTGCTCATATTCACAGACTTCATGTGCATGGCACCGATCTCCTTCTTTGCCATCTCGGCCGCGCTGCGCATGCCCCTCATAACCGTGTCCCACTCCAAAATCCTGCTGATTCTCTTTTACCCCATCAACTCCCTCTGCAACCCCTTCCTGTACACCATCTTCACTCGCGCCTTCAGGAGGGACGTGTGCCGGCTGCTGAGCCGCTGCGGCTGCTGCGACGCCAACTCCGATTTCTACAGATCACAGACTGTGGCGTCGCAGCACACCTGCATCAACAAAGTGGCCGACAGAAAACCTCACTCACTGAGCTTTTATGCCTATCACATTAAGATGAAGGGCTGCTTTCTAAGCAAGGGAGCGACATGACTGTCAGCGTGCGGGCTGGGAACTCAGAGGCAACATCTGCTCGCTGAAGATGCCGCGTTTGAGAATTAAGGTGAAGGTGGAGAGACTGCTGCCGTCACGCATTGCAAATATCTGAGAATCTCATCTGGTTTATTTTGCAAACAGAAAATGTTCATTTAAACCGAGGAGGATTGAAGATAAGGAAAGTGCATCCGCTCTTCTGTACAGATAGGTGGAGAACAAAAGATAAGCTTGTTGAAAAAATTTAAAGCATCACTGTTTGGTTGTACTCTACACTATTCCTCAAAGAGATATTTAAAGTGGCTCTAAAAAAGTTGACATCCCTGTTAAATTGGTAGCTTTTTGTGAAGTTGATAAATTAGATCCACATTTTATTTAAAACCTTTTTCCAGCCTAAATGTGAAAATTTTCTACAAACATTTGTTTAGGGGAAACTGAGGTGCAATTCCATGATAACCTACTTGCTTAACTGTGCACACCTGTGAGTTAATACTTTGATGAAGAATCTGATTCAATTTAGGGCTGCAAGATAACAGGGAAACATGCAATGATATTGGCGACTGTTGCAATAATGATGCAACATGCAGATAGACCCCAGATAATGATGATCCCACTGAGCTGCTTAAACGAAGAAACAAAAAGAATTAAACTAGCTTTTAATGGAAAAAGTTGCATCTGACCAAAGTCTGCAGTTTTGGCAATGAAACAACTTTTCAGTTTCTCAATGACTGGATCACCAAATTCTAAAATATAGATTAGATATTATGCACAGAGAGACACTGAGGACAAAATGTGACTTTTCCATAAATGTGTGGATCACTCAGATGAAACAAAACTTGTTTTTTTTTTTTAATGGAGTGAAGAATTACTGTAAATAACATGAAATATTAAAATGTAAATTTATTAAAACTGGATCTAAAAACAGTAATAAATTTATATGTGCCTCAATTAAATGCATTAAATTCATCTTAAGATTTTAGACAACTTTGTTCCTGTGCTGAATCACATAAATTAAAAATTTCAAAAATACATTTTAATTTCTGTATTTCCAAAACTAGAAATTTAATGTCATTTAAAATCTTTATTTCATAAGTTATTTATTGAAACTGGGCAGTCTTCACTCTCCATACTTTTTGAACATGGTGCCAAAGATGCAGCTCATAACACGTAGTAGCTCACACACAGTGAAACATGGTGGTGGCAACATCATGCTGTGGGATTGCCGTTCTCAGTCACAGTAGACCAAATTGTAAATGGCATCAAATACCAGGCAGCAGGGGCGCTGCCAGGAATCTTGGGCACATGACAAAAAATGTAAACGTTAAAAAAAAAATTTTCCATCGTTCATAGAATGCTAGTGAAATGGAGGCAAACAGTCTAGAGCTGAGCAAATTATGTTAAATGGTTGATTATCTCACATTCTACCCGCCTCTCAGACAAAAAATGGGTTATAAATTGACAATTTTTTTTTTTTTTTTACATTTTCCCTAAAATCATTTTTTTCCAGTTGAATTGGACAGAATCTTCACATCAACGTTAAAAGTTGAAAACGATTTTTAAAGGATTTCTCAGTTTTTCAAACTCCTTGCATTTTCATAGGGGTGTAAACACTCGAGATCCACCATGAATCCATTAATGATTTCAGAATTATCCTTATTAAATCAAGACTTTAACATTTGTATATAATAAAAAAGTTTAAATGTCTTTAAATGGCTCTGCTCAAAGTTGTTTTAGGAGACATTTTGACAGGAGTGTTTGAAGATTGTAGTAACATCTGAAAAGTCAAACTTTATACTGAAATGTCCGTTTTATTTAAATAAAATTGTGGTCATTTACTTTTGGTATTTATCAAATCTCTCCTTTGATCCTTTCCAGTTTCACACTCAGCTACCAAAAGCGGTCTCCAACAGGGGGGATTTCTTTCTCAGACATTCAGTGAAACAAAAAAAAAAAAAGACTTCATTTTACAAGTAAAACATTCAAGCTGCTGCTTGTAGTAGCAAGGATGACCTTTTCCATTTGTTATCTTTAGCAGACTTGCCTCAGCAGAAACAATGCAAAGTTTTTTCTGCCATTTTTTTATGTGCAAATCTGTGTCAAGTTTGGAAGCCAACAGGTTGTCCTTTTCCTCAGCGACATTTTCTAAGGATTTCTTTGTCTCAATAAATTCAGATAATTAATTTCACAGACCTGAACAGACTTGGAACAGCTGAATATGGGGACAAAATTTTGAAATTCTTACCAACGGTTTGTCTCTTGTGCCCTGTTGCTTGGGTGCAGTTTTCAACCATGCTTTCCTTCCACTAAGTTTTCTATTAAAGTAGTTTTGCAAGGTGAGAGAAATCAGTTTCTTTATCAAAAGACCTTTTGCTTGGTGTAAAGTCAGCAGTGAGCTACTTGATTTTGTAGCTCATCAAATTTTCTAAAATAATTTCTCAGTTTCTCAGAATGCAATCTGTTTTTTGAAAAAAAAAAAAGATGGGTTTTCATCAGAAGTAAGGCAAAAACAATTCAAAATTACTTAGTAAGTTTCACTTTTTGAATTTAAATTCTATTGTGATGGCCAGTGAGTACATTTTCAATGCATTTTTAAAACCGTTTGATTTCTCCACTGCAATAAGCTACATTACAAATTCATTCAGATTAGCAGAGTAGATCTAAGTTTTTTTGTGTTTTTTTTTTAACCTCAGTCCCTGCTGAAGGTTTTCAAAATAAACCTAAAATCAAAGTAGAAGAGAATGGGTCTTTTAATAAAAGTCTCTCAAACATAAATCTGTTACATTTCTCAGTAAACTGCAGTAAAATAAACTACAGGAAACTTCAAAGTCTCCACTTTCAGCCTTGATAAATAATGACAAGCAGCAACAGTGATCTGAAACAAACGGCTTAATGTGCCTCTCTTAACTGAATTTCCGCACTTCATTTTCATCCATGGCTTTTCTTTATGAAACGATCCGCTCACCACTCCGCTTCCCCAATAGCTTTAGAAAACACGTAGTCCCTGCCTCCGTAACTCATCACTCCATCTTTCAGGTGAAACTTCCAGCGATTTTTACTGCGGTGAATCTGCAACATGAAGAAATATTACAATATTTAATCTCCAGGGCTGGACTTTGTTTAGCGCCAGATGTTAAGAAAGAGAAAGGATGCTCTTACTTTGTCATACTGGCAAACGATCACATTGTCTGTGTCAAAAAGATCCGGGATGTCCTGTTCAACAACATCGTCTCCAGAATTAAGAGGATCCTAAATGACAGTGCATCGTGGAAACTGATTAACAAAACTAAATCTTACAAAACAGCTGCAGGCCCTTTTTAAATATTTGGGACTGCAGTGAAGAAAAATCATGAGAAGCAGAGAATTTTCCAGAAATACTTGTACAGCTAGAGTTAGCATAAATCTAAATGATCCACTCAACCAGGAGGTAAAAAAAGAAACAGGACAGCAGCTGCTCAATTATGGAGAATCAAAAAAATTAAGCAAACTAAATTTCTTCGTCAACATTATTATCACAATTCTTTGCGGAGTTTGAAAACGGCATTAATCCCAATTTAACGGTGAATTGGCATCAACCTTCACAGACACCTTTATTCAAAGGTGATATTTATACTTGAAACAAAAATTAAATGAGGGTGATAAATACTTTAGGAAATGGAAAACAAAATTAAAGTGATTCTCAATTTATTTAATCAAACAAAAAAGCTCACGACAGTTTACTCAGCTACTGATATATCCTGCATGTGCATTTAAATTTAGTCTAAATATATTAGTTATTCCATTTATCTTATACATAATCTCACTGATTAAGAGTTTTCACAAAATTGAACACAACTGCTGCATTGCTGGGTGGTGCAGAAACAAAACATCGCGTTTGTTTTAATCTGTACTGCATCTTCAAATTTCTTCCCACTCAAATTAAACTAGTCTGCTAAACATCACTACTACAGGTTTTAGTTATTTCATAGCCAACTGCTTTCAGGAACAAAATTGTGCCAAACACTGCGATTTTATACCATCTTTTATAGCCACCAGGGCGGCGCTGCTGTCCTCTCTTTGCTCCATCCTAAACCTTTAAAGGAGGCAGAACATTTTATCAAAGAGTAAACCAAAGTAGTAAAGCAAATGCACTGTTCGGTAAATACTTTGTTTTAATGATCAAAAATAGAAATTGAATTATTTACTTAATTGCACAGCACTGAGGAACTGCAGGCCTCCCTTTTTCAGCTATGATCAGTGTTGATGTTTCAATGATTAGGAGGAAAAGAGTTTCATGGCTGAAACTGTGACTCAGCAGAAAACAAAAACGTCTGTGTGACCCCCAAAGAGTTCGGGATAATAATAAAAACAAGTGATTTTTGACTGGAGTAATTATTTTGGAGCCTAAATAAAACTCAAATAGCACTTCATAAAGAGTCGGACACGGTAGTGGCAGTGTGATGAAGGAGCCACAGTTTCTTTTCCAGATACTACAAGTGTGAGTTGGTTTGCTAGAATTGCGCCGCTCAGAGCAGCAGCACATCTGAACCTTTTTTCTCTTTTCAAACTTTAATTCCATCTTTCTGGGGAAAAAGAAATTAAACTTTTTGAGACAACCATTCCTTCTCATTTGGATGTTGTGTAGCTGAACTGATTTTTGCCATAACCATAGCAACAGGGTGGCACATGTTTATTGATCACAAAGGGAAATTAAGGTATTGAAGAATTTGAAATTTTTTTTCCCCTCCCTAAACAAATGATTGAAAACGGAGTAAAGAAAAAACAAGAAAACATCTACAACTGGACAAACAATTCACACAACTCAGTAAACAAGACAAAACATAAGACTTAGCATGAAGGACACCCTCACCTCGTCTTCTACGTTGGAGAGTTCACCCGCCGCGCCTTCGTCACTGCTGGAGGAGATGCTGTTGCTGTCGCTGCAGTTTGCCTCCTGCAGAGCCCTGATTGCTTCTGCATTGATCAAACCCAGGAAGTCGCTCTCTTCCATGGGAGCCTCCTCTTCCTCCTCTGGGTCCGAGTCGTCGGCAGGGCCGTCCAGCTGAACAATATCAGACAGCTTTCTGTAGGTGTAGTCCAAGTCCAGCTTTGCAAAGAAATGCAAGGGGGAGCTGGAGTTATGTGGTGTAACTTGAAGTTGATGCTCACTTGTTTCAAGTTCAAAATAAAACAATCTGGCAAGGATCTGCTTGTCTGCCTTTACAAGTCAAAGTGAAACTTTCTACTGTTTTTATATTTATAAAAACTGTAGTTTTTATGAATATCATCTGCAGTGATTTTGAGAGACGTTTTATTTCTCGTGTGGTTTATTAAAACAATAAGACTTATGTTTTTTAAAAAGTGTGTTTGTATACAATAAGAAAAACGAGTATGTTTCACGCAAATTTAGTCATCTTAGTCAAAGTTATGAAAATGCACATCATATGTAAGAATTAAGTGGTATACAACACAGTGACTTGGAGGTGCAAAGAGGGAAATGCTCATAGTTACCCCGATATCAACTTCAGACTGGTTCCCAGCATTCCTAGCAGCTAGTGTCCACACCAGGCTGGCTTTCTCCCTCTCCTCCTCTATGACTTCTTTCAGGATTTCGTCAATGTCTCTGTTTTGTGTCTTCTGTGCGAGAGCAGCCTCCTCTGCAGAGATCTGGAAGTCTAACAGCTGAGTGCAGGGAGAGGCAGGTTCAGGCTGGGAGCTCGAATCACTTCCTCCTAGTGCGACCTCTCGACCTGGAGGCTCCCGAGGAAGGCCGTTCTCCTGACTCAGGGCGAGACCGTTGCTTGATTGTGTGACGAAGGAATCGGAAGCAGAGCAGGACTCCGGCTCATGAAGCGGGATGGGATTTGGCAGAGCTGCTGCTGGCGCTTCGCTCTGTTCTGGGACAGTTTGAGCGGCACGGGACGCAGCCTGCTGCCCCACTGGAGCTTGAGTAACGACGACAGGAACATTGACTTTGTAAAGTTGCCCTTTAGGAAACAGAAAAGGGATGTTTTACTTTCAAATAGCTACTATTTAAAACCCAAAGAACAAGGAAGTAATGAAGGCTAAAGCTGTTCGGTACCTGAAGCCGTCTGCAGAGTGACGCCTGCTGGTATCTTAACAGGGTAGGGAAGCGCAGCGGGGAGCGAAAAAGTAGCAAGACCTTTTGTTTTGTTCTGGTAACAAGACAAAACACAATGTTACAGTTTTCAGATTTACATTTTTAAAAATCCACAGCAAATTCACAAAATATAGGCTCTAATAATAAAGATGTTTTATAGTAAATGAAAATGACCGAAAGAACGAGATCGCGAGTACAAGCGGCCGAAATGAGTTTTCTCCGTAGGGTGGCCGGGCTCTCCCTTAGAGATAGGGTGAGAAGCTCGGTCATCCGGGAGGGACTCAGAGTAGAGCCGCTGCTCCTCCACATCGAGAGGAGCCAGTTGAGGTGGCTCGGGCATCTGGTCAGGATGCCACCTGGACGCCTCCCTGGTGAGGTGTTTAGGGCACGTCCCACCGGGAGGAGGCCCCGGGGAAGACCCAGGACACGCTGGAGAGACTACGTCTCTCAGCTGGCTTGGGAACGCCTCGGGATTCCCCAGCTGCCACCCCCGCGACCCGACCCCGGATAAGCGGCAGAAGATGGATGGATGGATGGATGGATGGATGAAAATGTCTCTTCTTGGCAACATGCAGCTTTATTTGTCCTCATGTCTAATATTTAGGTTATATGCCTCATAGGTAGGAAATGAAAGCTAAAATAAGCAAATGCACCATAAGATTACAAAATCCTAGATAAAAACCAAGACCATTTCCTTCATCTGGAGACAGGACAGTCCAAAGAAAACATGAAAAATATCCTGGAGTCTTAGACAGTGAAGCACCCAGATGATATGTGTCAACTCAGTCATCAATAAAATGAAATTTCAAAGAAGCCATAAATAAAAATTAAAAATCAGGAGTAAATCGCTTCAAAAGACCAAAAAATTTTGAAGTGAGCCAAACTCCGAGGACGTTAATCCCATTAAAATCTCTGCTTTTCTTAATCTCTTATAAAATTCTGGCACTTCAGCATGGTAAGATTATATATTAAATTTTGCCAAAAACTTTAAATATAAAAAGCAAAATTCTTGTCAGTTTCAAACCTTTTTTTGCCATGCCTGAATAAAAAACAAGAGGAATACAAGTTACTTTTCAGGAGCTTTCACATGACTCACCAGGTATTTTAGGTAATTTTAATAAAAGTTACATTCAGTACCAACATTATGCAGCAGGATTTTTTCCCAGAGCTTACCAAATATTTTCCAGAACTTATGGCTTTCTTCATAAATGTACCAAGATCTGGAAAAGTTCTGGATAAGTTCCTTCTAAGATACCAGTAAGCTCCTGGAAGGTATGAGCTCTATGATGCTGACAGTTTCTATATGACATTTACCTGGACCGGTAAGCTGCTGATGTTCTGACCCGTTTGCATCAAACCTGGAGCACAAAAAGAAAGCAGAATCTAAACAAGCCTCCCTCCATTTAACTTATTTCAATAGTTCTTACTGTGACAATGATCAAACGTAATTGACTGATTAGGGAGGTAACATGCTTTTAGGTGTGGATCATCACCTGGAAGCTCCTGGTTCTGGTCGACCTGCGAGTAGCTGGCAGGAAGCTGGAGAACAAAGTTGGAGGAGTTGATGTTCTTCCTGAAGTCTTCCATTGCTTTGGACTGCATCACTTTTGACTCCCAAAGCTGCAGAGAAGGCACAGCGGCGCAGGTGTAGTTCACACTTCCCCCTCCAGGTGGCCTAACTTTGCTGCGCTCGGAAACTTTGTTTTCCGCTTTACTCACATGCCTCAAGTCGTCCAGCACTCGATCTTCAAGGGCCTCATCCAAAAACAGTTCCTTCATGCTGTCAATCACATCATCCATGATGGACAGGTAGAGTTTGGCCTGCGGAAATAATTAGGATTAACAAAAAAAACTAAAGAAAAGCAAGCTGTAAGATCAGCTAAATGTGTTCTCTAAGAATAGATGGAGTAAACAAACATTTCCGAAATAAAGCAGCTTTTGGAAGTGAGACTTTTCTCACCACTGGGCCTGAATTATTCAGCATCGTTAAAGTCAGACAGCGCAACAATGAACCTGGAAGCGAAATGCAGAACAATCACGCTGATAACCCTCCGTCTGTTTCCTGACCTTGCACACAGGTGACACTGATCATCATCATCATCATCATCATCATCAAAATCCAGCCCAAAGGAGCCACACCCGAGGTGACGTCATAAGCGGGTCAAAAAGAACTGCGGCCCGGGGCGCAAAAAGGCCTCCTTCAAAACACCACTGATACAAAAATACTAAAGAAAATACTAAAAATGATCTTTTATGGTCCAATGAACGTGCGTTTTATAAAACAGATTTTATCATGGGAAAAAAATGTATGTTCTGTGGAAATATTAAAAGACATCAGCCAGGAAGTTGGCCACAAAAGGGTCTCCCACATTGATAATGACCCTTAGCATTTTAGCAAAGGATAATGACCCTTAAAAGGATCATACTTCATAATCCCATTTTAACTCTGAAGATAGTGTTTTCTTCATTTTATAGGTAAAAGTGAACAGGTTTCTCATCATTACTTCCTCTTTTCCTGTTTAAAACAAAATAAATTTCAGAGTCCTGCTATATGGTTACTTTCAAACAAAAAACAAAACAGTAAGCTGAATCTAGTACACCACTGGAAGCTGAATCACTGAACCTGGAGTACAACATACAACCAGTTAAAAAATATCTATCCTTTTTTTTTTTTTTTTTTTTGCAAAAAGACCCTTATTCTTTTCAAAACTTTATGTTCAATAGATTCACAGCAACATAACCTCTGACCCCTTCTTCCTCTGAGCTGGCTGCTTGCCGATTACGGCTCTCTTTCAGGCCTCGAGGTCGACTCTTCCTCTGCTGAGGGCGAAAGTGCTGCAGCTGAAAGCGGCAACATGAAACACATCTCCACACAGAGCAGTTTACTGTAGCTGTCACTTTGCTGCAGAGCTGCTTTGAAGTTTGCACTTAGACGTTTTTGCTGCAAATATAGAAAAGTGAAGACTTGTTCTTAAGATATGTGGCATAACCATCCACTCTGCAACCACATGTTTAATTTATCAGCACATATCTTGGAATAGAAATTACTCGGTCATTTAAATAAATTTTAGATTCATAACATGTACCTTCAGTTTCAGCTTCTTCATAATACATAAAACTAAACTCACTTTCATTATTGAAGAGTGGTAAAAGGAAAGGCACTGTTGAAAAAAAGGCATAAGTAGCCCTGGCTCACTGCAGTGAGATAAATATATATATATATATATTTTTTTTTTTTTATGGCCACATGCACTATGTGTGTGGCAAAAAACTAACATTTTACACTACCCTTAACTCACCATCCCTATAATGCAGCAAGGTGGTAGCTGCATCATGCTGTGGGGAGGCTTTTCCTCAGCAGAGACAGAAAACCTAGACTTTAGACTCACTTTTCAGCAGAACAGCCTGAAACATAGAACTAGAGTTACAATAGAACGGATCAGATAAAAAAAAAAAAAAAGTATTCCTGGGTTTAAACTGAAAGGGTCAAAGCTAAGAGAATGTGTAAAAACTTTTCTAAGCTGCAATTTATAAACGCTCTCATTCAGATTTCAATCACCTTCAGTTATTTTTGCAAAGGTAAATTTCAGACTAAAGAAAAAAAGAAATCAGTGTCTGAGTAACGCAGACACTGAAAACACGTCCTGAAGGGTTTGCAGCAAAATGTGTTTAAACAAAGTACAATATTAACTTGGAGGCTGATAACACATCAGCACCACTACTTGATCCTCTCTATATTTACACACTACTTTTTGTTGATCTATTACCTGAAAACACCATGAACATGTTGAAGTTTCTGATTGTGACTTGACAACACGTCAGAAAGCAAAATCTTTGTAGAGACTGTAAACAATGAAGGGGTAACATGACCAGAATACGTTGTTTTGGGACGTTTTTTTTTCACAAATGGAAGAACTGGATGAGTTCCTGCAAGTCGAAGCTTCTGCCAGCAGTGAGTCATGAAAACAAGAGCCAAAAGGAAAGCTGACGCTCGTCTTATAAAACAAGAGTAATCTGGTGAAACAATGGTGATCCGTGTGCAGCGCTCTCTCTCTCTGATGTCTTCTCTGCTGGCCACTTACCTTTGCACCATGTAGCACTTCAGAAAATCATTACCGGAGCGCTGCATGTAATCTGTTGAAGTGCAGGTGTCAGTACTGGATATCTTATCCCACCATCAAAGGTACAATCGCTGAGAATCAGAAGTACATCTCATTAAATCAACTTTTTATTTTTGCTGCGAAAATTTAAATTCAAGAATTTGTCCCTCGTTTAATGGGTGTAAAAGAGCAAAGTAACTACTCAGAGTCGTTGAGGTTTAATTCAGTTTTTATTCTTGATGCATATAATATCCAGCGTACGCCAGGTACCTCATACATAAAAAATAAAATGTCCCCTCACCATTTTTAATCAATTCTTTTATTCAGACCCTTTTCCCAGCCAAGAGGCAACAAAGACCTCATAATAAAGATTTGATTTGCTTAAATAAAATTAAAGTCGTCCATAAAGCAGCCTTCGTTTAGAGTCAGGGATCAGTTCTGTGTTGATGATGACAAAATGCTGGTAAGTATGAAAGGCTAAAACTGCCACAATCAAGATAATATACCCATAATTTTAAATGAAATGGATAATTTTATAATATTAGTATGTAAAAAAAAAAATACTAAATACACATCATGAAATGTCAAAAACAATTAAAACTTAGTAGTTTGTTGTTGTATTTATGTTATGTAATGTTTTGACTTCATTCAGCAGCCCATCATGAAACGTCAGTAGCAGCTTTTATAACACACTGAACAGAACAGATAAGGCTGCTGATGAAATAACAATAATTTATTCTTAATTTGATGCCCTTACACTTTCTAAATTGCATCTATATATATATATATATATATATATATATATATATATATATATATATATATATATATATATATATATATATATATGTAAAAATATTTAACTCATATTTGTGGTTGAATTGTGGCAATTTTATGCCTTGTCAATAATGAGGCTCATATTATCACACAGTAAAGTTAAGACATGAGTTTGTACATTCATTATTACCAACAACGCTTCAAATACCTTTCTTTTCATGTAACCTATTGATAACAGAAGATATTTTAGTACAAATTTAAAGGAATTATTCTTAAATCTGTTTGACAGAATTGTAAGAAACAGTCTGACCCCCAACTAAGATGATGAAAGTAAAATGATGATTTTAGCTGATTATTGGATAAATTCTGTTTAGCATGACTTTAATGAGACTGTGAGTCATTCTGGAGAGCAGTGCAGAGAGGATGCGAATGCAAGATTTTATATACACACAGTAGTATAGTAATAGAATTAATAAATCTATGTAAAGTGCTAGGCAAAAAGAATGTTAAGTTGTTGTTTTAAGCCTAGAGACATTCAGTCTCAGGGTTAAGGATGCAGAATCTCATGAGAAATAGAACCAGTTATGGAAGAATTATCTGAATCTGACAAAAACCTCAAAGCCTCTCAGTACCATCACGATTTTTTTGATCCTCATTAGGATGATTTTGGAAAGAATGTCGAGCTAAAGAAATGCCATTTTGGAAATTACTGCGTCATACAACCAGATTGCCTCTGTGAATCTGTTTCAATCCATTTCTTCTCCACTTCCACCTTAAAAAGAGAGACAAAAACACACAATTAGAGAAACAAATATAGAGTTTGAGCTACAGTGCAAACAAAAAGTCTACAAATCCCATTTTAAAATCCCAAGTTTTTACGATGAGAAAAAATAAGACCCTCATACAATCTGAACAAATTCAATTTCAAAATTACATTTTGCAGGGGGGAAAAGTACACAATCTAAAGCTAAAATAATGTGGCTGCACAAATTTCTTATAACTTGAGATGTGGCTGTCAGCATTAACCACATAACTCGGCTATATTAACCCTAAATAAAAATTAAGCTTTTTTTTTTTTTTTTCCTGACACAGTCATATCTTACAGCCAGGTCATGGTCAGTATCAGTCAGGAGATGGGCACAAAGTAATTTACAAGCCATTAAATTCATCACAGAGCAAAATAAAACCACTCATTATTAAGTGGGGAAAATAGGATGCAACAATGACATTAGCAACAACAAATAGCAAGAAAAATATTACATTATTTGTGTTTCTATTTGCATTTTTTCTCCTAAAAGATTTTTGTTTGTTTTTCAGTCGAGCAATTCAGGTCAGGAACTGTGATGAGAGTCAAAAAAGGCTCTGAAGTAATTTATTTTGGTTCCATCTCTTAGCATGTGTGTGCAGACTTTAAGCCACCTTGTATCATGTTTGCTGTGTGAAGTTTCCTGAGGACTCGTCTCACCTGACAGTGATAGCGTGTCCAGCTGGTCACGTGTTTCTGCGGTTGGATGTCGTTCACAGTGCCGAGGGACTTGACCCTGGTCTGCGACACGACCGCGCCCGAGATTTCACATTCCATGGAGACAAAGGGGTACCAGTCACTGGGGATCTCCTGATCAGATCCCAGCTCCAGTTTACAGGAGAATGAATGGGGATGATCCACTGCTGCAAGAGGGCGGAAAAAAACAATGTGCTCTTGTAGTTAACAATGGTTACACCAGCAGAAAAATATGTAATGCCAAGGAAGCCAAAAGTACTGAGGGGCTCATCAAAAATGGATGAGCATGGGTGAAGCATGCAGCCGCCCTGGGGTGCAAAGACAGACAATAAAACTGCAGAGATTTTGTAGCCGAGTTTTGATTTTGTAAAGCTAACCTGCCAGTTCTGATTTTATCAGACTCCTAATTTTTCCTTATCAAATATAAAAAAGCCAGAATACTTCCACCTTTTGAGGATAACCAGAGTTAACAACAAAATGCTTCCTTAGTAAAATAAAATGACTTCCTCACAGGCAGCCCAGAGCCATCTCTCCTTAAATCACAGATAATCTACAGATACAACTAAATCCTCCAGGTTTGCAACAGATGTGTCTGTAGATAAAACATGACTAAAAATAATTGCAAGCTGCCTTCTGAAGACAGGTTATGCTTCACTAAATTTGTAGCTGCAAATTGTACCTCAAGAAGTTGAGTAACTGATATGAGATCTATTCTAAATAAATAAAAACTGAGCTCAACAATAAAGGGAAGAATGGAGTCGATGCAGGTCGACTCTTCTTCCTGCTGATCCACAGGCGCCCAGCTTAGTCACTATTACTCTCTTTTTCTAGAGGAATTGGATTTTTATCTTAAACAGTGACATTTTTGAATGGCTGGTAACGCATCCCAATTCGGTATGATCTTTGACAGAAAGAGTCAGATTCCTCAGACGGATGAAACAAAACACAGTCAGACTTTTGTTTATTTTTTGAACTTTCTGCAGCCGCCTGAACAAAAACCCAGCATGCCTCTGTTGAAAATAGAGTTTCTCTGAACTTTTGTGCTTTCTCTTCAAAACGGTTATTGATACTAAAAATAGCTAAATTAGTCTTCTTTCCTCATTTAATTTGAGGCGTGTTGTTGTCTGTGTGACCTGAGAGCAAATAAATAGATCAGGAAAATAACAAAAAATTTATTTTTGCTACTAATCACTGATCAGAATCTGGTTTCTGTGTCCATTTCTAAAATATTTCTCTCAGCTGTTCTTTGTAAAATATTTTCATGTTTTCTAATTTTTTTTGTTTGTATCCATCTGTGCTACAGGTTTCATTCATTGCTCATTTTGAAACAAATATTTTTCTATAATTTTTTGAGTGGTCTTGAACCCATTTCCTAAGGCTTTCCGGAGTGTCTAAATGATTTTGGTTGCTCAATATTTAAAAATACAACTACATCCAAAACACTGTACACCTTAATTACAACCTGTTTAAATTACTTCCAGTTATTTTCCACTCTGTCGTCAAAATATTCAAAATGCTGCAGTTCACCTTCTGATGGAAAAAAAAAACTTGTGACAGCTGTTCTGGCTTTGCTGCACTGAACTCCTGTCCATTTAAGGATCCAGTTTAAATTTTTTTGGTTGTTTTCAGGATTTTAAACAATATGACACCAACTTATTTTTCTGAACATTTATGGGATTCACACACCAGTTACTGCTGGACTCAAAGCCAGAGGTAACACATATGTTGTCAGTCAGAGGTGTTCCACATTCAATCATTTAACATTCCAGGTTAAAATACAAGAGTTTTTTTCTCTCTTTTAATTGTAATTGTGTACCTCTTATCAGATTTACTATATTTCTGCAAAATTTTATTGCAGAAATTTTCTTTTGAAAGTATATCAAGTTATACTTGATATTTTTGTGGAAATGTTCTCAAACTGTAACATTTCTTAAGGTTACCAGTATGAAAAGCTAGAACCAATTCATTTCAATCAATCTCTTCATGAAGTGTTACCTGTGTTCTTGGCAGGCAGTCTATCAATCCGCCACACGATGGCTGAATAAACATTCTCGTACTTGACGGACCCGATGGACACCTGCATGACGGGCTGCGAGTCCGCGGCTCTGACCGAGCCCAGGCAGGCGTTTCTGTTCATCCGGGCCTTCAGCGACCTTTGCCGCAGCAAGGCCACCGTCTGCGTCACCTTGACCCAGTCACCTGGAACCGGGACGCGGATCACCACGTTTTCGCACAGCGGTTGGGAGGTGTCCGACGTCCTGAGGGAGGAGAGGAAGGTGGCAGACATGTTGAGGAAGGCCTGCAGCTCCACGTAGGCTCCTTGGACCGTGACCACGGCTTTGATCGAAAAGGGAATCTCGGTGCAGCCCAGGACCGCGGTTTTGTACCGCATCAGCTCCACCCTGCACGCATCTGGAGGGGAGAACTTGATGAGCCGGGACATCTGAAACTCAGTCTCATTCACGCATTGGTGAAAATGTCGGTCGGTGATCTCCATCCAGAGGTCGCTGTCCTCCTCGTACCCGTAGCTGGAGTTAGAATGCAGCAAGCCGAGATCATTCAGGGCAAGGAAACAGTCGCCCTGTCCGCTCAAGAAGGCCAGACAGTGGATCTGGGTGAAAGCTGCTCTCTCCATGACCGTCCCTGACTTATCCAGCTGTATCCAGATGTGGTCAGTGACCTGCAGCGACAGCTCCTGCTCCTCGTACTGCCGCCTCTGCTGATGTGGCACGCTCAGCTTGAAGATCTCCTCCTCCATGGAGACAACCAGATCCTCCATGTCCTCGTGCGCCGTGGAGCCAAACTTCAGCAGCTGCTCCACCTCCGCCTCGTGACTCACCTCCAGCTTCGGGTGGAAGCGCTTCTTCTCAGTGTAAGAGAAGAGCTCCACCTTGACGGTGAGGACCTTCCTGGGCTCGCTGTAGCTCTCCACCTTCAGCTCCGACGGCCTGCACTGGGGGAGGAGCTGGAACTCTTTGTACGGCTTCTCCAGGCCTTTCTCGTAAAACATCTGCAGCACGCCTCCGGGCAGCAGGCGGAGATAGATGGGCCCCCACTGTCGGGACGACATGCGATTCTTTTTTTCAGGAATCCTGAGCATGACGGGCCAGCCGTCCCTCTTCTGACTACGAAAAAGACCCCTAGGGACGAACTGTACCGAACCATCACCTATCACCTCGTTTCTTCCCTCCAGTATGTCCGTATGGCCCTCCTTTCCTACTTGTAGATCTTCCAATTTATTGCAGACAAAGGAGAAAGGGTTATGGGGTTGGTCGCGGGGAGGCGTGCTGCCATCTTTGGTCCGAATAAAGAATCGCGGTAGGCTGTTGTCTGTGTCTGAGTCTGAGGAGGAGCTGCTTACATCCACGCTCCGTCTGGAATCGTCCCAGAAGGGGTTGAAGTGTCCAGAGTTTCCCCTGAAAGCTGGGAAGGGGCTCGGCCCATCCGCGGGTTGACTCAGAGTCTCTGGTGCTGGTGAGGGCACCGAGTCGCCCGATGGGCTGGAAAAACTTCGGAGGAAGGCATTTTTTTCGAACGACGGGCTGGCGCTGGTGGAGCCTCTAGTCACAGGAGTACTCAAGGCGCTGCTGCAGGGTCTGAAAGACTTCCCACTGGAACCTGACTGGCTTTGAGGCGATTCCAGCGAACTGCTGAAGCTCCAGGAAGTGTCTTTGATTGGAGGAAGCACCAGCTTCAGACCATTGGGACGTGGTACTGATGCTTTGATAAGAGCGGGTGACTGCAGGGGCTTCTGAGGCGATGAGACCGGCGTGACTTCATCGTCAAAGGTGACCCAGTTGGAATGGTTAGTGGAGCACATGGCTGGACGCTTCAAAGGACAACGGCTCCTGGATCAAAGGTCCTCCGATTCAAAGTCTTTTTCCATCTGTCAAAGGAACAAAAACAGGAGTCAGAAAGAAATATTAAAAAAGATTTTCAGTTGCGAAAGATAAAAATTAAACAGGATTTTAAACACGAGCTCCAGTTATCACAGAAAAAACACGACCCTGAGGTCATTAATAAAGCATTTTCCCTGAGGGTAAATTCCTAAAATAAAACTCATGCCTGTCACTCCATCGGCTTGATCTGAAGATTATCTTTCGACCTTGAAGAGGCTGGAGCTGCAGTGAGAAAAGACATCAATGAATTTGTAGTCAATTTAAATTTATTGTATTTGATGAACCTGCTTTGATTTAGAATTTATTGTATTTTATGCCGCAGATGAAGTTGGTAAAAACACCACACTATCTAACTATTTTTATTTTTTTCATGCTACAACCACAAGCCTTTATGTTTTATTGAGATAAAACACAGCTCCAGTGTTTAATGTTCTTTGCAAAATTAAAGTTTATTAGTTTTTGAGATCCATATGTCACTTGAAAATCATCTCAAAAACAACATTTTAATTTATTGCAATAATTATTAAAACAATTTATTGTCCAGCAAAATTTTTTCCCTACTGATCTAAACCAGGGATGTCCAACTCCTGTCCTCAAGAGTCCCTGTCATGTATATATTAGATCTTGACAACCAGGCCTGGACATCTCTGATCTCTCCGATCAATACTTCCAAAAGGAACCGTCACCAATTTTTCTGTTTGCATTTTGGTCAGAATCTCAAAATAAACCTTTCGATTCAAAGGTTTGAAAGAACTGCACATTGTGCACTTTCAACTTCCTGAGCTCTGATTAAAAAAATAGGATGGTCTAAATATTTTATGGTGAACTTACTGCAAAATGCATTTCAGAGAAGTTGGCCGTTGCGGAAAAAAATCCAGCCACATTAAAGGGTCTGATTGGTCCATAATGTGATGCAGCAGCTGGTAAAGCAAGAAGCCAGAGAAACATAACGCCTGTTTAATGTCTCTGCCAACGCTGTAGGATGAACGTCATAGATGTGGAACATATTTCCAAAAAAATAATTAATTTGACAGCAGATGGAGATTAAACATGCTGCAATCCTCATACAGTCTTGCAGTTAATTTTGCTGCAAATCAATCATCATCTGTCCTTTGATGTGCTGGCAGCTCTGCTCTCAGAAACATCAGGCTCAAAGGCCACAGAGAGAAGCCACTTACGAACTGCTGAAGCTCCCAATAAAGACAAGCGAGCTGAAAGCCTCAATTACAGCCTCCCTCCTCCCTCCGAGATCACAGCCACCACTTGCAAGTTGGATACATCTGATGGAAAGTTCCCCTCGATATTAATAAACTCGGGTTTTGTGAGGGATCCAATTCAGGAACAGCAGATTGACAGCCACTCAGTCAAACACAGAACATCTTCCTAATGGGAGGATGTTTGTAAATTATACCCACGCATCCGCAAGTTCGCCCGTCCTCTCCGACTTATAGAAGGCAGTCAGCTTTGATTCAAAGAGAAGGATGTGTTCTTTCAGGAGGGGGGAGTTCACTGACAGGCTTATTTCCAGTTTTCTTCCAGGGCTCTCTCGCAGGCAGTGCAGAAATGAGACACAGCTAAATCTACGGAGGACAAAAGAACACATTCCATTCATTCCTCTGGGACCAGCGGCTTTGCACACAGGAAGCACCCTCCTGCTCCTCTTGTGTGAACTTACAACAAATATTATCCATGTCACTTTATCACATTCTGATGCGTCTGGTTATTAACCCGAGTCAAACTCAAAACGCAGACAAGCAGAAAGAGAGACTCTGCAGTTTAATACCGGCACAATATAATACAAGAACAGAGATGCTTTATTTGGACGTTTTTGCTCTTTAAAATTCTTAATTTAAAAAAACTAAATATGCAACTGAATCCAAAACACGTCAGCAAACATTCCAGTTTTCACAGTGGAGCTGAGGTAAAACGCTCTGACTGTGACAGAAACCAATACTTATCGTCATTTAGCCACAAACGATGACTGAGCTGAAACAGCTCCAGAGTAAAACTGCTGAGCTGAGAGAAAAGGAAAAAAAAAAAAAAAAAGATGAGCATGCAGATGCTTCCTGATGACACAAGGCAGGTTCCTGCTGGATCCGCTACATGTTTCCTGCTCACCCAGTAAGTCTGTGGTTTTCCTGGGATGACATGAAAATAGAGGACATGGCACACTCTCAAGTTTAATTTAGAGCGAAACAATTTCTGTTGCACCAAACAATGACGATGTGATCCAGGGCAGTGGCTGAGAATGAGATGACCCATCTCCAAGGGCAACTCTATCGCCAGCTTATAAAAGAGACAAGAAAAGATAGCTGCCTTCAAGCAAAGCAAAGCTAATAGGGGAGTCTGGGTCCTGCAGTTGTTTTTTCCGCTCATACACTTAATAAAGTTTTTATTGATGCACCCGTAGAGTTTGTTTCAGACGCAGCTTGACTGGGAGAAAAAAAAAAAAGGATATATAGATTAAATATGTGAGTGTGTGCAGTTTTCTCTCAGGCAATTAGGGAAGGCTAGTGAGGAAAAAAAGAACAGTTAAAGTTAAACTTGGGCTGTCACTTGTGGAAATAATATAAGATTATTTTCAGGATAAGTAAAACAGTCTGTGGGCAAGAATTCTGCTTGTATAAGTAGCTACACTGTGAATTTATTAAGAGGAAATGTAGACTTTACAAAACCAAGCTGGTTTAAAGGGCAAATATCATCATAGTTTAGCGGCAGAGCCATCCTAAAAAAATCAAAATTTTAAAACAATAGATTAGAACCTGCCTTTAACAGCTTGGTTTTAGAAACAGAGAGAGAGAGAAAAGAGTGGTTTTAAGTCCCCCAAAATGTTTCCACTAGCTTCACAGTTAGAAATATTTTTTTGCTCTAGTATCAAAGGAACTGAAAACTTGGCTTCAAATAATAGAACATCTTTAAAGCTGGAGTTTGTAACTTTTATGTACAATATGTTTCTTTACATGTTTCTTAACACTATGTCTCACAGCGTGATTGACAGTGATAAGTTCTTCCTCTTGGCTCTGATTGGTTGTTTCTGACTGGAAGCAGTGATCCATATCTGCCATCTGCAGAAATCCATTTCTGCAGATGGCAGTGGAACCACAGGTAATCTGTCTCATTATGTTATTGACAGTTCTAACAAATACATAAAAAAACATATTGTTTGTAAAAATTACATACTGTAGCTTTAAGAGACATTGATAATAATGTTTCTGCCACAGCTATCAGCAGTAAAGCAGCAGTAAAACCAGCAGCCATATTGGATTGTGATCTCAGGATTTCTCCACTAGCATTGATTTTCCTTCTGGGATTCTCATTTTAGGAGACTTCTCGTAGTTTTCCCAACTTGAAACTCTGAAAAATTGACCTCCGAGTACAAAAAGGTATGGATTTCGGAACTCCATTTCTGACGTCGCCACTCTTCGGCTACTTTCGGATGATGTCGGGGGAACTTGTCTTTTATCTTTCACCCTATTTCCACACAATTCTCTACTTCAGACACAGAAACTATTATGACCATCAACAACTACACATCAGAACACAATGAAAAGTAATTTAAAAAAAAAACAAACGTGAATCCCTTTTAGTAGAATTTTACAACAAATTACATAGTGGTCTTAAAATACTCTACTCATCAAGCCCCCAGAAGGTATTTTGAAAATAATTTGTTGAATTACTTCCGTTTCTGAGTTTCGTTGAGCCACATTTACACAGATTTAGCTGTTGAAACCAAAAGTGAACAAAGTCTCTTTCATTTTGTTCATTTTTTTTGAAGTTCTCAGCTGAACTTAAGCTTTAGAAAAGCCACATTAGGATGCCATTCCTTCTCGTAAATTAACTGGATCTGCATCTCGATGCACTGTTTGCACCATTGTTGCACGCAGAGAGTAGGTCAGTAAATCCCAGCCAAACACACCAGTTACCGGGTGATAGAAAATCAAAACAGAACGAGGATGCTGTCATCCACAACAGAGGACCCTGTAACCCGGACACAGAGGCCCAGTTCGGGTCCCCGTTTAGTTTGACTGTTGTGACAAACACACTCAAGAGTTATTGTTGTTGTTGTTGCAACTTTTAAAGCAGTATCACTGCATGCGACACTTACTCACAGCAGAACCAAAACGGACTAAACACCGAGGTCACCAGCGTTTACAAACACCCCGAAACTGTTGTTCCTGTCCCTGATTGTTTTTTAAAGTGTCCATGTTTTGTTTTTCTGCGAAGCGGTGCGGGGTGCAAAAGAAACCCATGAATACTCACAAAGTCCCGCCGAGCTGCTGAGCTTCACTTCAGGTCATGACCGCCGCTTGATGGACACGTCTGAACTCCGCTGTCTGCAGTCTTTTACTCAAAATGGCAGAGTGTAAATCCTGGGAGTTTTCACAGCGTAGCGCTTCCCCTCCCGAGTTTACAGACTGTCCTCCAACGGGACAGAGTGGTGGTGTGTTCAAGGCCGTCGGACTTTTGGAAACCGGCCACATTGCGCGTAGAAACGTAGCAAGCGGAGAACAGCGGGCTTCGCGACCGAATAACAGCAGACCAGATTTTGTTTAGACTATTTTGGGTTTTGATGTATTTTTAACTCTGGTCTTTATGAGTCTCTGCTCCCCACTTATAGTTTTGGTGCGTCACTAGTGAGGATGACACAGCGGGTGTCTACATGCAAGAGCCCGCTTAGTTTCCCCCGAAAAGCTGTTCACACCCAGAACTTTTCATTTTCTGTCCCTTTAAAATCACAAACTTCAGTATATTTCATTAAAATGCTCGCGATAAAGCCTAAATAGCTTATAATGTCTAAGTTAACAATTACAAGAGGGGAAAATGACTTTCACTCCAATACACATAAATCTTCAGAGAATACTGAAGTTTAATCTTTTATCCATCATGCAAAACTATAAGAAAAACTGAATTTCACATTATCACCTCCATTGTGAAACATGGTGGTGGCAGTCACATGTTGCGGGGTTGTTCTACTTTAACAGTGACAGGGAATCTGATGATAGCTGACAGGCGGATGTATGGAGCTAAATATATGCAGAAACAGGAAGAAAACCTCTTAGGAATTGGATCTGGGGTGATGATTCATGTTCAAGCCGAACAAAGCCTAAACATACACCCAGAGCTATGATTAAATAATTTAAGTCAAATAATATTCATGCTGGAATGGCCTACTCAAAGTTCAAATCTGCACCAGCTGAGAAAAAAGCTTTTGGCCATAATGATCCAGGCAGGCTGAATACAATTAAATCTGCATCGGGTTACATTTTCTGATTTGCAGAAACCTTTGAAACCATGTGTCATCATTATATGTTACTGTTTCCCTCAACTCCCAAAAAGCATTAGTGAAAATTCGTAAGTTCAAGAATAAACTAATAGTTACTTTTTAAAGTTTGTTCTTTTTACTTCCTGGTAGTAATAAAAATAGACATGTACATTTCATTTGACCATTTCTATGACAACATCCACTTAAAACAAGTGGTTGTTATTGGTTATTTTTCCACTTTGATCTCAGATGTAAACAAATTTCCAAAATTAGCGTATTCCTAAGAGATCCAGATGACTTTTTCACGTTTCAAAAACAAGTGACGACATTAAAAACGAGTGTTCTCCCTGCTCTTACACATCTCTTCAACAGTGCTGCCTCAGCTTTTGGTGGTTAGGGTGTTACGGGCTGTTTTTGTGTTTTAAATTACAGACTACTCACAGACCCGCTCTCCTCCATTTACCAGACATGAAACGTGTACACTGGTGTCAGGCAAGTTAAAAAAAAACAAAACACAAAGACAAGATAAATCTGACACACTTCAGTATTGAGCAAGGTTTTCATTTTAATTCACATATGTGCCTTTTAACATTTTACATTGTGAAATACAGATTTGTTTTCTCCTGTGGGTTTAAAGGGTGTTTTCAAATCTCTGTGATCAAATTGCAGTCCTGAATGAACGGTTCTGGAGCAACGCTTCTTTATTTGTTTCACATAGAAAAGTCTGTCACGAGTCACAATTTCCCTAATCTTTGTTTACACTGTGGTTCAATCTTCCCACGACTCTTCCCAGTTACATAGACAGCTACTGGAATAAAAAAACAAACAAACAAACAAAAAAACAGCTGCAGAATCTGTATAAAATAAAAATCTGGGTAAAATAAAGATTTGTAACTTCTAAATAAATGCATATTTTTGTATACATAATTTTAAGAAACATTTAATTACATCATGATTTCAGATGAATTCACATGAACTCCTTTTATTATTACATCAGATTAATGTAAGGAGCTATAAGTATGCATCTACATTTTCTTTGGTGATGAAAAAAAAAAAAACAAGAAAAAAATATATTGTTTCCGATCAACTTCTTAAGACTCAGACTTGGACAACTTCACGAGCTTCAACCTGCCCAGGTAAACAAGAGCTAATCAGTGCTGAAAGTCTTTTTTTCAACCCACTTCCAGGACTGAAAATGAAAACGTTTCCAGAAAGGGCAATGAATTCAAGTGCATCTTTTTAAGCTATTTGATCATACTCAACAGCTTGTTACATTATCCATGTATCAGATTTACACAGTTACCATCTGCACAGATAATCTCAAATCCAAAAAGATTTAGCCATTTCATTGTAAAACAATACTCTCGCGTTGCAAAGCGCGGTGTCAGAGTCGCTTCAGGAGGCAACACCCTGCAAACGTACGACCACACCGTTTACTCTATTCACCTACTTACAGAGAAGCAGCAAAGGGTGCACAGTTCAATTTTCTCTCTCACACTCAGGCACACACTTAGTCAGAAAATTACACACATTAACAGGGTTTGGTCTTCAAGTCTTGACTTCGGTGAGCATTATAAACTTCCACTTCAGCTGTTTTTCTATTCTCTTTGACCTCAGAGGTCAGCCAAACCATTTACAGATAATCATAATCATTAAAAAGGTGACGTGACAAGAAAGCAGAAAAACAAAGCTTTTATCAAATATGTTCGAGTCTCTGAACTCGCAGTGATCCTGAAGGTCAAGAGACTGCGTCGGTACCAAGAGGTTCTGCAGCATGGAAATCCTCCGCACATGTTGACGGTTTGAGAGCAGCCCTAACGACTCTTGTTCTTTTTTGCATTCGCCTAAAGACAAAAATAGAATTATAGTCAAAAAAAACAATGAATTCCAAACGATGTAGTGTAAAATAAACAAGTTAAATTTGATCTAGTTAAAGTTCCTTTCCACACAGTTAGAGATTATTGAATTAATCTCTTTAAAAACTGTGAAACTGAAGCACCAGATCAGATAACTTCAGCTCACACTTTGCATTGCATCTGGCTCTAACCAAGTGATCAGTTTGGAGAGTTAACAAAACTCTCCAAACCAAACACTTTAGGAAAAGGAATCGTCACAAAGGAATGATTCGCCAATACGAGGAGCTCTTGTAGGCACATTAGACAAACAGGGAAAAATAAAGACTACTATTTCCTCTCACAGCATTTTTTTATCAATTGGAGAAACTAAACATGTCAACAAGTTATCACTATATATTAAATACTACATCGTGACTGGAGTTGTTTTCAACTCTAAGGTTTGCATCATTCTATTTGATAAAAACATATACTGGGAAGATTTGCGGAGACTAGTTGTTTGGGATGTAAAAGGTCCAGCAAGAATATTTCAAAGTGACCAGGAGAAAATATGTGTAAGGTCAAATATGATGTGTTTTGTTCACAGTAAAATCAGAGATTGGCATAAAAACCAAAGTTTTGTGTTGCATTAAATCCACCACACAGCTGAAGCTTAGTTTTACAGATTCTTTTGAAATCCAAAACATGCAGAGGCTAGCTTGTGAAGTTCCAGTAGAAAATGGCTACCTTCAAAGAACAACATGTCTTGACCTGTGACTTCCCGACATGCAGTGATGAGTGTGCATACAAGAAAGAACATGCACGCTTGGGAACAGGCCTCTCTTTTACTGTCGACTTCGGCTTAATGACTTTTTCAGACAACTTGAGCGGCTGCGCCCTACATAAAACGCGACTAGGAGCCAGACAAACCACAGATGACCTCTCAGCTCACCTCCTGGCTGACTGAACCCTCACAAAGTCACATTTGAACTGCCACCTGATCCTGATCCAGCCTTTAAAATGGTTTGTAACCAAAACCCTTCTCGGTGCAGTACCTTGCCACCCAGCTTGAGCATGTCAATTTCCTCTCGCTGCTTGCTCAACGTCTCATTCATGCTGCATAAATGGTCGCTCATCATGCTGAGCTGGTCCTCGTAGCTCCTCTTAGTCGTAGTCAGCTCGTCCTGCGTGAGACGCGCTCCAGTTAGCGTAAGCGTGTGTTCTGATTTGGAAAGAGAACCATGTGTGCATAGAGAGAAGGTGCTAGTTTGTGTTTTACCTGCAGCCGTGTGATGTTCTCGTTAGCCAGTTTGACCTCTTCGCTCAGAGTCTCCCGTGCTTTCTCTGCAATGGTTAATCTCTTTGCCAAGGCTCGGCACTAAAGGCAGGAACAACAAAGTGAACATCTGCTGAACTCTGGCAGCGTCCAGGCAAACATAAACGCCTCAATAAAAGATGCTTAAGTGATCCAACTTTCAGAAAAAAATAAATAAAAAATTACAAAGCCTGATGAAAACCGTAACAACTTAATTAAGAGAAGAATAATGCAAGTGGTTGTTAGATGCAATGTATAAACAATAGAAAAAAGCATAGGTTGTTTTTTATAAATAGGAAATAAAAACATCAAATGCAGAGTTAGAATTAAAGATGGAAGTTTTTTGGTGGAACTTACAATTTTTATACACAGAGATTGAAATCTTTACACATTCTTTTCAAAATAGCTCAGGTCAATCAAGACGGCATGAAAATCTTTTTCGAAAAGTAATTTTCAAGTTTTCCCATGGATTCTTAATTAGATTTGGGTTTGGATTTTGACTGGAGCGCTCTAACACATGGATATTTTTGCATCTCAGCTGCATGTTTAAGGTTTTTGTCCTGCTGGAAGGCGATTCTCCTGGTTCTCAGGTTTTCTGGAGCCTCTAATAGATTTTGTTCCAGCAAAGCTCCATCCACCTTCTCATCAACTCTGACAGAAAGTTCAATTTTGGTCTCCTTGGATCAAAACATCTCTTGCATACTTAACTTTCTCCCTTGTCACACTTCAATAAAGGTCAGATTTGCATTGTGCATCATGATGCAGTTTGCTTATAAAGACTTTTCCCCATTATGTGACCTATATCTGATCTTTTCACCCAGAAAAAAAATCTAATCTGAGTCACTTACATATGTGGAACTAAATCGGACTCGAAAGCACCTGCAGTCTGAACAATGCCAGATTTTACACAGTGCTGAAATGTGGCAGCGCTCAAACAATTTATACCTCATGCCGTCGCCATGAAGCATAAATTGTAATTCTGAACCAGAAAAAGCCAGACCAGAGGTAAGCAACGGTTGAAAAAGGAAATTATAATTTTGAAATTATAAGTTTGTTTCACTGAAACGCACCACATCACAATCAGAACACTCCTGGCTCTGACGACACATCAGCAGTTGCATTCAACGCTTCACTGTTATTAGTTGTGCTTTCTTTTTATGAGCTTCCTTCATCTTGCCATAACTTTAAGATAATATTGTCAGCACTCATTGCTGAATAAACTTTGAAATCGATCTGTAAACAATGCGCTGGTGTGTGACACCTTCGTTCTTCTGCTTTGGCCGCTTTGGGGTCAGAAATGTTTTTTTCTGTTTATTATTCAATAAACAGAAAAAAAAAAATCTAATTTCATCAAAAAAAATATTTGAGTTGAGCATCAAGGTCTAATGTGTGAACAGCTGGACTTAGGCTGAGGTTTGATTACCTGCTCCATCTACTGGTAAAGTCAATTCTCACAGGAATGTTTTTGCACTGGAATGTATGTAGTTGTATGAAAGTAATTGGGGGACTAAATAAAATTGGCATACTTTTCTGATTTAACAGGTTTGGAAAAGTTAATGAAGTTGAAATAGTTTTGCAAAGTACTGTTTGCAAACACTTCCTCCTGTCAGAGTGCAGTCCTCACCTCAGAGTGAAAGTGAACAGCTTTGCTGTCTGAAATCTGGAGCTGGGTGGTGAGCTCTCCCACTCTCGTCATATAGTGAGTCTTTATCAGCTGTTCACGAGACTCTTCATCTCCCACCTGCAACACAGACACAACAGCAGGATGAGACTTTTCTTTTTCTTACTACGGCAGAATAAATTTATGTGGAGCTATTGGTTAATTATGCTATGACTTACATGCTCATCTGTAGGTGTTGTGCACAACATGCCAACCTGGAGTCGAAACAGATAAATAAATGTGAGTTTCATCAGTGTTAATGTGTTAAAAAGACTGCACCAGACAGCGATGGGCCTATGTGGGGAAATGGGATGACAAAAAATAGCTAATTTCAAAGTAGGCTTGGAAAAACAAACAGCTCTGATTTGTGACTTCCCTGTGAACTTTGTTCTGACTCACATTAAAAAAAACTTTTTTCTGCCACATCAGCACATTGGAAGCGTGAGGATTTATTTATTTTTTTTAAAGATAAAACTTGCTTAGTGGGAGCTGAAAGAAAAGAGTGACAATACTCCCTTTGTTGCAGCTAATCAGACATGCTGCCACAGGCAAAAGAAAAAAAACAAAAAAGAACCTTTCCCTCCAAGCGAAAAACAAACAACAGCTTGAACAGTGACGGTACCAGGCTGGTGCAGAGAGTCGTCTCTTTCCCTGTGGCTTTCTGCGCCGTCTCGGCTTCCTCGTAGTTCTGTGTGAGCCGGCCGTCTGTGGCTGTCTGGGTGCTCTGACTTCCCCCCAGAGCTGCTGCCAGCTGCACTTCCAGGTCAGCTATACGCTGGTTCTCCTTCTCCATCCGCACCTTCCCCAGCTGGGCCTCCAGGAGCCAGTGCTCCTTCTCTTGCTCCAGCCGGGCGATCTTCTCCTGGCTCTGCTGCACCTGCACCCAAACAACGGGGTGATGAGAGGACAGTGATGCTCGTGGGGAAAAGGAGGTTTGGAGAAGTGAAAGGATGCCAAGTGTTGATGGAGAAATGAGGAAACATAATAGAACAGTTTCTGATGAAGAGAGAATGAAAAAACACACTTCCCAAGGACAGAACGCAGACACACAGCCAGGCTCTCGACACTTCACACCCTGTCCCTAAAGAGCAACTCCTCACGTTTCACATGACATATTGGAAAACATTAAGTATTTGAATTACTGCCGTTTCAACATGTCTTATTTCACCAGAAAACAATGTTTTAACAATTTCTACTTCACATTTTCATTCTCATTACCAAAGACACAGATGAACAAGGCTGCATGTGGGTAACCTTTAACCCTGAATTCAACGTTAACAGGTGACCTAAACACAGCTCAATTAAATTTAATATTGCAGCTCTTATTAATATGTAAACTGTTCTCACAGATCTCTATAGAAATCAGTTTTATTTCTGTGTTTTACCTGTTGAGTGAGACCCTCTCTGCTCTCAGTGGAGCTGGTGAGAATCCGACGGTTTGACAGAGCTTCCCTGTAAGGAACCGACTGCGGCCTGGCCTGAACAAAAACACAACAAACAAACACATGTAAAACTCACAATAAAAAAAAGAAGTTATAAACCTTAACATTTTATAATGTTAAGGTTATAAGACCTTTACATTATTAATGCAGGTTTCAGCAAGTCAAATTTAAAGACCTTTTCAATCCCACTTTGAATGAAATTTAAGACAGAAAAAAACTATAAATATAGGGGATGATTGGGAGTCCTGCTGCGCTACAATCAAGCATAGCAAAAACTGTGAAATTTCTGGTTTGTTTGTGGCTCCTGGCAGCAGTTCTGTTCTTCTCACACTGCATATGATGACTCTCTATAGCTTTATCCGCCAAAGTGCCAGAATGTGAAAACAAATGTCGTCCAGCCATCTGGCAAATTTAAATTTGCACCTGCAAAAAAAAATAATTAATTAATAGCTACCAATGGTATATTAGCAGTTAGTTACCAGAAACCTCAACCAGATGAAGTCACAGAAGGTGATGAAAATGTATGCGTGCAACTTTAGCCTGACAGAAAAGCTCAGTGAGGGGAAGAAAAAAAAAATCTACATACGACATTAAACAGGTAACAAAAGACCTGTGAAGACTTTTTAAGGATGCACGGACATCCTTTGTGAAAACAAATTATGATACAAAAATAAGAAAGATTTATTTAACACCTGACAAAAAAATAAGAGATATGTAATAAAACCTAAAATGCTGACATAAACTAAAGACCCAATAACATTTTAACAAAACCCCACAGAGGAGATGACTTACCGTTTTGATGGCGTCGATGTAGGCAGCTGCTTTCTTTTTGTTGGCCAGCATGCTCTCCGCTTGCTGCGGGTTGAGGCTCACTGTGCATCCTCTCGGACTGTAGCCTGGAGACGTGAAGAAGTCCAAGTTGTTGCTGAAGAAAGTGGCAATCTGTGAAAAATAATTAAGATCTGAAGAATCATTGTCATTCTCAACACAGAATGGCGACATTTATAAAATCAGTTCTCTTATCCAATTTTATTTTATACAAAACTTCATTGCAAACTCAACCTTTTGCAGATGCCTTATAAATCCAATTCTCATTCAGTTGACGGTAATATTAAGCAACGTGAATAAGCTGAATGGTGATGATTCTTCCGTTATTCTGGAAAATAAATAATCTGAGCAATCAGGCTTTCACAGTTGCCTTCAGGTTGCAGAAGCAAATCTCATGCTTGCACGTAACAGATGCTGCCACCCAGTTGGATCGCAGAGAGAAATCATTTATCCCATTATTCTGACCAGAGAGCAGCTGTGCAAACTGTGAATTGGGCGTTATCTTCCAAAAATCTAACCACTGCCCAGCTGAGTCCTCCTGTCATTTGTTAACACATTAGTGTCGTTTTACAACTGTGATCCTATTGCAGTGAAGTAAAAAAAAAAAAAAAAGCATTACAGTGAACAAATCAGACATATTGCTCAGCAAGGGAAGTTAGACGCCAGAAACCCGACTACTGCCTGCCCCCTGGTGGCCATACCTTGCCGGTGATGTTGGTCAACGAGCCCAACGATCCGAGGAGGCACTCAGTGGTGGTGCAGAGCTTCTGCGTGACAGTGGGGAGCTCCTGCTCTATGCTTGCCTTCTGGTTGTAATGTTTTGACATCTCTGGAAATGCAAGAACAGCAGATGAGGCATCCATGCTATTAATGACCAAAAAGAGTGTTTAGAAAGGAACATTCTAACTAAGTCCACAGATTTGAGGACTTCTGATTTTATTGATCCACAGTGAAAACTCAATCAGAAGACGGTAGAGGTCTAAAGTATGGAGTTACCAGATCAATAATGTAGGCGGAGAGCCAAGTTATTTATCACTTAAATCAGATTTTCTGTTCAATTCTGGGCTGGACTGGCAGCTGGAGAAACTACAGTAGAAGTGAAATGATAAACAAAAAATGCCGTAGATAAATATTCTTAGACTGAACAGCTGACTTTTTACACAGATATTTAGTTGTTTATTAAGGATGAAATCTGGATGTGTATATAATTTTTCAGATTACAAGGTATTGTCATTTCAGGGAGAAAAAAATTAGCAAATTTGTTTCACTGTGATTTAATTAGAGAAAACAAAGGGCCATCCAGATGCTAATCTCCACTAAGAATTAGTGCACAGTAGCAAGTTTTAATGATGTGTAACACACAGTTACACTTTTGTATTTGGACCAAAAGGTGCAAAAGAAACTTACAAAAGCATTGACTTTTGTAATTATGACAAATTTATTCTCTTTTGACTTGGATGCAAATGGTGTCACAGTCCCTACTGTGATACTGAACATAATTAAAGTATATATTAGACCACAATGACTATCTGTACAGAAACAGCGACAAAGACACATCAAAGACAGACTGGTGTTTTCTTCATGAACAATGAACAGGTTGATGTTGAGTCGACAGAAAGAAATTCAGAAATTCAGTGTGAAAGTCAGTGGGTCAAAAGTGGCTAACGGTGCTGCTCACCTTTAATGGCATCATGAAGACTATGCAGGCTAGCTGCCAGCTGGGTGAAGACAGCTGAGGTGCTGCTCTGTGGCATGGCGTCCTGCCGAACACCTGAGACACACGGTACACATTTGTTAAACAAGCACAACATATTAACACCTGCAACCAGCTCTGGTCGATCAGAACCGGTGTTTCTTGTTCCGTTTTATTATTATTTTCAGAAGTACAAAAAAAGAGAGAGAACATAACATATTGCAACTAAAGCCTGTGTGTCATTCTGACCTATTTAACCTGGCTATTTACTAACAACAGAGATAAATTCAATAAATGTAACAAGAACGAAATGAGTTGAGGAGATTCTATCATTTTCAGTAAAATGTAATTAAAAGCAGGCAGTTTCCCAGAATTTGGGATCAGCAGTTGCACTGCTGTTTTCCTTGAGATGAAACATGGATTAGACAGCAATCTGTGAGGATTTATTTTGAAAGGAATGCAAATTTAATATCGTGTGCTAATCTTTTCATATCATAAAACGTATCACTGCACATTTGTCCACAGTTTGCGATTAAAAAAAAACATAAGGACAAGTTGACCAAAAGAAGTTCTGAATCCTTAATTAAGCAACAATCCTGGGTAATAAAAACAAAAAAGAGCTGAGCTGTTGCAGGTTAACTTACTGGGTAAGGCCAAGAGGTTGATGTAGTTCTGCAACTTCTCAAACACAGTGGTGACTTTTTTCATGTCACTCTGTAACTCCTGGTTTTTCGCCGTAAGGGCAGCAGTGCAAAGAGGCGCTTCACACTCTTCTTCCAAACTGAAAAAAATAAAAAATAATAATAATAAAAAGTCCAGAGCAGACAATCGCTATCTGTACAGCCTCCTCCACTTCCAAGCATGCCTTCTTTCAAACACAGCGCTGACCTTTTCAGCTGGTAGGGAAGAATCTTCAGCAGGAAGTGTGTGTAGGAGGAGAAATTCTCAGCAAAATTCCTCAGCATGACAACAGTCTCCTTAATTTCAACACATAATTATGTTCAGAGTTGTTTTATTTATTGAACATATAAAACGTTCAGTCAGAGTCTCACCAGCACTGTAACGGTGTCCTCTGTGATGCTTTGGTACAATTGCAGAAAGCTGTCCTCCAGGGGGCGCACATACGCAGCGTTCTCATGGAGATACTGAGAAAACTGTGGCGAGACAAGAACTCTACTTCTTAAAATGCACAATAATTCACAGTTCTTCTAAACAACCAAATTAAAGAGTTGTCTTTCAGCTTCTGGATGTGTTTGTGTGTGACGGCCCCACCTTCTGGTTCAGAGGAGAAATGGGTTCGATGGACGAGTCCAGAGGGTAGATGTGGACCCGCTGCTCTGTGTAGGTGTGGAAGTTCAGCAGAGCAGCCACCAGGTCCTGAACGAAGCTCAGGGCTTGACTTGTCAAGTCCCGAGCCTTAAGCTGCATCCAAACAAAGGCAAAGCTCCTTTAATTAGTGTGTAATTTAGTGTAATATCTACAACAGAGCAGTTTTCAAATGACTAAATAGCTCTGAACTTGTTTCTCACTCACCTGGTGCCGTCGGTTGTGTGATGGCACATTTAGGCTGTTATAGTCGCTAAATTCTGCGGAATAAAATAAGTTTTATCAAATCACAGCAACAATATTGTAAACCTTCAAACACAAACCTGAGCTTACTGTTGAACAAGATTTTTGATCAGACGTTTACACTCATTTGGGTCCTTTATCTATTTGAATCTTTCTTTTTGGGAGGTTAGCAAGTAAAAACACATAATAAAACAAATATAAACATAAACAATCCCTCAAATTTACACTCCCAGTGAAACTGCATAAATATCTCTTAGCAAATTGAAGAGAAAAGATACTTCCTGTTACCATTAGGAGTATGTATTGAAAGTGTAATCTAAACTCCTCCAGTTTTTGTCATTTTCTCCTCTGACCATCTAAACTTTACTCCAAAAGGTGTTTGGCTTGTCTAGCTGCTAATTCTTCTCTAATTCTGTGAATTAGAGCAGCCAAACCTACAGTCAGTGTTGTTCCAATGCCATGTTGAAGACTGCATGAAGTGTGTGACTACATTTGCAACTTGTTAAGAATATATGAATTTAAACTTGTGCACTCAAAGCTTGAAGTCGTTTGCTGTATAATCATTCAACCGTGATGAATCAACATGGAAACATCATTCAGAACCAGAACGTAATGCGACAGTCATGCCTGTAAAATCCTGAGGCATAAATGCTTTTAAATTGGCGTCTGCTCAGAGACAACCCGCCACTTACTGGTGTCGTTAAAGGGCACTTTCTCCTGAATGACGCTGCTGCTTTGCTTCACCTGCCTGCTCAGCTCCGACTGGCAGCGCCTTAACTGCTGCTGGCTGCAGACACACACCAAAAACATGATTAAAAAACAGTCTGTGTGTTTAACAACCGTTCTCTACAGGCTTCTCAAATGAATTTAATATGGTGCAGTTAACACTTAATACTTCTGGCTTTATTCATTTCCTGAATTGTAATGGATTATATAATAATATTATAATACAGTAATGGAGAACTTATTTCGTATCACAACCAAATTTTCTTGGTTGTGATACGAACAACCTGGGTGCTCATTATAAAGCACCCAGGCAAATCACAGTCATTTGTAAAGACACTACTGGCCTCTAAACATGCAAAACGTATGAAATCTGTCCCCATAATGTCAAAACTAATTATTTCCATACCACTCTTCCGTTCTCATTCGACAGTCTTTCGCCTCCCTCTCCAGAGTTTGTGTTTTCAGCTGTTGGAAAATATAAAAATGCATCTAATATGTGCTATTTAAAATCTCAAAACTGATCTATCTGATGAAATCTGGTTCTCACCTCTAATCGAGCTTTGTCACCCTGCAGGCGCTCGATGGTTTCCACATACTTTGTTGCGAGTCCGTCAACAACACCCTGGTGTTCCTCTGCTTCTCTTTCCAGCTTCTGGAGCCGGGCTCTCAGCTCGGCCTCCTTCTTCCTGTGCTGCTCATCGGCTTCATAGAACTACAAAGTATGTAGAAGAGGCAAGGTCAGAGGTCATCACGCATTCTTTCAGAGTAAGAAATTATACAAAGTAGATGCCTACCTGTATGTGAAGACGCTCATTCTCTTCTATCTTTTTTTGCAGATCTTCATTGAAAACACTTTGTGTCTGCAGGCCTGGCTGCAGTGGAGAGTCTCCTTTACCCTGGAAGGAAAACAGCAAATGATTTGTAAAAATTAACCTAAAATGTTCCTCAATAAACCTTTTCAAACAGGTCTGTGTCGTTTTATAAATAATTATTTGCCCATTACACAGTTATAAAAACCTTTCCCCTTCATTTCTGTTGGTAAAAACTCACCTTCCCCTTTTTGCTCCTGCCTTCACTAGCAGCCAGCTCTTCTTGCAGCAGCTCCACCCTCTTGGCGAGCTGCTGGTTCCTGAAGCTTAGGCTGTCCATCTCCTGCTCCTGCTTCCTCAGGCTCTGGTCCCTCTGCTTCAGCTGGTCCTGACAAACCACGAGAACAAAGAAAAGCAATAAAAAGAAAGATATTAGGCAACAAATTTTACATTATTTCAAGACTACTGTGATTTAATATCAAAAGACGTACATGAACCACAAAACTTAATGGAAGAATTTATATTTAACATTGATAGGAACTTTTTCATATATACTTTTAGGTCTTGGCTCTGCATTCAACATGTCCTCAAAAAACAGGCTGATTTGTTTCACTGCATTTTTGGGCATTGAAGTTTTGCCTCAGTGTTATAATCCTAAAAGAAATACAGCACATAGATCTCACAACTGGCAGTAGCAAATTTCTCGTAAAAACAAAAATTAACTCAGTAAGCAGTGAATGTCACTGATTTAGATCTAATACAGAGTATTTAAAATCTTGGCATACTTCTGAAGATCAGCATTATAAATAATTAAATTTAAGACTCGCATGGATAAACATCTCCTTCCACTAAAATATTTTTTCAAAGGGTCTGCTGCTCCCATCTTTCCAACAGGAAAACACAACAGGTTAGAAATCCAGCAGATTTCTAACTACCTAGACCTTCGTTAGAAATACTAAGGTTTCAATATCACTGGAAAATAAACTTTAAAAAAACATAATATGATCAAATTGTTTTATTCCAATCAGAAAAGCAATAATTATTCCTACTCTTGCAAAAAGAATGTGTTCATGAAAAGTGTAGTAATCTTCTTTCACCCAGCTGACATGCAGTGTGAAGCAACAGGTTGCAGAAGAGGCCATAACTAGTTCCAACCAGACAGATTGGTCCCGTCAACTTGGTTCTACACTGATATACAAAATCTTCAAGAGGACATCACTTTTTGCCAATGTTTCAGATGTATATTATGATTTGCATGCTGTTGAGACGGTGGTCTTAGCAGTATCTGTAATGTACCTTTAAAGAGGCAGAGTTGGCCTGTTCGTCTACAACTGCCTTCTTCAGCACTTGGTTCTGGGCACGGAGCTGAGAACAAACACAAAAAAAGAAAAACAATGACATACAGACAGAGATAAAGTCCTGAGTGAACTTGATTTACAAATACAAAAAAAAAAATATGTGTATTACTACCAGTTCTTTGAAGTTTTTCATCCTTTCTATCCAGAATCAGAAGTCACAAAAACCAATAAATTCTAGTAGTTTTTAAGAAATCTAGACAGGGAACATGAATGTTTGACAGTTACACAGTCAGCACTTCCTGGTTCAGAATATGGTGCGTAGTTAATGGAGAGATGAGAGCTAAAGAGGAAGCAGCTTACACTCCCCGTGATGTTAGCTGACAGAGAAACAAAGGGCTGAAATAATGCTCCACAGAACGCACTGACAGGCAGGCTTTACTGTCGCCAGATCACAAATTAACCATTGGGAGTGTTTACGGTGTCTTTAACACATCATGCGTTGTGGGTAGTTAAAACATCAAATGAGACGTGCAGAGCTCAAGCTCACTGAGGCATAGCTTTTTAAATGTTTTATAACACCTCAGGAATTGGGGCATGCAAACCGTTAATTAAGAACATGCAGAAGTTCATACGCCTAAATGTTTTAGGTGAGGAAATTCCTTTCCACAGAAAGCATGGTTAGCTCTATCTACTCCACTCTACTCTGTAGTTGCACCAATTGATGACACATACTGGTCTTTGTTACAATGAATAGTGAACCAGACTTTCAAAGCAGACTACTTATCCTGATCCAGTAGAGCATCTTTTATTTGTGCGCTATCAGGTTTGTGTAAACCGTTATGAGCTCCATTTTATCTCTTTGTAAACTGAGCACTGCCATTTTGTCCTACTTCCATTTTTTGCCATTTACTTTCACCTTTGCACACCAAAATATTTTTCAGTATATTCTGATCATCTTTAAACTGTCATAAAAATGCTTAAATTTCGCACATTAATTTTCAGAGGATTTTATATTACTCTCTTTTTTTGACTGACTGTGATTGTCAGAATATGATTGTGGATCAAAGTAAATTGTGTTTTGATCGAAGAAACTCTGCAACTGCTTATAAAAACTTTGATGGATCCCTATCATATTAAATTCCAATTGATGATGTTTAAAATAAAACAATACCATTTGTATCAACAGGATTGTTATTTCGACAATTTTTCCACTGTTTTTGTCATTGAAAGTGTAACCCAGGTTAAAATAGCCTTCACTTAAATAAAAGTCTTTTCATAATAAATAGCTATAAAATGCATAAATAGGGAAAAGTGAAGGCTATTTTAACCTGGCTTACAAAAGCATTAACAAATAATACATTCAAAAATATGACTAAATGCATGATTTGTGCAGATTAATGCTACAAATCACATTTCTTTATGTGACTAGTGTCCTAGAGAAGTGTATTACAAATGGTTTCTCAAGACAAGACCGGTATTTGTGTTTGTTGCCATAATTGCAGTAACACAGTTACCTAAACAAGTAGTAATAAGTAGTTCTTATTGTGATGAATCTAAGTAGTTCCCATCCACACACACAAAGAAAATTGGTGCAATTTTAAAGGGTACATTAACAAGAATCAAAGAGTAGATGCAATTTAACATTATCAGACAATTGTGTTGAAGTAGCCTACATTATTTGCACACAGTAACTGTGACATATTAAGACATTAAGATATTAAGAGAAAGAAGAGAGACATTAATGGTGGAGTGGTGACCGCCAGGCTTAAGTGGAAGTGGGGGCCCAAATAAAACTTTCCTGGGGGCCTCGTATACTCTTACAGCCTCTGTAGCAAACTAAAAGCAAATTATAGAAAACAGGCATTTAAAAAACATGGTATGTTTTACTGCTGTAAGACATGAACTGTGACAATATATTTTCTCTGAACCTGTATATATTATTATAATCCGATTACAAGATTTATTGAACTTGAATCACATGGCAAATTACGTTTATTTTTTTTCCTTTTTACCTTTGAATACTCCTGCGCCAGCTTGCTGTATTTTGTCTGCAGGTCTGTAACGTTAGCCATTGTAGCTGGAAACGTATCCGGTCCCAAACACTTGATGCTGGAAGCAGCTGACCCAGGGAGCCGATCAGCTGGTAGCCACAGCCCGAATCCTCACGCTGTCGGAACTGTTAAATGCTAGCAGGCTAGCTCAGATCGGCA